>CM073312.1:1423526-1595224 GCA_037043255.1 Diadegma fenestrale
AGGGCTCCCAGCCGGCTTGTCAGCCACTATGTGGCTCCGCGCTGATTTCGTCATGTGGGTGCGCATCTGCATTTCGCATCATTTGCACACCCATCCGTTGCGGGCGATTCGGCACCTTGTGTCGGAATGACTGCGCGGCCTGGGAGTTCCAGCCGATTCGTGGCGGGCGACCGGCGCCCACGGGCAGCCGAGGCGCTCCCCCCTCTCGCGGGGGTGCGATGTTGCTTTGAGCAATAGCAGGGGCTGACGCTTCGGACGATGCTGGCAAGAACTGCCCGGCACCGCTTCACGAAAGCCGTCCCCACCACCGAGCAGAGTCACCGGGGTGACTCACTATCTCGGCATCGCGACAGGCTGTTATCGCCATTCAAAGCCTGTCATTCCGGCGCTGCTCAACGCAGGAACACCGCGGTAGCTCGTTCGAAA
Organism: Diadegma fenestrale; assembly: GCA_037043255.1. Lineage (NCBI taxonomy): Eukaryota > Metazoa > Arthropoda > Insecta > Hymenoptera > Ichneumonidae > Diadegma > Diadegma fenestrale. Next base: position 1,423,953 of record CM073312.1, read on the forward strand.
GTACGGCGAGCCCGCGAGAGCGCCCGGATAACCTCCCCGATGATCACGTTCGAATATCACCGGGGGTCTGCTGGTCTTAGCCACTTCCGCGCGTTCAAAGGCGGGGAGAGCGAGTCTCCCCTGGTTGCGGAGTGTTGCCCGTCCGCAACGACGTGGACGTTCCAGCAAATGCGGACCGTACAACGAGACAATCGAGCTGAAAGGGGTCGGAGGAAACGTTTTCCACGCGATTTGCAAAGTGGACCTGGTGTTGGAAACGCCAGTGGTGAACGTGCGCCACGGATTTTTCGTCATCGACGACGCCATCGGAATCAACACCGACGGCATCCTGGGCATGGATTTCATAAAAAAGCACAACGTGGACATTAGGGTGGGCCAAAAAAAACGTATATTTTTTTCTTCGATCGGTACTCCGGAAAATAGATTCCTAGACACCTCTAAGAAAGTCTCTCCAAGTATGAGGTCTTATTTATAACGGAAAGGTCCTCCGCCTTACAGTTTTCTATTCTTTCCTTGTTATTAGATAGAAGGATTCATATCTCACTTCCAACAACTCAAAAAAATATCTCGTTCCATGGATTTTGTAGGAAATTGAATGCTCTACAAGAAGGGTCTCTTACGATTTTCTCGTGAACTCAACCGTTTTGAAGATATCAACGGTTGAATTTTGATTATTTTGAGGCAAATTTTGTTTTTTCTTCTGAATTTCATAACTCAATAAAAAAAGAATCATTATGAATCGAAAAAGTCATAGTTTTGTAGGAAATTCACTGTTCTACAATTATGCTAATCATGACTTGCAGTTTTTAAAAATTTGTATATATTACAAACACATCAATCCTTCGATAACCCAAACTTCAACCGTTAATATCTTTAAAACGGTTAGGTTTACGAGAAAATCGTAAGAGACCTTTTTTGTAGAGCAGTACTTTTTCTACGAAAAAATGAGTTTTTCGATCGAAAATGATTTTTTTTCATTGAGTTATGGAATTCAGAAAAAAAAAACAAAATTTGCCTCAAAATAATCAAAATTCAACCGTTAATATCGTTAAAACAGTTAGGTTTACGAGAAAATCGTAAGAGACCTTTTTTGTAGAGCATTCAATTTCCTAAAAAATCTATGTAACGAGATATTTTTTCAAGTAGTTGGAAGTGAGATATGAACTTTTGTGTCTAATAATAAGAAAAAAATAGAAATGTGTAAGGCGGAGGACCTTCCCGTTACAATTAAGACCTCATACTTGGAGAGGCTTTCTTAGAGGTGTCTAGGAACCTATTTTTCGGAGTACCAATCGAAAAAAAAAATATACGTTTTTTTTGGCCCACCCTAGTGGACATACTCGGCGGTCATTCAATAAAAATTTACGGACACACCGAGCCATTAATCAACGGAAACGGAAAACTGAAATTACCAGCCCGTTCTGAGAGCGTACACTACGCCAAAACCAAGCAACGAAAAGTAGGTTGCGTAATCGCCGCGGAAATAGCTCCAGGCATCACTATGGGCGGAAATACCGCCACAACAGGACTCGCATGCCCTATTGTCCTGAGAAACTCCCTGGAAGAAGAGGTCGAAATAAACCGGCCCACCGTGGAAATCGAAGAGTTCCCAAACGAGCCCAAACCGGAAACCAAACCGGAAGAAAAAACTCCTGAAATCAACGCAATAAGCAGACAGGAAAGGCAGGAAAAACTCTGGAAGGAATTGGGAAGTCAGGCACATCTCAACCCGGAGGAAGAAAAATTCCTAAGGGAATTTAGCAACGAATATTCCGACGTATTTCATCTCGAGGGAGAAATACTAGGGACAACAGATCTTGTGAAACACTGTATACATACACGGGAAGGCACCGTGCCGGTAAACATACGGCCATATCGGTTACCCGAACCGCACAAGACCGAAGTGATGACACAGGCAAAAGAAATGCTCAAAGACGGAATCATACGTCCGAGCAAAAGTCCATGGAATGCGCCGTTACTGGTCGTTCCAAAAAAGGCCGACGCCGAAGGCAACATTCGCAAACGGGTCGTAGTGGATTTTCGGAAATTAAACGAAGTCACTGAGGGAGATTCGTACCCTCTCCCCAACATTTCCGAAATTTTAGACCAATTGGGTCGGGCAAAGTATTTCACCACGCTCGACCTCGCCTCTGGTTTTCACCAAATTCAAATGGCCGAGGAGGATAAACAAAAAACAGCCTTCTCGACGCCGATGGGACACTACGAGTACAACCGCATGCCTTTCGGACTCAAAAATGCCCCACCGACGTTCCAACGACTGATGGACGCGGTCCTGGCCGGACTACAAGGATAAATATGCTACGTCTACCTCGACGACATCGTTATCCACGGATCATCCTTCGAAGAACACAACGATCGACTACGAGAAGTATTCGACCGACTACGAGAAGCCAACCTAAAAGTTCAACCGAAAAAATGCCATTTTCTGCGAAAAGAATCGCAATATTTGGGTCACGTCATCACCGATGTGGGAGTGAAACCCGATCCTGAAACAATAAAAGCTGTAAAATCATTTCCAATCCCAAAAAACGTCAAGGAAGTACAATCCTTTTTGGGTCTTGTAGGCTACTATCGAAAATTCATACAGGATTTCTCAAAACTAGCGAAACCACTCACTGAACTCATCAGAAAAGAGAAAAAATTCGAGTGGACTAAGAGCGCACAACAAGCATTCGAACAACTCCAAGAAACGCTGAGTATAGCACCGATTCTCCAATATCCAGATTTCATCAAGCCGTTCGTAATCACCACAGACGCATCGGACAAGGCAATCGGAGCAATTCTATCACAAGGAAAAATAGGGGAAGATTTGCCTATTTGCTATGCCAGCCGGACCCTAAATAAAGCGCAAAGGAATTATTCCACCACGGAAAGGGAAATGTTAGCCATCGTCTGGGCCGTCATACAATTTCGCCCATATATTTACGGTACGAAATTCATTATCGTCACCGATCACAAACCCCTCACCTGGCTTTTTAACGTAAAAGACCCAGGTTCAAGGTTAATGCGATGGAGAATCAAACTGGAAGAATATACGTACGAAATCCAGTATAAAGCTGGAAAAAAGAATACGAAAGCGGATGCACTCAGTAGAATTTATGAAATAATGCTGACTCAGGCCGAGCAACGCGACTCGACCGAGAAGCGAGGATGGGGAAGGCCGCACAACGTCGCAGAACGGCGGCCATCATGCGCTACAGGCTCCCCCCCCCCAATACGTCACGAAGACGAAAGAACAGAGCGATCGCAAAGAAGGACAGAGCGAAAACAAACCGAAGAAATAGCTGTCAGCAGAAAATGCATCTCCGGAGGCAAGCGAAGGAGAGAGCGAGTGCGAAGACCAGTCATCGACACCAGCCACGAACGAGCGTGCCCGAGCGAGACGGAGAGAAAAATAATATTAAAAGAATACCACGACGCTCCACTCGGCGGACACCCAGGCATAAAAAGAATGACAGAAAGAATAAGAGAAAAATACACGTGGCCTGGAATGGTAAAAGAGATCCAAGACTACGTATCTGCATGCGATAAGTGTCAGCGAAATAAATTAACGCGAACAAAAGATGCACCCATGGTAATTACCGACACCCCTGATCAAGCGTTTGAAAAATGTGCGGTAGATATTGTAGGACCTTTACCCGAAACAGGGAGAGGAAATAAATACATTCTTACTTTCCAAGACGCGCTTACAAAATACAGCGCCGCCGTACCTTTGAAAAATCAGGAGGCAAAGGAAGTCGCAAAGGGTTTAATTACCGAAATCATTTGTAAATTCGGGACCCCGCGAACAATTCTATCAGATCAAGGGACAAATTTCCTCAGCGACCTGTTTAAAGAAATGTGCAAACTCGTGCAAATCAAAAAAATACAAACAACGGCATATCATCCACAATCAAACGGAGCCCTCGAAAGGTCTCACCGTACATTAGCGGAATATTTAAAAAACTTTATACAGGAAGATCAAGCGGATTGGGATGAGTGGTTACCGTACGCGATGTTCACGTACAACACCACCCCCCACACCGCGACCAAATATTCCCCCTACGAACTCGTTTTCGGCAAACGAGCAGAGTTACCGACAGCCCTTAAGCAGCCCCCCCGCGCTACATATACGTACGACGATTACGTCGCCGAATTACGGGAACGGCTGCGAGTGACTTGGCAAGTCGCAAAGGAACAACTAATTACGGGAAAAGAAAAGGTAAAGGAGTGCAGGGACAAAGCCGCCGGTAACCCAGAGTACCGTGTTGGCGACAAAGTCCTCCTGCACGATCCCACGGTGCGACGAGGCAGATCAGCCAAGCTGACCCCCAAATGGACGGGGCCCTATATGATAAAAAGTAAAGAGTCGGCCGTTAACTACATTATCAACCGCGGACGACGTACGATGCGAGTACACGTTGACCGCATTAAACCGTACGTCGCCCACTAGCCGACTATATGGCCGCCGACACCTGACCCATACCGCACACGCGAAAATCCGCGTGAAATAGAAAAAAGGTGGACGCTCGCAACGAATCCGCGACGTCCGCAGACGAATGAGAAAAATAAAAAAATATATATATTGTGACGTTGTCACTTTTGTTGCCAGCTGTCGAGCCGTGGCGAGAGCTACCGGATCCCAGTCTGGGACCGGCCTTTTCTTTTTTATCTGATTTCAGCCCCGAGGATCGAGGAGGACCGAATGAAAAGACCAGCCCGAAGAGAAAAATCACCAAAATTCCCCCCCCGAATACTCTCGCGAACGCGAGCGAGCGACCCACCGATCGAGCGACGATAAAAATCGCTCTACATCCCCGATTTCTGACCTACTTACGCTATTTTTCCCTCCCTCCCCCGCGTGTAATTGTTTTATTTTCCCCCCCTTAGCCCCGTACCCACCTCGAATTCGTCGGTAATCGCCGAGTCTCGGAGCACGCGTCTTCCATCGTTCCTCCGACAACAGGTTCGCCCGTCAAGTCGGAGAAAAAACCAGCGTGTTCCGCGGCGTCGAGGCGAATTTTCGCCACGGCTGTTTTGACAGCCGTGGGCGCCGCCATCTTGTTAGAGCCTCGGTCTCGCGAGGCAGACAGCGTGGCGCCAGCGCCCGGTCGCGAGGCCAGCGTCAGCGCCACCTGTGTGCGATCTCGCGAGGCCGGCGCTCAATACCGGATCGATAATCAGCCGGCGCTAAAGCCGCGTGCTGATTGGCTATCGAGACGCGCGTACTTCGCGAAGCTTCGAGAGCGTCCCGTGGAGCTCGAGGAGACGCTGAAGTTCTCTCTCTTCCGCTTCGGACTCGACACGCTCAACATCGCTGTCGAGTTTTTTGTGCTATTTTCGAGTTTCTTGTGTGAAAATTTGCGATTAAGAATCATCACGACGACCCGGCTTCACTTAGGACCACTCTCCGGACATTCTTGGACCACTTTGGCACCAGATTTCTCGATTTTCCTCTCAAAAATCCAGAAAACAAGTAAGTCCTTCGATTCTTGCCGGGCGTGCGACGCCATTTTCCCGTTGTCGTTTGATTCTCCTCAAACTCCCAAATTTTCGTTTTCGTGTGCTTTCTCGAACTTTTCGTTCGAGAAAGAGATTGATTCGTCGGTCAGTCGACGCGACGAGTGTTGTGCCATCGAGTCCGTCCCCTGTGAATTATTTGAGAAGTGATTTTGCCCCTTTTGTTTCGCCATTTTCCCCAATAATTTTTCGAGTCATAATTTCGCGTTTTCGAGTCCCGTCGACATATTTTCGTGCATTCCCATCGTCGATCGCCCTCCTCGTGTCCCTTTTTCGTTAAATTAGCCCCGTTTTCGCGTATTTTTGTGTGTTTTCGTGCGAGGCGAGCAAAGCTTTGTTTTGCTCAATCGGCCGCGTCGTCGCAGCCGATTCGAGCGTCCGCGTGGTTTGTTCGATCGCGTGGCTCGCTCTTTCGCGTTCCCCTTTTTGTCACTGGTATTGTAAGACGCCTGAGTTTCAGGGACCCTCTGTCCCTGCGTTAAAGATTATCGTGATTCTCCCTGAGCCAGTTCTAATAATTTCATTAATTAAAATCATTGATTATTGTTTTCGTTCGCTAAATTTTGGCCCTTTTTGTAACGGTTGCTGGACCGACAGAACCAGCTGGCGCCCCGAATTTTCCATTGTATAAAATCTGCTAAACAAATCCAAAACTTGTTTTTGTTATTTTAATTTATTCTTTTTGTGTCCTTTACTTGTTTCCCCCACCATTTTCTCTTGCGCTTGTGTCGAACCCGTCACAATATATTAAAACAGAAATAAACCCAAAATAATAATCCAAAATAATAAAAGATACTTGAATAAAAATAAAAGGTAATAAAATAATAACGACAAAATAAAATTGACATAAAATAAATAATTAACATAAAATAATTCAAAAAAAAATTGGAAAAATAATTAAATAATATGAAAGAAAATATCAAAATGACGAAAATATCGAATAAAAGTGAATAAAATGAATTCAAATAAAAATAAATCAAAGCCAAATGGTCAATTGAAATAAATTACAACTAAGAAAGGCAGGAAAAAGGAACGGGATCGAAGAAATAAAATCGAGAAACAAAAAATTAAACTTTCAATATGGTGCGCCCGCATAGCAACCAATTCCATAAAACCATCATATTATAATCAGCGACAGGAAGTCGTACACGTGCCGTTCAAAAACGCATCCCTCAGCAAGTCTCGTGGACTTTGCTCCAACTTCGAGGCCAAACCAAAAACGCTGACAATTAAACTCAGCACTCGACCGTCGCGATGCACCTGTACAATAACCCCAAGGCATCGAACGATCGACTGCCCACCACCATTAATTACCACCTCCAATTAATACCACCTCCACAATCATTCGAAAACCCCTAGTTCATAAAAAGGGAACGCAACGCCCAAATTAGGCACTCTGCGATCAGATACCGAAATGATCAAATCATTAATAACACCGATTGGTCTTGAGGCATTTTATACTCAATTGTAACGAACTTATCCACAATAAACCTTAGACGTTAAAACTGAAAGTATTGGGTTGGAGTTTAACTCAACCTTGGCAATATCCCGAATAAATCAGTCCCAAGCAAACTCGCCCCCACGTGACGGTTTGCACGGGCACAACATTGGTGGCAGCGGTGGGATTGCCACAACTCAAGAACTCGACTACAACTCTGAGGTGAAAAGGAAGTTTCACACAACGCCAAAAGAAGGACGACATCAGCCAAGTATCCGGAAAAAGTCGACAAGGACAACGGGCGCCCAAAGCTGTTCAAACTCGACAACCGGAGAACGACAACCGTCAACCCGAAGAGCGGACCAATCAGCCAAGCAGATTCACCAAACTCGAGAGCTAGCGGATCAACCAACAGCAGCAGCATGCAGATCTACCAGACCATCTTACTGTAAGTGACGGAACAATTTCTTTTGTAACCCGCCAAAACCAGTCGCGAAAATAGCGAACCAAACACCTACGCATGTCCAACGACGAGCTCGTAAATCGTCTAAGATTACCGGGCGTACGTACAATATCTCGATCCCTAGACTCGTTTTTCAATCGTAATCTCATTTTTACGCGTCCCCCAAAAGTAGAATATTCCCTGTCAGTCAAAAATATCAAGCGCAGTCAAAGCACAGAGTCACTAGACAAATCTCTTGATTCAGAAGAATCTTTTCGAGACGCGGAAGAAACCGAAAGTTTCAATAGAACCGATTTGCCAGATCTCTCTTTGTCCATTATCCCACATCATAACGACGATATGCCGGACCAATCTGTACTCGAAATCGACCCACCCGCAGGTGGTGCTGGTGCCTCAAATAACGATCCCGCTAACGAGCCCCCTCCCCCAAGGAGATTAAGAGGCATGCCTTTAAACGAGGCACGAGCTTTAATTCCCGTTTTCGACGGAGAAAACCCTAGACGCGCAAAAAGTTTACTCGACGCGTACGAAATAGCTCATAACTTAGTAGACGAATGTGACAAACCAATCCTTTTACAACTCGTACTTGCGACAAAACTGACAGACGACGCACGGGAAGACGTCCGTTATAAAACAATAGACACATTCGAAAAATTCCGACAACACTTAACGGAACGATATGGGACAAAACGAACCGTAGAAGCTCTACAAGTAGAGATGCATACGTGCAGACAAAACCACAACGAAAGCATAGCCGATTTCGGAAAAAGATTGCAAATTCTTACAATGGAATTAGTAGAAGCAAGCATAGAATCCGAATCTTCTGTAGGAGACAAACTCGCGGTAGAACGCTACGTGAGAAAACTAGCGTTATCCAATTTCGAACGAGGACTCAAAAAGGAGTATCAAATTCTCGTTAAAGCTAAAGGGTACCCAGATTTAACCGCGGCAATAAAAGGGGCCCAGAATGAAGAAACGGTCTTAAAAGGCTACGAATCTGTATCGAAACAGACGCACCCCGAGAGGCGTCAAGAATTTTGCCAAAGGTGCAAAAAACCCGGGCATTCGGCCAAAGACTGCCGAAGCTCGCACCCGTCGAACGGACGAAACAATTTACCCGTTCCCACAGGTAACATAGGAGTAATAACCTGCACCTATTGCAAAAAACCGGGACACCACTGGAAAGATTGTCGCAATAGGCTTAGGCAACGAAATCAGAGCCAAAACGGTTCTGGACAAAGCCAAAACAATTCTCAGCAAGGGAATTCCGGAAGAAATCGTGGAAATTTCCACGGACGAGCCGGAAACAACAACAACAACCGTAACAGCAACAACCGATACAACAACAACCGTAACTACAACCGAAACAACAACGGAAACAACAACGGTAACAACAACGGAAGCAACAACGGTTCCCACAACGCGATAGGTGAAACGTCGAACGACCAGAAACCGACAGTTGGGTCATTCACGGTCAGCTCCATCGGGGCCGGCCAAGAATTCACCGTCAGCACCATTGCCGAGCAACGAGCTACAGGTCAGCTCAAAATTAATGGGTCGAACGTAACCCACGCAGGTATCCAAATCCTAGCCATAAATCCCGAGGATTCGGCGAGCGATTTCTACATCGCATCACTCCAGGTTCTCACCCTCAAAGGAGATACAGGGGCACAGTGTTGTTTAATAAAAAAAAGTGCCATCCACCCGGACACCAAGGCGTACAACGAGACGATTGAGCTGAAAGGGGTCGGGGGAAACAAATTCTACGCCATATGCAAAGTAGACCTGGTGTTGGAAACACCAGCAGTAAATATCCGCCATGGATTTTTTGTCATCGACGACTCGATCGGAATCGGCACCGACGGAATCCTAGGAATGGATTTCATCAGGAAGCACAACGTGGACATCTTAGGTGGCCGTTCAATCAAGATGTACGGGCACACCGAACCATTAATCTACGGAGACGGGAAACTGAAATTACCACCCCGTTCCGAAAGCGTGCACTACGCTAAAAACAAGCAATCAAGAGTAGGTTGCGTAATTGCCACGAAAATAGCTCCAGGCATCACTATGGGCGGAAATACCGTCACAACAGGACTCGCATGCCCTATTGTCCTGAGGAACTCCCTGGAAGAAGAGGTCGAAATAAACCGGCCCACAGTGGAAATCGAAGAGTTCCCAAACGAGTCCACACCGGAAACCAAACCGGAAGAAAAAACTCCTGAAATCAACGCATTAAGCAGACAGGAAAGACAGGAAAAACTCTGGAAAGAATTGGGAAATCAAGCACATCTCAATCCGGAGGAAGAAAAATTCCTAAGGGAATTTAGCGATGAATATTCCGACGTATTTCATCTCGATGGAGAAATACTAGGAACAACAGACCTTGTGAAACACCGTATACACACACGGGAGGGCACCGTGCCGGTAAATATACGGCCATATCGGTTGCCAGAAACGCACAAGGCAGAAGTGATGAGACAAGCAAAAGAAATGCTCAAAGACGGAATCATACGTCCGAGCAAAAGTCCCTGGAATGCGCCGTTACTGGTCGTTCCAAAAAAGGCCGACGCCGAAGGCAACATTCGCAAACGGGTCGTAGTGGATTTTCGGAAATTAAACGAAATCACAGAGGGAGATTCATACCCCCTCCCCAACATTTCCGAAATTTTAGACCAATTGGGTCGGGCAAAATATTTCACCACGCTCGACCTCGCCTCTGGTTTTCACCAAATTCAGATGGCCGAGGAGGATAAACAAAAAACAGCCTTCTCGACACCCATGGGACTCTACGAATACAACCGCATGCCTTTCGGACTCAAAAATGCCCCACCGACGTTCCAACGACTGATGGACGCGGTCCTGGCCGGACTACAAGGACTAAAATGCTACGTTTACCTCGACGACATCGTTATCCACGGATCATCCTTCGAAGAACACAACGATCGACTACGAGAAGTATTCGACCGGCTACGAGAAGCCAACCTAAAAGTTCAGCCGAAAAAATGCCATTTCCTGCGAAAAGAAACACAATATTTGGGTCACGTCATCACGGAAGTGGGAGTGAAACCCGATCCTGAAAAAATAAAGGCTGTAAAATCATTTCCAGTCCCCAAAAACGTAAAGGAAGTACAATCCTTTTTGGGCCTTGCAGGCTACTATCGAAAATTCATTCAAGATTTCTCAAAATTAGCCAAACCACTCACAGAACTCATAAAAAAGGAGAAAAAATTCGAGTGGACAGAGAGCACACAACAAGCATTCGAACGACTTCAAGAAACGCTGAGCACAGCACCGATTCTCCAATATCCAGACTTCACCAAGCCGTTCGTAATTACCACGGACGCCTCGGATAAAGCAATCGGAGCAATTCTGTCGCAAGGAAAAATAGGAGAAGATTTACCTATTTGCTATGCCAGCCGAACCCTAAATAAAGCGGAAAGGAATTATTCCACCACAGAAAGGGAAATGTTAGCCATCGTTTGGGCAGTCATACAATTTCGCCCATATATTTACGGTACGAAATTTATCATCGTCACCGATCACAAACCCCTCACCTGGCTTTTTAACGTAAAAGACCCAGGTTCAAGGCTAATGCGATGGAGAATCAAGCTGGAGGAATATACGTACGAAATCCAGTATAAAGCTGGAAAAAAGAATACAAATGCGGATGCACTCAGCAGAATCTATCAAATAATGCTGACTCACGCCGAGCATCGCGACTCGACCGAGAAGCGAGGACGGGGAAGGCCGCGCAAGGTCGCGGAACGGCGGCCATCATGCGCAACAGGCTCCGCCCCCCAATACGTCAACGAAGACGAAAGAACAGAGCGATCGCAAAGAAGGACAGAGCGAAAACAAACAGAAGAAACAGCTGTCAGCAGAAAATGCATCTCCGGAGGCAGACGAAGGAGAGAGCGAGAGCGAAGACGAGTCATCTGACTCCAGCCACGAACGAGCGTGCCCGAGTGAGATGGAAAGAAAAATAATATTAAAAGAATACCACGACACTCCACTCGGCGGACACCCAGGCATAAAAAGAATGACAGAAAGAATAAGAGAGAAACACACGTGGCCTGGAATGGTAAAAGAGATCCAAGACTACGTATCTGCATGCGATAAGTGTCAGCGAAATAAATTAACGCGAACAAAAGATGCACCCATGGTAATTACCGACACCCCTGATCAAGCGTTTGAAAAATGTGCGGTAGATATTGTAGGACCTTTACCCGAAACAGAGAGAGGAAATAAATACATTCTTACCTTCCAAGACGCGCTTACAAAATACAGCGCCGCCGTACCTTTAAAAAATCAGGAGACAAAGGAAGTCGCAAAGGGTCTAATTACCGAAATCATTTGTAAATTCGGGACCCCGCGAACAATTTTATCGGATCAAGGGACAAATTTTCTCAGCGACCTGTTTAAAGAAATGTGCAAACTCCTACAGATAAAAAAGATTCAAACGACGGCTTATCACCCGCAATCGAACGGAGCCCTCGAAAGATCTCATCGCACCTTAGCAGAATATTTAAAAAATTTCATCCAAGAAGACCAAGCGGATTGGGACGAGTGGCTACCGTACGCGATGTTCACGTACAACACCACCCCCCACACCGCGACCAAATATTCCCCCTACGAACTCCTTTTCGGCAAACGAGCGGACTTACCGACAGCCCTTAAACAGCCCCCCCGTACAACATACACGTACGACGATTACGTCGCCGAATTACGGGAGCGGCTACGAGCGACTTGGCAAGTCGCAAAGGAACAATTAATTACGCGAAAGGAAAAATCAAAAGAGTGCAAGGACAAAGCCGCCGGTAACCCAGAGTACCGCGTTGGCGACAAAGTCCTCCTGCACGATCCCACCGTGCGCCGGGGCAGATCAGCCAAGCTGACCCCCAAATGGACGGGGCCCTATACGGTAAAAAGTAAAGAATCGGACGTAAACTACGTTATCAACCGCGGACGACGTACAATGCGAGTGCACGTAGACCGCATTAAATTATACGTCGCCCATTGACCGACAACATGGCCGCCGACAATATGGCCGCCGACACCCGACCCATACCGCACACGTGAGTATCCGCGTGAAATAAAAAATTCAAAAAAAAAAACGCTGACGCTCGCACACGGACCCGCGACGTCCGCAATATAAAACTTGCAAGAATTAGAAAAAAAAATATAAATATATATATAAAAACGAAGAATAAAAAATATAAAGAAATAAAGAAAAAATAAATAAAATGAAATAAAATAAAAAATTTTTCGTTTCAAACTAAAATTCAAACAAAATAAAATGAAAATTCACATTAAAAACGATACAAAAGGAAAATAATAAACAAAAAGCTAAACTAAAATACAAAAAAAGAAAGAAAATTGAAAAAAAACGAACGAAATAAGATAAACGAGATAAAAATAAAACGAACAATGAATAGAATGAATCGAAAAAAAAAAAAAAAAAAACTAAAATAAAAATATCCAACGAAATAATAAAAGGGAATAAAATAAATTGAAAAAATAAAAATAAATAAATAAATAAATAAATAAATAGAAAATATAAATAATAAAGAAAATAATGAATAATTAAAGTCCAACTCAAATAAATTATAACTAACAAGGACAGGAAAAAGGAATGGGAACGAAGAAATAAAATTATAAAACGAATAATTAAATTTTCGACATATATTGTTACATTCGAATAAAAAATGATTTTTTTTTTCAAAAAAATTATATATCAAAAAAAAAGTTCTAATGGTACGGGCACAACATCACGCGCACAACACTTTAACGTCGGAGACCTCGACGGAAATAATCGGGACCGAAGAGGTCCCACATTTCGTCATCCCGCAGGCTCATGACAGGACCACGGTATGCACCCATCCCGAATAGACGGCGCAACCCCAGGACATCCCCCGGAACGTCCTCCGGGTTCCAGGCGTCGACCTCGAGGGACCAAGGATCCTCCCTCCATAACCGCGCCCACGCCATGGCGCACTCGAACCGCCGGTTTCTCGCGGTTTTCGCCGCCGCGACGAACGGGGCCAACCACACCTGGCTGACCGGTCCCCGATACGCCATTTTGGGAACTTTCTGAAAAAAGAAAAACAAAACAAAAACAAATTATTATAAATAAAATAAAATAATAACAGATATATAAAAAAAAAAAAGAGCGAAACAATAAATACTTATAATAATAACAATATTGATAACAATAAAGAAAAGTACGACACTTACCATCCACCAAAATTTGCCGTCTCTCCAGCAATGCGCCACCGCGCCGTAGGAGACGGTATGGTTCCTTTTGCCCAAAGAAGACATGATTTTCTGAAAAAATAAAAAAAAATAAAAAAACGAAAAGGAACCAAATTAATAAAAGAACCAAATTATTAAAAAATTAAAAAGAACCAAAAAAAAAAGGGGAAATAAACGAAAAAAAATAATCAACGAATAACAAAAAAGGGGCACAAATAAAACTACATATAAAAAGGAAGAAAAATAATATAATATAAAACAAAACAAAAATAATAATGGAAGAAGGAAATATAGAATAAAAGACAAAAATAAATAAAATAAAATAAAATAAAAGAATAAAACAATAATGAGAAATTTCAAACACAAAATCACTCACCTTTTAATAAATTCGCGACAGACGTGACACGAACGACGACAGAAGTGGTAATGAAGCGACAGACCACTGCACGAGATTTTATAGAAAAAAGATGAGCAAACAGAGAGGACAGATCATAGAAAAAGACACCCCAGACTCTAACCGTGATCCAGAAAAAGACAGACAAATTCACGAGTCAAACTCGCAGCCCAGTGCAAGTGCACCTTAGGCGGATATAGCGTCAGCAAAATCCACCACTAGGCAACAGCGAAATACAAAATGATAAGAACTTTCCCACGAAATATTCCAGAAAGCTAATAGAGCACACCATTACAGGTATGCGATCTCGCTGTCCTTGACAACAGCAATGGACCAATTCCACGTGGAAAAATTACGAACCACCCCTGGAATCTATTACGAAGAAATAGGAACCCTACATACCATCAAAGAAGTTTGGAAATTGGCAATCCAATTGAACCTATCACCGATCCAACTCCGAGAGTCTACGTTGGAAATAACCATGGAAAAATTAAAACAAGTATGCAACAACACGCAACAGGACACCCTATGTTCGACACTATCCACCACAATGGACCCAATGATCGAATCAATAAAAAATGAACTACAAACTATCCACGACCTCGTCGGAAAAAATAAACCAAGACAAAAAAGAGGCCTAATAAACGGATTAGGATCAATAATAAAATCGATAACAGGAAATTTGGACGCAGACGACGCCCAAAAAATCGAAGAAAAAATACAACAAATAAATAACAGACAAATAACAGACGAAAACATATTGAAAGAGAATTTACAAATTTTAAAATCATCGACAAATCTTTTTCAACACAATTTAGCACAAGTTAATGCAGAAATAAACGCCCTAGCCAAAGCAACAAAAAATATAGAAAAAGCCTTTAACGAACAAACAGACCTAGTACGACAAAGAGAAAACCTAGACGAAAACATAGACGCAATAGGTTTCGTAATTACACCATTATTAAACGACGTACGACGAATTTCAAATTTCCTAGTAGGAATCCAAAAAGGAATAGTAGATCCCACTATAATTTCACCTAGACAACTAGTAGATTATTTAATAAAAGCACGCGGAAGTATCCCGCCTGGATTAAGCTTCCCAGTTGAAATAACACCGGAAAAAATTCAAGATATATTGAAAACATGCGATTTAGGATCTTACAGCATCGAATCACGAGTAGTGATCATAATAAAACTACCATTAATAGAAAACACCGTATTTACAATAAACAAAGTCTATTCGTTACCAGTTAGAACAAAATCAAACACGTTTCAATTCCTGGAAACGAAAGAAAAAATAATTACGGTAGACACAGACAACAGAAACTATCTCTCATTGTCACAAGAAAACCTAAAAGAATGCAAAAAATTGGAAAAACAATATTATTGCCAACCAAAACAGGCAACGCAAGTAATAGGAAAATCAATCCCTTGCGAAGTATCCGTATTCCTAGGCAGTAAACCAGAAAAAAGTAACTGTACGCCACGAATGGTAAAACTAGAGGAAATCATGTTAATAACACTAGAACAACCCGGAAAATGGCTCTACGTAGCCCCGAACCCAGAATCCCTCATAATAAAATGTAAAAACGAAAAAACTGCGTACACAACGATCATCGACACTGGAATACTGGTTTTGGACGGGAAATGTTCCGTCACTGCCGCCGATTTTAAACTAACAACTATCATAGAAAATACACAAAAAGAAACAGTAACTTTTATACCACCGCACAATCTAACCTTCGAAATCGGAGAGCCACTCGTTAAACATTTAAAATTGAATCTCAATACTCCGAACAAAACCATTACAAATTCGCTCGAAGTCAACAAACTTGGCGAAAGAATTGAAAACTTACAAAATAAATTAAACGAAGAACCTGACATTTGGTCAGATCCATACCTCCACATTTTGGGAAATTATTCCCTTCATGGCATAACAATTACAGGACTAATAATTTCTGCAATAATCATTGTCATTCGAAAATTCTGTAAAGCCCGATGCGCTCGGACAATTTCCGACATCGAGCGCCCGACGACAATTTCGTCGACGCGAGCTAAAAATGAAATTCAAGCTACAGATCTAAAAGTAATATATACACCAACACAAAGACGAATTAATACAGATTCTCTGTAAAACACAAAAAAAAAAAAACACACAAACCTATAACAATTACACAAAAAACATGTAAACGCAAATTGTAAGCCAAAAGACCAATTTTACGGAATTTAGTTGCTACACATAAAGAGTCGAAACGAAGTTTCGTCTTCCCAAGGGGGGAGGATTGTTGCGCCCGCATAGCAACCAATTCCATAAAACCATCATATTATAATCAGCGACAGGAAGTCGTACACGTGCCATTCAAAAACGCATCCCTCAGCAAGTCTCGTGGACTTTGCTCCAACTTCGAGGCCGAACCAAAAACGCTGACAATTAAACTCAGCACTCGACCGTCGCGATGCACCTGTACAATAACCCCAAGGCATCGAACGATCGACTGCCCACCACCATTAATTACCACCTCCAATTAATACCACCTCCACAATCATTCGAAAACCCCTAGTTCATAAAAAGGGAACGCAACGCCCAAATTAGGCACTCTGCGATCAGATACCGAAATTATCAAATCATTAATAACACCGATTGGTCTTGAGGCATTTTATACTCAATTGTAACGAACTTATCCACAATAAACCTTAGACGTTAAAACTGAAAGTATTGGGTTGGAGTTTAACTCAACCTTGGCAATATCCCGAATAAATCAGTCCCAAGCAAACTCGCCCCCACGTGACGGTTTGCACGGGCACAACAACAATATATAACGCGGAAAGAGCCACGTTCCCGAGCTCCGGATCTTACTAGGATCACTGCTTGGCTGACTCCCGTATAGAACTCCTGGATCTACAAAATAATAAACTTGCGACGCTTCCATATGACAGCGACCACAACGCCATATGTTTCTCGATTAACTGCAAGGAGCTATTCCAGGGCTTTTCTTGTCCTCCTGACCTGATCTGCCGCCTCAACTACAAGAAGACTAATTGGCGAATCTTCAAACAGCATCTCCACGACAACTACAACAATACGCTGCCAAGGGACAGAAATCTAACGGTGGACGAAATTGATGCACATATTCACGAACTCGAAGAAACAATCTTAGGAGCGATCGAGTCGGTAGTCCCTAAGTGCAAACCCGACGACAAAAAAGGTTGTATGAAATATCTCAACAACAATATCAAAAAATGACACGCTGCCAAATCGGTTCTAGTCACAGAATTATACAGAATTAATAATTTCAACTCTTGGTCCAGCTCGATCATAAAGATAAAAATTAAATATATTAATAAACAGCTCGCCCAACAATTCAAAAAATCCGAAACTGCTTACTGGAATTGCAAAGCAAAGAGCATCGACTATAGAGTGAAACGTTTCGCCATTCGGTGACCGAAGCCGAATGCCGAAACTTAGGATTTTTTAGATCCTCTTCTCTCCTTTAGGAGAGGTTAGTGTGCAGGTTCGTGCACTGACCGGCGAGTCTTGCCCGGGATGGGTTATCACCTTCAGATTTCCCCGTCTTGCGATCCGAGGAGTAATCTCGACTCGGCATTCAAGAACGAATACTTTCGTCCGGATCATTAAAGTCTTCTTAAAAGACTGGACGACACGTAGGTCGTGAAAATGCTCCTAATTTCTTATGATTGTGTTCATTTTTGGTAAGGAATTGGAGAAGGAATAAGGAAATGTGACGGACCATTATAGGCGCACGGGGGATACGTCGCGTAAGCGAGAGCGCTCCAGCCGTGGCCCTCTGGCAGATTTCTCTGAGACTAGAAATCCAGCCAGGGATAAGGCCGTTCCGTTACAAGAGATGCAGCGAAAGTTTTCCCAAGAATCAACAGATTTCTCCGATACAAAGATCCTCCAAGAATCAACACCCTCGCAATAGAAAAAAAAACAACAGCATTCTTCTCTCCGAAGAAGTATTAAACAGCCCAGATCTCATTGAAAAGGGCGAAAAATACATTTTCACACATCCGACAACAAAACTCAATATCATCGGTAAATACTTTGAGACTATAAATTCTCCCAGATACACGAACGATGGAACCGAAACCAAACGAAGAGCAGACGCGGCTGCTGAGGAGATCAAGACCATTCTCCAACACAACAGAGCCCAGAATGTCACGCACACAACCTTCTCCGACGCTAACCCAGCCCACTATCCTCCCCAGGACCCCTCCACCCCGAAATTTCTTTACAACAGCTCAGAAATCTCGATTTTACTCCAAAAGGCGAAGAATAAAACTTCAAGCGGTTTCGACGGTATCTCAATGATTGCCCTGAAGCATCTACCGATAAAAATAATAACAGATTACACCATCATCTTCAATAATTGTTTTAACCATTCATACTACCCAACAAGATAGAAAAAAGCGAAAGTTATCCCAATCAAAAAGAAAGAAAAGGACCCTTCAAATCCCGCAAGCTATAGACCGATCAGTCTCACCATTAATATTAGCAAAATTTTCGAAAAATTGATAAAATTCCAGCTCACAGAGTACACAGATGCACACAAGATTATCCCAGACAATCAGTTCGGATTCAGAGCCAAATACTCAACCGTTCACGCCATCAATAAATTCGCCTCTGATATAAATAGATACCTCTTAAATGGTAAACTGGGTGGAGCGACTCTTATCGATTTGGAAAAAGCCTTCGACTCCGTATGGTTAAACGGGCTTCTATACATTCTAAAATCACTCAACTTCCCAAGGCCATTGACTCTATTAATCTGCGACATGATTCAAGGCAAATCTTTCGTCACTTGGGATTGCACGAATCTCTCAACGTCACAGTTCACAATCCAAGAAGGCATGCAACAAGGAACGGTTACATCTCCAATACTTTTCAACATTTACAACACTGAAACTCTCAATCTTTTCAACCTAAATTCCGGAAACAACATCCATTCGGCCGCATACGCAGACGATATGGTTACCTACGTAGCTGACAACAAAATCCCGGTAATAGAAGAAAAACTAAACGACATTGTAAACCAAATTTACGCATATTATAGAGAATGGAACTTGAAAATAAACCCGCTCAAGAGCGAAACAATTTTATTCAGGAAGACTGTGAATGAGATCTCACCTTTAACAGTGCCGCTCATAAAAACCTTCCAAATATCCATAACTGATCGGGACACTGGAGTATCGACCCCGATCCCGTACAAAGACACCGTCAAATATCTCGGGATACACTTCGACTATCTATTCAGGATGAATAAACATCACGCAATCCAACTGACCAAAGCTAAGAAAGCATTAAGAATCAACGCCAGAATTTTTTACAACAGAAACATGGAATCGAAAGCCAAAATAATCTGCTACCAACTACTCATTCGACCAATAATATCATATGCTGCGCCAATCTGGTGGAACGTCGGACCGTCTGTCATGGAACATTATCGAAAATTTGAGCGATCGTGCCTAAAAGCGTGCCTGGGACGATACCGCACCCCCGAGACGGATTACACGATGCGAATATGCAACAAGGAAATTTACGACGCTGCTAACATACCGCGATTCGATACCTTCTGTCTCACGCTAACAAGAAACTATTACAGTTCATTGTATCAAATAAACAACGATTTACTTTCGGCGCTTAGGGTAGACGACGAAATAACATCCCTGAGAATGGCAAGGAGCAATTACTCCCCCCCCCCCCCCCGAGCTCGTCACGAACCTGGATAGAATGGGTTGCATCCAAGATGACTCCAACGTACCTATAATCTACCACATCCAGAGACATTGCGCAAGGAAAGCGATTTTCACAAACACCGAAAAAATTCCCCGAGATAAATGGGTCTACTCGAAGGCTCTGCCGAATATCGACTCCGTAAATTTGGACAGACTATCCAGTAAATATTGGTGGCTACAGGGAGACGCGAAGCACATGGACGAGCTGAGAAGAAGAGCGAGAAGAAAGAAACTACAACAACAACAACAACAAAGAGAGGCCTCCAGAGCGCGTCTGGCTCAACGCCAACACTGCGGAATAAGTAAAAAAAATAAAAAATAGAAAATAAAATATATATATATATATGAAAAGAATAAATAAATAATCCAATAAATAAATGAATATAACAAAAAGATTCACATGTACTGTGACGGTTTTTTATTTTGACCGTTACTAAAGCTAAGAGTATCGAGAAAGAAGCGCTCCCATGGCTCCTGCTCGATACTTCGGCCACACGATTCTCTCACAGGGCTTGCTTAGGGCGATAATTTTGCTAATATTTTATTAATTTGCGTCCCGGACTATATTATTTTTCATGTGAGCGATCCCGAGAGATAGAGGCTATTTCGAATTTCGTTGTCAACACGATCCCGGCCTCATACAAGGACGAGGCAACGGAAATCTCATGGAAGGCTCGAGAATATTCGAGATTTGGAATATTCGTTTGGCATCGAGGACTTGTTCGTTTTTCTATCGTTACGCCAGGGCCGTCGTCCCCGCCGGATTCTCCCGTTGTCAATCATCGAACGACGATCATCGAAATTATCTCGCGAATGTCCCGAAAGGATAATGCGAACTCCACGGTCCGTGTTTTCGTACAAATGTAATGGTCGAGCTAGGGGTAAAAATGCATCGACAACGCGTCTGCATTTCCCGATTTTTGTCGACTCTATGGGGCCCTGTCTAACGCTCGGACCAAATTAATTAATTGCGCCGGACCTGTCGAATTTTCGGGGATATTCGAAAAATTAGGAGAGGGGCGGGAGGCAAATTCCTCGTTACGCGTAACGCTCTTGTTCTCGAGGAAATTCTCGTGAAGTATCGAGCAGAGAGGACGTGTCGCGAAAATGGGAAGAAACACCGTGAGTTCCTTCCTTTTCACTTTCTGGTTTGGTTGGTGGGCCCTCGAACATCTCTCCCGGGTCATATTTTTCGTGATTTTGTTTAATGAAAATAATGTTCGTCCATCTCGTGTGTTGAGAGAAATTTGGTCGCGGTGACGACTCTGTCGCGCGTCCCTTTGTCGGCTCTTTCGATTTTTTTGTTCCCGCGATCGCCCGTTTAGCGTTTCGCATTTGTTAAATTTGAAGTTTTGTCGAAGAGTAATCGTGGCCGTACTCGAGATCTCCAATTTTGTGTTTGATTTGGTAAAATAATTGTTTCCGGTTGGCGTAAGTTGTTTCCCGGGCTGAAGGATCGCGAAATTATGATATTGTGTGCGTGTGTGAGTGACTGGGTCGGGATGGTTTGACGCGAACAACGTTCGATAGCTCGGCCGAGTAACCGAATATCGGGGACTCGGTACTTCGAATAAAACATCGATAATTTCGTTCCATCTTATAATTTATTTTCTCGACCGTGAGTAGATCCACGGAGAGAATAAATTCGAGCTCGGTTTTAGTTTGTTAAGGATGTAGGATCCCGACCAATTTTGTGTGTGAGCGTGCGAGATTTTGTGTGAGTGAGTTCGTGATTCTTCCCCCGCAGTTCATGAGAGACGCGTGATCGTTATGTTTCGTTATCCCGCGTTAAATTCTTTTGATTAATTAAATTTGGTCAATTCTTCTGTCGATCGAATCATGTAAATTTTTATCCGCGACTGAAACTTTTCCCGAGCGTGCGTTTTTCTTTCATAATTTTCCTGATATTTTTTGACGTTTCAATTAAATTTGTTATTATTTCCAAACGTAATTTTTGTGTTTCAAAATTATTCTCGTGGTCACCCCGCCCATCCCGCTGATTGCAAGCTGGTCAACTTTTGTCTCTCTCTCTTTGCCGTCGAGTCGCTTTGCGACTGGCGCCCAACATTTTCATTTTCGATCTTGGTTTTTGTTTAAAAATCGACGGAGAGGAGAGAGCGGCTTTTGTGGCATTTTCAGGGCACTTGGAAAATTCGTCATAGTACATAAAAGTCCAAACAGCTGACAGTGTAAACGCATAGGCTCAACGCCTCGTTGGGCAAATAATGTAAATAATGTACAAATAGTACGTAATCAAGCCCCCCCTCCCATACTCCATCCGGTATCCTACCCCACACCCCATCTAATAGCCCTCAGAGGCGCATTATCGTGGCCATGGTTTTTTTTGTTTAAAGACATCTTTTTACCATAGCTATATACTCGCATAATTTTGTATCGAAACTCTTACACAAAAAAAAATAAACACTAAAGCCCAAAGAACATCCTAGAATAAATTTATATTTATAAAAATTGTTATTTGGTAAGACGCATCATCGGATGACAAACCAAAATATTAAAATGATGAAATTTATATACTGAGTAAACTCGATAAGGTTGTTTATTGCTTAAGGATTGTAAAAATGATATATATGAAAAAATAAACTACCTTTATAAAACTAAAAACTAAAAAAAAACCATTCGGTTGATCGATGTCAGCCGGATCGAGTGAATCGCTTTTCAATGTGGGTTAGACCCCGAAATATTGCACTCTAAAAAGTTTTAACTAATCGCCCCCAGTTCAAATTCGGTAATTGGTCAAAACTTTTTAGAGTGCAATATTGCGGGGTCTAACCCACATTGGAAGGCGATTCACTCGATCCGGCTGAGATCGATCAACCGAATGGTGTGTGCTGCACGCAGTCCATACAACAGTGAAGAAAGTGCAGCTCGAAATGTTAGGATAGTCTCGAACGAGTTTACGTTTCGCATGCAGGGTGAGTATCTTCGCACTCGGAGTGCAGAATTTGCTTAACCCACGTTCGAACCGAGTCGCATCTCTGTTTGTGCACTCCATTAACCGATGAATGCAATCTCGGCGCGGGCTAAACAACTTTTACGATGCTAATGACGTCTGAATTTCCTGCGATTCGTTGTCAAATTCAGACGTCATTAGCATCGTAAAAGTTGTTAAGCTCGCGCCAAGATTGCATCCATCGGTTATTGGGGTTCACAAACAGAGATGCAACTAGGTTTAAACGCGGGTTAAGCAAATTCCGCACTCCGAGTGCGAAGATGCTCACCCTGCATGCGAAACGTTTACTCGTTTTAGACTATCCAAACTTTTCGAGCCGCACTTTCTTGACTGTTGTATGGACCGCGTACAGCACGCACCATTCGGTTGATCGATCTCAGCGAGATCGAGTGAATGGCTTTTCAATGTGGGTTAGACCCCGGAATATTGCACTCTTAAAAGTTTTGACCAATTACTGAAACAGTTATCGCCGTCCCCGTCGTCCTCCCCACCATCATCGTCGTCCCATCGTCCCCGTAATCGTCGTCGTCTTCTTCAATTTCCCCTTGCTCTTTTCATTTTTTTAATATTACAATTCATTTTCAATTTAAATATTTAATTCATTCTAATTATAGAACAATAAAATAATTTACAATAAAACTATAATTTTATTAATCAAGAAAGTACAAATATTTCCAACCTTTTTTTTTATTTTCACACGTTTACATTTTTTTTCACAGTTTTAATTTTTTCAAAATCATCGTCGTTTTCATTGATATTTGTCTTCCTCGACATCTACTTCGTCTCCACTGCATCATCACCGTCATCCTCGTAAACGTCTTGGTATCCTCACTGTCTTCGTCGTTTTCGCCTTCCTTCCGTCTCAATCTCCCGCGTCCTTGTTCCAACATTTAGTTCGCGTACATTTCACGCCCTTTCAAATCCGACTTTCGATGTCGTCGGCGCGAATCATCGTCTGTCACTTTTTTGTTCTTCGAGGGTTAGAAAAATCCGAGCGATCGCGTCAGCTGACACATGCCTAACGTCACATGACAGCCAGATACTTTTTGAGCGAAAGTCATGTCCTGTGACATTGCCTTCGAAACCATCGGCAAAAATGTTTGCTCCGATCGCGAGCGAGAGCCCCGTCTTACCCCCTGTGAATGCCCCTTAAATTTCTCAAAACGGCTAAGTAGGAATTCTTCAAATATCGTTCCGAACCCGAGGGTACCCGGACAGCAAGTCCCTCTGAATCACCCTGTATGATCCATCATTTTATTGACTACAGCGTAGTAATAATGCGTTGTCTTTTATTCGTGTTTATATTCATCGCTACCTTCAAGGCAATAGTGAAAATGGCGGAACCAAATGAAGAGGAGCGCAATCTGTTTGCGAATTATAATTCAGGGACTCGGGGACGGATCGTCGGTCTATATCAAGCCGGCTGTCCTCGTGATCATATCCGAGCTATCGTTGGGTGCAATCCAAAAACGGTGGATCTTTGGATTAACAAGTTAAGGCTAGGTGGTGACGCGGCTTTGAGAGATCATCGGAAGAACAACCGTCGGCCGCTGAAAACAACTCCCGAAGAAGACGTCCAACTGTGTCAAGCTGTAGAAGCAGCGCCTTTCACCACAGTAGCCGCAGCATTAGATGAGACGGCCATAGACATAAGCGTCAGCACTGCTTGGCGGCGATTGAAAGACGTTGGGCTAACCGCTCATCGTCCGTCTCCTAAAACGCCACTCACAGAAGAGCACCGTGAGCAGCGACTCCATTTCGCTCGAGAACATCTGCAGTGGACGCCGGAACAATGGGCCACGGTTGTATGGTCTGACGAAAAGGTATTTCACTCGAAATTTTCGTCACTTTTTTTTGAGATCGCAGTTGCTCCGTTAGGTGACTGCTTAATCATGCACTGGCTCGCAAGTCAATCGCTGGGTGGAATGCAGTTCTACTGATGATGACAATCCACTGAATTTTGGTTAATATATAGCCACCTGTATGGGCCAAGGTTTTCCACAGTTCCCTTTGGCCCTCGTGAAAATGCGATACATGCATTAGAAAAGAGTGGCTGTGGGCAACACTCTGGGGAGTCTCTTAGGAACAGGAACGAAAACACTGCAGGGGAAGTTAGGGTCAAGTAATGAGATAGGGTCGTAAAATCAAGCAAGGGTATACACGTGAATAACATGAATAGTAATAAATGTTACTAGAAGTCCGGCTCTTTCGCTACTTGCGCTCTCTTTTTTCTTTTAGTCTAGTTGCCCAATAATAGCCTCCCCTCTTTGTATAGGTTTTCAAGACCTCAGACGACAGCCGGCGGAATGTTTACCGTCCACGGGCCCGGCAATTCCAACTGGACCCACGTTATGTGGTAGAAAAACAGTGGGCTGGTAGGATTTCCGTTGGCTTTTGGGGCTGCATGTCAGCAGCTGGACCCATAAGCCTATGCGAAATCCCGGCCAGGATGAATTCAGCTGATTACGTTGACGTCCTTGAAACCACCATGCTCCCCGCAGCCAGAGCGCGCTTTCCCGTTGATGTGTGCCCGCAGATCCAATTTATGCAGGATAATGCTGCAGTGCACACATCACGGGAAACGATGGCGTGGTTTGAACAACACCCGGACGTCAATGTAATCAACTGGCCTAGTAAATCTCCGGACTTGAACCCGATCAAAAATCTGTGGAGTATGTCTAATCCGTGGAAAAATACTTTTGAAAAGTAAAAAAAGAACGCCAATTTTAAAAGATCGCGACCTCAGTAGAAAAATAATTACTCAATTTTCTTCATATCACTTTGACATAAAAAACAATTTAGATTTACAAAATGTAATGCATTTTCCCTTCCCCACGAACGATATTTTGAAATTCCCCAAAATTTTCTCAAAAACTCTCAAGCTCAATCGACAAAAAGAAATGAAATCATTGCAACATAGCCAAGAATTAAAAAAATAATGAATAGCTACATTTCACAGGGAAACATGTGCACCCTCAATACATTTTGTGTATTTAAGGGTCTGCAAAGGCTCTACAAAAAAATGCAAAAAATTGGCGTGCATGGTTAACTGAAAAAGTTCGGCGAAGGTCTGCGTCACTGTTCTTATTGGAAGTTTCCGCATGCACGCGCAAAGTAGCATTATGACGTCATGTAATGAGGAATGGAACATCCTCCGAAATTCTAAATGTTCGCTGTTTTTTCTGTTCTCTTTCCGCGATGATAATTCCATATTATTCCAAATTTCCTATTTCCTATTTCCTACTATGGTGATATTTCCTATTTCCATATTAAACAAAAATCTCTCCTCTTTGCACAATTAATAATCATTTTTCAAAGTCTGGAGAGCCAAGGGGAACGAAACTTTTAAAAAATTTCATTCCATGCAATCTGATAAATGTTTTTTTATCTTGACGAGATTTGAATGAAAACGATTTCGATTTTTCAGATGAAAAACGGAAATTTTATTTTAGGCAGTTGTTCAAGTTTGTCCGCCTCTCCCTTAAATTGATTCTTTATCTTTCCGGGCTTTTTTAGTTAACCATGCACGCCAATTTTTTGCATTTTTTTGTAGAGCCTTTGCAGACCCTTAAATACACAAAATGTATTGAGGGTGCACATGTTTCCCTGTGAAATGTAGCTATTCATTATTTTTTTAATTCTTGGCTATGTTGCAATGATTTCATTTCTTTTTGTCGATTGAGCTTGAGAGTTTTTGAGAAAATTTTGGGGAATTTCAAAATATCGTTCGTGGGGAAGGGAAAATGCATTACATTTTGTAAATCTAAATTGTTTTTTATGTCAAAGTGATATGAAGAAAATTGAGTAATTATTTTTCTACTGAGGTCGCGATCTTTTAAAATTGGCGTTCTTTTTTTACTTTTCAAAAGTATTTTTCCACGGATTTCTCTTCTTTTTGAAAAGCGGGATATTCATCAACATTTTTTTGTAATTATAGAGGCATTATTTGTTCTGGTTGGTTATTCTTGAAATAAAATAAATCTCTTCAAAAACTTCTGTCGACACCCCTGGTAAATTCCTTTAAATATCTCGACAACAGTCATGATCAAAGACTTAAAAAACTCTCATCGAGAACCTTGTTCAATCCCTCAAGGAAACCACGAAGAGACTCGTGGTCAATCTCTCAATGAAACCTCAGTGAGGCCCTTAGTCAATCCCTTAAAAAAGCTCGTCTACCCTTGGCTAGTCTGTTGCAAAAATCTCGTCAAGACTTTTTGTCGACTCTTTAAAAAATCCCATCCAGACTCTTGACTAATCCCTTAAAAAAGTCTTGGCACGATTCTTGGTCGATCTGTTGAAACAAGTCTCGACCAGAATCTCGATGAATCTTTTGAAAAAGTCGCGGCGAGATTCTTTATGAATCCCATAAAAAAAGTCTCTGGACGCTTCCACTCAATGCCTTGAAAAACTTCCATCGACACCGCTTCCGCAAATCCCTTCAAAATATATCGGCGAGGGTCATGATAAACCCCTTCAAAATTCTAGTCCAGACTCTTGACCAATCCCTTAAAAAAGTCCTGGCGAGATTCGTGCTTAATCCCTTAAAAACTCCCATTAAGAGCCTTGGTTAACCCTTTCGAAATTGTCGTCCAGACTCTTCGTTAATCCCTTAAAACCATAGTGACGAGACTCTGAGTTTAGTAAATATTAACTAACTCTTAAGAAACCACGTTCGAGACCACTGGTGAGCGCCTTAAAAAATTCCGTCAAGACTCTTCGTCAATCCCTCAAAAAAGTCCTGACGAGACTTCACCCTTCTCCCTCGTGCCCTTTCTCCCTTCGTTCTCCCGTTTTTTAATCGTTTTATTGCATTTTTGGCTTATTTTTTGACTCCGAGCGAAATTGCCCCAGGCTCACGTGATCCTGCATTAAAAAACGAAAAGAATAAGCCCAAGGTGGATCATTTTCATTGAATTTCAGAAGAGACAGGGAGTTTTTAAAACTGGGGTGATTTATGACCCCACGTCACCGGAAAGTTTAAATAAAATAAGGTTACCGTGCAAAGGTCAAAAACTTCCGTGGCAACCCCCGGTCAACCCCTTCAATCATAAAGTCTGATAAATATTTTTTATGTTGCCGAAATTTGAATGAAGAAGATTTTGATTTTTGAGATGAAAAACAAATGACATCAAAAACCATGGAGCCGTGGACCTAGACACCGAAACCCATGAAGGAATGGACCTAGACATCAAAAACCATGGAGCCGTGGACCTAGACATCGAAAACCATGGAAAAATATACCTAGACATCAAAAACCATGGAGCCGTGGACCTAGACATCGAAAACCATGGGGAAATATACCTTGACATCGAAAACTATAGAGCCGTGGACCTAGACATCGAAAACCATGGAGAAGTATACAGAGACAACTAAAACCATGGAGAAATATGCCTAGACAGCAAAAACCATGAATAAATATACCTAGACATCGAAAACCATGAAGAAATATACCTAAGCATCGAAAACCATGGAAAAATATACAAAGCCGACGAAAACCATGGAGAAATATACCTAGACATCAAAAACCGTGAAGAAATATACCTAGAAATCGAAAACCATGGGGAAATATACCTAGACATCGAAAACCATGGAGCCGTGGACCTAGACACCGAAAACCATGAAGCCGTGGACCTAGACACCGAAAACCATGAAGCCATGGACCTAGACACCGAAAACCATGGAGCCGTAGACCTAGACACCGAAAACCATGGAGCCGACGACCTAGACATCGAAAACCATGGAGAAATATACTTAGACATCGAAAACCATGAAGAAATATACTTAGACATCGAAAACCATGAAGAAATATACCTAGGCATCGAAAACCATGGAGAAATATACAGAGACAACAAAAACCATGGAGCCGTGGACCTAGACACCGAAAACCATGGAGAAATATACCTAGGCATCGAAAACCATGGAGAAATATACCTAGACAGCAAAAACCTTGAAGAAATATACCTAGACATCGAAAACCATGAAGAAATATACCTAGGCATCGAAAACCATGGAGAAATATACCTAGACATCGAAAACCATGAAGAAATATACCTAGACATCGAAAACCATGGAGAAATATACCTAGACGTCGAAAACCATGGAGCCGTCGACCTAGACATCGAAAACCATGAAGAAATATACCTAGGCATCGAAAACCATGGAGAAATATACAGAGACAACGAAAACCATGGAGAAATATACCCAGACAACAAAAACCATACCTACACGTCGAAAACCATGGAGAAATATACCTAGACAACAAAAACCATGGAGCCGTGGACCTAGACACCGAAAACCATGGAGCCGACGACCTAGACATCGAAAACCATGGAGAAATATACCTAGACATCAAAAACCATGAAGCCGTGGACCTAGACACCGAAAACCATGGAGCCGACGACCTAGACATCGAAAACTATGGAGAAACATTCCTAGCCATCGAAAACCATGGAGAAATATACTTAGACATCGAAAACCATGGAGAAATATACAGAGACAACGAAAACCATGGAGAAATATACCTACACATCGAAAACCATCGAGAAATATACCTAGACATCAGAAACCATGGAGCCGTGTACCTTGACAACGAAAACCACGAAGCCGTCGACCTAGACATCGAAAACCATGGAGAAATATACAGAGACAACAAAAACCATGGAGAAATATACAGAGACAACAAAAACCATGGAGAAATATACCTACCCATCGAAAACCATGGAGAAATATACCTAGACAACAAAAACCATGGAGCCGTGTACCTTGACAACAAAAACCATGATAGCTAGACAACGAAAACCATGGTAGCTAAACAACGAAAACCATACGGAAAGAGAGGCCCGATATAGTCTGTCTCTCTCGCTCAGTGGCGCGCAAAGAGTGGGGATACCACGTTTAGCGGGGCGGGTGACGTCACGGGCCGAAAATGTCCACCAGGCACGTAAGGGCGTATGTCCAAGCGCCTGCGCACATAACTTACGCCTTTCTGACTCTAAGAAACAGAAGGGATCCCAAACCTCGCGTCCAAAATCTTCAATGTTAGATTTCTCTGGATTGGCTGAACGGATTTTGTTCTACCAAGGACCATTCGAAAGATAAAAAATCATAGAAAATTCAAATCTAATATGAGATTTTTCCCTCAACCCGTTCTCCTGTGAGAACGATTTAAAGTTTCTCCGACGTCATAAAATGCCTATTTTACTGTATATAAGAGTACGGCCGGCTCGCGCGCTACGCTTTTCTTTTAAACTTGGCGTCGAGCCGCTGCCGCGACTCTTGATAACATAAAACCCCTATTTTACTGTATATAAGAGTACGGCAGCTCTCACGCTACGCTTTTTCTCTAATACTTGGCGGCGAGCCGCTGCCGCCTCTCTTGATCAGCATATGTTGGTATTAACCTTGCTACTACTGTCAGTAAATGTTAAATACCAATTCATAAATCCTAATAGGCGTAATGGTTCGAGAATGGAGATCTGGCGAGGATCGAAATCGAGATGCTCTCGTGGCCCACGTGTATCGTGTTTGGGCGGAAATGGAGGCAAGGCAAGACCTTTGCCTCAAATTGGTCAACTCGATGCCCGTATGCAGTGTGTCATCGAGAGCGACGGATTGTGGATCCCGTATTGAAAATCCTCCCCTGTAAGCATTGTAATATCACTTTTTTATCTTCATTTTCAGTATTGTAAGAATCGGGTATTTTTCCGCGGGAACTTTCTGCTATCGAATTTTTATGGGATATTCTCAGAAAAAATGTCATTTTCCAGAATGCTAATGTTGTCTTTGGTTTTCTTCCCGCTACACAAGAAGTTCGCCCAACATTGTTGTTTTTCAGACGGACGATGAGTGGTTAGCCCAACGTCTTCCAATCACTGCCAGGCGGTGCTGACGCTTATGTTTATGGCCACCTCATTTAATGCTGCGGCTAATGTGATGAAAGGAGCTGCTTCTACAGCTTGACACAGTTGGACGTTTTCTTCGGGAGTTGTTTTCAGCGTCCGACGGTTGTTTTTCCGATGATCTCTCAAAGCCGCGTCACCACCTAGCCTAAACTTGTTAATCGAAAGAGCTACTGTTTTTCAATGAAAATAAAAGTTTTAACACTTCTTTATTCTTATTGTGTTTGATTTCCAGATTCCACATATGAAGTGGAGTCTGGAGTGGAGTGGTGTGAAGTGACATTACATGAAGTGGTGCCTATAATGTAAATGAACAGCCTACAAAAAATGGAATCTTTTTCGGTGTCGGCGTCCTCTTCCTTGTCGTCATCGTCGTCCTTGTGGTCGTCCTTCTCGTCCCCGTCATCGTCGTCGTCTTCGTCCTCATCCTCGTCGTCGTCCTCGGAATCTTCGTCGTCGTTTTCACCGGCCCCGTCGTAGTCATCAGCGTCCTCATTGTCGTCCTTGGCATAGTCGTCCTCATCGTCATCTTCCTCGTTGTCATCCTCAGCATCGTCGTCCTTGTCGTCCTCGCCCCCAACGTCCTCTTGGTCGTTCTCGTCTTCTCCATCGTCGCGATCGTCGTCTTTCCCGTCGCCATCGTCTTTTTTTGCCTTTCTCTCCCGGGTCCTTATCGTTATGCTCGTTCCTATATTTATTCGACCTCATTCGTTTAACCTATGTTCCAACCTAGTCGCATCTCTGTTTCTGCACTCCATTAACCGATGGATGCAATCTTGGCGCGGGCTGAACAACGGTGACGATGACGTCTGAATTTCCTGCGATTCGTTTTCCAATTCAGACGTCATTAGCATCGTAAAAGTTGTTTAGCCCGCGCCAAGATTGCATCCATCGGTTAATGGAGTGCAGAAACAGAGATGCGACTAAGTTTGAACGTGGGTCAAGCAAATTCTGCACTCCGAGAGCGAAGATGCGCACCCTGCATGCGATACGTAAACTCGTTCGAGACTATCCGAACGTTTCGAGCTGCACTTTCTTCACTGTTGTATGGACCGCGTACAGCACGCCACCATTTGGTTGATCGATCTCAGCCGGATATAGTGAATTGCTTTTCGATGTGGGTTAGACACCGAATTATTGCAGCCTAAAGAGTTTTAACCAATTACCCCCAGTTCAAATTCGATAATTGGTCAAAACTTTTTAGAGTGCAATATTTCGGGGTGTAACCCACATTGAAAAGCGATTCAATCGATCCGGCTGAGATCGATCAACCGAATGGTGGCATGCTGGACGCGGTCCATACAACAGCGAAGAAATTGTAGCTGGAAACGTTCGGATAGTCTCGAATGCGTTTACGTATCGCATTCAGGGTGAGCATCTTCGCTCTCGGAGTGCAGATTTTGCTTAACCCACGTTCAAACCTAGTTGCATCTCTGTTTCTGAACCCCAATAACCGATGGATGCAATCTTGGCGCGGGCTTAACAACTTTTACGATGCAAATGACGTCTGAATTTGAAAACGAATCGCAGGAAATTCAGACGTCATTAGCATCGTAAAACTTGTTTAGCCCGCGCCGAGATTGCATCCATCAGTTAATGGAGTGCAGAAACAGAGATGCGACTAAGTTTGAACGTGGGTTAAGCAAATTCTGCACTCAGAGAGCGAAGATGCTCACCCTGCATGCGACACGTAAACTCGTTCGAGACTATCCGAACGTTTCGAGCTGCACTTTCTTCACTGTTGTATGGACTGCGTACAGCACGCCACCATTTGGTTGATCGATCTCAGCCGGATATAGTGAATCGCTTTTCAATGTGGGTTAGACACCGAATTATTGCAGCCTAAAGAGTTTTAACCAATTACCCCCAGTTAAAATTCGATAATTGGTCAAAACGTTTTAGAGTGCAATATTTCGCGGTCTAACCCACAGTGAAAAGCGATTCACTCGATCTGGCTGAGATCGATGAACCGAATGGTGTGTGCCATACAACAGTCAAGTTAGAAATTTCACGGTGAATAACACAAAATGCTCTGAAAGTATGTAAAGAAGGGAAAAATTATTTATTCAAAGCAACATGCATATATCGGGGGCTACAAAATTTTTTGTACTCCTCCATCGCCATTTCTTTGGGAGACCTCCTCTTCCTCCTCTTTTTCTTTTCTGGCTCAATGTTTTTGTCTTTTCGCATTTTTCCTCCCCCTCCTTGCTTATTATCTCCCCCGGTTCTCTGTTCGCCTACCATTCCCTCCTCCTCGTCTCCTTGATCCTCGTCTTTCCGTTCCTCAGCCCGCTCTCCCATTCTTGATTCTTTGCCATGTTCGTTCCGATTCTTGTCTGTTTCCTCTCCCTCTTCTCGGTCATTTTTCCCCCCGGTTCCTTGTTCGTCCCCCATTCCCTCATCCTCGTCTTCTTGATCCTCGTCTCCCCGGTCCTCAGCTCGCTCTTCCATCCTGGATTCAGTTCTATATTCTTTCGATTCCTTGTCAATCTCCTCTCCCCCTTCTGGCTCATTTTCTCCCCTGGTTCCTTGTTTGTCCCCCATTCCCTCCTCCTCGTCTCTTCGATCCTCGTCTTCCCGTTCCTCAGCCCGCTCTCCCATTCTTGATCCATTCCCAAGTTTTTCCAATTCCTTTTCCATATCCTCTCCCCCCTCTTGCTCACTTTCTCCCCCGGTTCCCTGTTCGTCCACAATTCCCTCCTCCTCGTCTCCTTGCTCCTCGACTTCCTGGTCCTCAATTTCTTCTCCCGTCATTTTCGCTTCCTTTTCCGATTTTGATCGGCCTGCTGCCTCCCAGTCGTCGACAAAGACGCGGAACCGTTCGGACACAGCTTCATATGGATCCTCGCTGGAAAAAGAGAATTATTACACCGGCACACAAAATAAACATTGTCTGTACACCGGATGCCACCTGTCTACGGGCATGTTTTTCGACCCGCTCAACACGAATTTCAAGTCAGTTTTGGCCGTCCAGCCTTCAATTCCGATTAAATTGCAAAAAAACCCAAACATAGCGAAAATTCGATGTTTTGGCAAGAAAAAAAAATTTTAGATCTAAGGCAAGTATAACTTTTATGTATTTTGATCTGTTTAATACTAATTTCGATCGTACTTTAATCATAAACTTTTTTAACTCTAAAAAATTGTAAAATATCCTTAAAACTTGCAAAAATTGGGATTATCTTGGTACAAAAAATTTTGTGGACCCGGATTGACGAAGAATTTCATGTAATTTAATCTGCTTTATCTGATTCTGCAATAAATGTGGCTCATAGTCTCCTGAAACATTCATGAAATTGAAAAAAATCGATAAAATAGCAGAAAATTGCTACTGAAGAAATGGAAAAAAATCTTTTAAACACAATTAAATAAATTTCTTGAGTTTTTTATCAACAAAAGACAAGATTAAAATATGAAAATACAAAAAAATTGTAAAATCTATGAAAATGACGTATAAACAGAATCAGAAGAATGATTTTCCCAATTTCATAGATTTTACAATTTTTTTGCATTTTCATATTTTAATCTTGTCTTTTTTCTTTTGTTAATAAAAAATACAAGAAATTTATTTAATTGTGTTTAAAAGATTTTTTTCCATTTTTTCAGTAGCAATTGTGACGAGGCACGGTCCAGCAATAATGAGCGAATAAAAAGGTGATCCGAGTGGGACTCGATCCCGGGACCCACGGAGTCGTAGTCCGGAGCGCTAACCACTGCGCTAGGGCCACCTCTAGATCTCTCATTATTGCCAGACCGTCACACTCCCCCTCTTACAGTGTTCGACGTCCTCGTCGACTAACGTCACATTTTCCTGAAGATTTTTGCCTCTCTGTGCGATTCGAAGTATTCTGCCGCTCTGGGCGTTTCATTTTTGCCGCGTTGGGCCGTAGATTTGTGCCTCTGTGGGCCGTAGATTCTGCCTCGATGGGCCGTTGATTTTGAGTGAGCGTGTAGTCGGTTCGGAAACTTCTGACACCATTACGTGACGAGGCACGGTCCAGCAATAATGAGCGAATAAAAAGGTGATCCGAGTGGGACTCGATCCCGGGACCCACGGAGTCGTAGTCCGGAGCGCTAACCACTGCGCTAGGGCCACCTCTAGATCTCTCATTATTGCCAGACCGTCACACAATTTTCTGCTATTTTATGGATTTTTTGCAATTTCATGAATGTTTCAGGGGACTATGAGCCACATTTATTGCAGAATGAGATCAAGCAGATTGAATTACATGAAAATCTTCGTCAATCCGGGTTCATAAAATTTTTTGTACCAAGATGATCCCAATTTTTCACGATTTTTGCAATTTTTAAGGATATTTTACAATATTTTAGAATTAAAAAAGTTTATGATTAAAGTACGATCGAAATTCGTATTTAACAGATCAAAATACGTGAAAGTTATACTTGCCTTAGATCTAACAATTTTTTTTCTTGCCAAAACATCGAATTTTCGTTATGTTTGGGTTTTTTTGCAATTTACTCGAAATTGAAGGCTGGACGGCCTAAACTGACTTGAAATCGTGTTCAGCGGGTCGAAAAACATGGCCGTAGATGGGTGGCACCCGGAAAACAATTTTTTTTTGTGTGCCGGTGTTATTATGAATTACAATAATAATACTTACGCGTTTATCAAGAGACTCGGTAGTCTCGGGACAAGTACATTTGACAGCTCTGCTGTCGTCTGCTAGCCCGAGACTCGGCCGAGTATATTATCTCTAAACAAAGCGAATTCGGTGGTAGGGGTTAACATTTATTAAAATTATAAAGCCCAGGAGTAATTTCATGATCTCAAAATTGAACTGGAGACTAATTAAGTTAGTCTCCGTCGATTGAGCCATGAATCATCACGATTGATGCCGTAATTGCCGAGAAAAAAGTTTGCACAGGCAAAATTATGCAAAAATCGCAGTGTGCGTGCATGTATGTATATCCTAGCCAAAAATCCCCTCCCGGGGAAAAAAGCTTGGACAAGTACATTTGTTGGTGATCCCCATTTCCATTTGTTTTCACAGAAAAATCTAATCCCCCCTTGAAAAAAATTGGAAACGCCAACAAAATAAAGAATTTAAGAAAACCCAAAAAAAAAAATTCAAGAAGATTGAGAAAAATGCAAGAAATGCGAGAATGGTAGAAAAAAATTAATGTTATTCGCTCAGCATAAAAAATTCTGATATCTATAAAAGGACAAGTATTCCCTGTCTGAAAATCATGTTGATGTTCGAAAATCAATTAACGAGAAAAAAGAAAATCTTCCAAAAAGAAAGACACGTCTCAAAAAAAGGAACCCCTAAATACAAAATGGCGAATCGACAGAAAAACTACTTCATAAAAAAATACAAAACTAAAGTTTGCCATCATATGTTGAGCGTATGCGCACAGAGTACTTGGCCGGCCCGAAATTTTTTGTATCAGCTTCCGCTATTTATAGATGGGTAGAACAACTCGGTTGTATTCATGAGAAAAATGATAAGCGTTACACAAATGTCACTGAACGTTATACATTCAAATGAATTAGTACAAATTCAAAGTTTTCTCTCAATTTGATATACAATTAATTAATTAAATCATTTGCGCAATATCTTACACAAGTATGGATACGTAGAAAAATAACAACTGATCACTAATTAATAAGGTGGAGCTAAATATTATATCAAATGACCGTAATGCGTCGATAAAAATTGCACTTCTAGCAATTTTTTGTATTACTAGCTTGAAATATAAATCGTTTTAGGAGAGAACCCTGATTGACTCGAGATTTTCGCCAAGCTTTCGCGTGTCTTTTCTAAGAAGATTTCTGAAACCAAATAATTACGTTATGCCAAGATTAACCAAGCTGAGCACTTTAATTCAAAATTTCGGGCCGGCCAAGTACTCTGTGCGCATACGCTCAACATATGATGGCAAACTTTAGTTTTGTATTTTTTTACGAAGTAGTTTTTCTGTCGATTCGCCATTTTGTATTTAGGGGTTCCTTTTTTTGAGACGTGTCTTTTTTTTTGGAAGATTTTCTTTTTTCTCGTTAATTGATTTTCGAACATCAACATGATTTTCAGACAGGGAATACTTGTCCTTTTATAGATATCAGAATTTTTTATGCTGAGCGAATAACATTAATTTTTTTCTACCATTCTCGCATTTCTTGCATTTTTCTCAATCTTCCTGAATTTTTTTTTTTTTTGGGTTTTCTTAAATTCTTTATTTTGTTGGCGTTTCCAATTTTTTTCAAGGGGGGATTAGATTTTTCTGTGAAAACAAATGGAAATGGGGATCACCATCAAATGTACTTGTCCAAGCTTTTTTCCCCGGGAGGGGATTTTTGGCTAGGATATCACTTATTTTTTCTGATTGAAAGTCTCCATTTTTTTCAGTCCGGTGGGAATAATTTGTTGACTTTTCCCTAGAAGTGTACTCTGTGGAGCTCACTTCAAACCCAGAATTATGTTTCTATCTCAATTTTTCATCGAGATATGATTTTTTGCCCATTACCATGATTTTTTCTTGAAAAGGACGATTTTTCGACAATTTTCAAACAAAAATCGCGCTTCTCCGAGTAAAAATCGTATAAATTATGATTTTTTTTCTAGCCATTTAATTGGATACGCTGAAACAAAGAGGAAACACGTGCCAAAGTCTCAATTCATCGCGAGAATTAAATTTTCGACTTTTGCCCACGAGTTGGAAAAATCAATATTTGAACATGAAGTTCTAGCGAAGAATTTTCCTTCTTGCCTCCATGAGAATAGAATGCTGATTTTTTCCCAGCAACTAGACTCTGTGGAGCTCAATTCAAGCCCAGAATTATGTCTCCATCCCACCGTTTCATCGAAAAATGATTTTTTCCCCATTACCATGATTTCAGCTTGAAAATGACGATTTTTTGACAATTTTCAAACGAAAATCGCGCTTCTCCGAGTAGAAATCGTATAATTCATGATTTTTTTCCCAGCCACTCGGTTTGATACGCTGAAACAAAGAGGGAAGACGTGCCAAAGTCTCAATTTATCGCGTGAATTAAATTTTCGACTTTTGACCACGAGTTGGAAAAAATCAATATTTTAGCATGAAGTTGTCGCCAAGAATTCATCTTCTTGGCTCCATGAAAAAAAAATGCTAATTCTTTCCCTGCAACTCGACCCTGTGGAGCTCAATTCAAGCCCAGAATTATGTCTCTATTTCAATTTTTCATCGGGAAATGATTTTTTGCCCATTACCATGATTTTATCTTGCAAATGACGATTTTTCGACAATTTTCAAACGAAAATCGCTCTTCTCCGAGCCAAAATGGTAAAATTATGATTTTTTCCAGCCACTCGGTTTGATACGCTGAAACAAAGAGGAAACACGTTCCAAAATCTCAATTCATCGCGAGAATTCAATTTTCTATTTTTGACCACGAGTTGGAAAAAATCAATATTTCGGCATGAAGTTGTAGTGAAGAATTTTTTTCTTTGGCTCCATGAGAATTTTGGCAGAAAGGAACAAATGTACAATTTTTTCTTGTGGCCCAGCGACATGATTTTTATGTCACTGAGCCCTCGCAGCGACAAGATTTTTATGTCACTGAGCCTTCGCAGCGACAAGATTTTTATGTCACGGAGCCCTCGCAGCAACAAGATTTTGATTTGCCTTAGCGACAAGATTTTCATGTTGTTCAGCGATAAGATTTTCATGTCGCTCAGCGACAAGATTTTTATGTCACTGAGCCCTCGCAGCGACAAGATTTTCATTTGCCTTTGCAAAAAGATTTTCATTTGTCTTAGCGACAAGATTTTTGTTTCGCTGAGAGATATTATTGCTCTGCGATTAATCTTCATGTGGCTCAGCGACAAGATCTTGATGTCACTGAGAGTTATCCGGAGCTATTAGATAACTTGCAGCGACAAGATTTTTATGTGGCTCGAATCAGCGACAAGATTTTTTTATATCGCTGAGAATTATTATGTATAAGTCATGCTGTAAATGAATAAAATGGTGGGAGTAGGAAAGGGTCAAAAGATGTGGAGCATATTCATTCATGAAGCATATTCTCTCGTCATCGGAGCATGTCGGTAATATAACAGTTGAAAATTTGAAATTGTGAGGTTATGACGAGCTGTCAAAGCTGTATCACAGCATTCGTTCAGACTCGGTAACGAAAAACCAGCAACACATTCTTCTCCCATAACCTCGCATCCTCAAGAAAATAAATGGTTAGCCAACGTTCGTTGTTCGACAAGGAACAATTGTAACAGTTATTTTCTCGAAAATATCAAGGGCGGAAAAGAAAAATATGAACTTATTTCAGCTATCTCTCTCTCTCACATTCACGTCAAAATGGCCCTTCAAAATATCAGCTGACATTTTTCGCTCGCTCGTCTGCACTGTCGTGTGCACACGACGGATCCATTGGAACAGGGATGGGCGGACTCGAATCAAAAAGTACTTAAATACATGGTTTAAATCATAAATCATTTTTCACTTCTGATTTAAACGAGCTCGGAGTGTCAAGTCTTTTTTGACTCGTGATTTAAACCGGCTCGGAGTATCAAGTATTTTTTGACTCGGACTTGGAACGGACTCGGAGTATCAAGCCTTTTTTGAATTGGACTTAAATCGAGCTCGGAGTATCAAGCCTTTTTTGAATCGGACTTAAATCGAGCTCGGAGTATCGAGTCTTTTTTGACTCGGACTTGGAACGGGCTCGGAGTTTCAAGCCTTTTTTGAATCGGACCTCAATCGAGCTCGAAGTATTAAGCCTTTTTCGAATCGGACTTAAATCGAGCTCGGAGTATCAAGTCTTTTTTGACTCGGACTTGGAACGGGCTCGGAGTATCAAGCCTTTTTTGAATCGGACTTAAATCGAGCTCGGAGTATCAAGTCTTTTTTGACTCGGACTTGAAACGGGTTCCAATCGTCAAGCCTTATTTGATTCATGATTTAAACGAGCTCGGAGTGTCCAGTACTTTTTTACTCGTTACTCCTTTCGATTAAGAGTGACAGAAGCTTTTTCAT
The DNA here is from genome assembly GCA_037043255.1 of Diadegma fenestrale. NCBI lineage: Eukaryota > Metazoa > Arthropoda > Insecta > Hymenoptera > Ichneumonidae > Diadegma > Diadegma fenestrale. Next base: position 1,463,640 of record CM073312.1, read on the forward strand.
TCCAAGAGTATTTGAGCTTCAAATCAATTTTAATTCATTTTTAAATCGTATCAAACTACAGAATTTTCGGAAATTCCCGAATATTTTTGAATTATGAAAGTCAAATCAAATGAATATTTCGAAACTGTAGAAACATAACATAAAATAAACTATGAATTATAGAAGTCGCATGGAACGCATAACAAAATAACAGGGTGACACGCATAAAGGTCCATGGTTTTCGTGAACCACGTCGACGTCACCATGGTTTTCATCAACTACGTCGACATCTCCATGGTTTTTACCAACGACGTTGATATCTCCATGGTTTTGATCTATGACGGTGATATCTCCATGGTTTTTGTCTACGACGTCGACGTCTCTATGGTTTTCGTTATTCATGATGACGTCACCATGGTTTTCATCAACCACGTCGACATCTCCATGGTTGTTACCAAAGACGTTGATATCTCCATGGTTTTGGTCTATGACAGTGATATCTCCATGGTTTTTGTCTACGTCAGTGACATCCCCATGGTTTTGGTCTATGACGTCGACGTCTCTATGGTTTTCGTCATTCATGATGACGTCACCATGGTTTTCATCAACTACGTCGACATCTCCATGGTTTTTACCAACGACGTTGATATCTCCATGGTTTTGGTCTATGACGGTGATATCTCCATGGTTTTTGTCTACGTCGGTGACATCCCCATGGTTTTGGTCTATGACGTCGACGTCTCTATGGTTTTCGTCATTCATGATAACGTCACCATGGTTTTCGTCAACTACGTCGACATCTCCATGGTTTTTACCAACGACGATGATATCTCCATGGTTTTGGTATATGACGGTGATATCTCCATGGTTTTTGGCTACGTCGGTGACATCCCCATGGTTTTGGTCTATGGTGTCGACGTGTCTATGGTTTTCGTCATTCATGATGACGTCACCATGGTTTTCATCAACTACGTCGACATCTCCATGGTTTTTACCAACCACGGTGACATCCCCATGGTTTTGGTCTATGACAGTGATATCTCCATGGTTTTTGTCTACGTCGGTGACATCCCCATGGTTTTGGTCTATAATGTCGATGTCTGTATCGTTTTCGTCAATCGTGATGACGTCACCATGGTTTTCATCAACTACGTCGACATCTCCATGGTTTCTACCAACGACGTTGATATCTCCATGGCTTTGGTCTATGACGGTGATATCTCCATGGTTTTTGCCTACGACGGTGACATCCCCATGGTTGTGGTTTATCACAGTGATATCTTCATGGTTCTTTTCATCTCCAAGTCTCTGTTGACTCGGACTTGAAAAGGGTTCCAAATGCCAAGTCTTTTTTAATTCATCATTTAAACGAGCTCGGAGTGTCAAGTACTTTTTTACTCGCTACTCCTTCCGATTAAAAGTGACAGAAGCTTTTTTATTTCGAGTGTAATTGAGGTCCAAATCAATTTTAACTTATTTTTAAATCGTATCAAATTTGATGGATTTTCGCAATTTACAAAAATCGTAGTTTTCCGAAAAATCTCTTAACCGCTTCAATTTTTGGAAATGTTGTAAGCTATTGTCAATGAATCTGTAGTTCTTTCTAGAAAAGTTGTCGAAATTTTATCATTCAAATCCAAATGCAAAAAACGCTGCTCATCGAAATTTGGAAATTGCTTCATGCTCAAGTTGCATGATGCTAAAGATGCACGATGCTGAAAGCTTTCTCTATGAGGAAGACATTAAATATATAGGCTTTCTCATTAAGCATCGTGCAACTTGAACGTCTTGTTTTGTTGCTTGTGAAGTTAGAAAGTGGAAAATGTGATTTTTTGGTTCAGGATTAAAAAAAAAAACCAATTATGGGGATGCAATACAGCCTAAAACCTATTCTGATCCGTCAGCTTCATTCCTGTGGAAAATTCATCAAAATTGGTTCGGTGGTTTTTGCGTGAAAAGGGAACATGTTTTATTCGTTTTTTTTATATTATACATGTTTTTCTAATTTAATTTTTTTTTTGGCTACCATCTTATTTTTTACTTTTGTACTGATTCTTTTTATTCTTATTTTTATTGTTATTTTTGTTGGAAGTATTTTTTTTACCCTAATCACATTTTTTCGTTACTTTTAATTTTTATTTTTATTCTTTTTGCCCCATTTCTTCCCCGTCTGGGCGACCCGCCTTGGATCCAGGGCCATTTCCCAAAGAAAGTGCGCCACCCGGTGACGATTTGCGGCCTCTTCCCGACGCTGCCTTACCCACCGCCCGCCTCGTTTTCGATGCTTTACTGAAAAAGAATTTATGAGCGTTGTAACGTTGTAAATTTTTAATAGAGCGTATTTCCGTCGAGGTGAGAGTCACTGCAACGCTCACCGACAATAATCACGTTTTATTCCAGAGAAATTCTCCCCCCTCCCCCGCTAGCCCTGATTCCCTCCCCTTTTTGCCCTTCTAGACGCGGAGAGGCTCAGGAGAGCCGATCCAGCGGAGGCGGCGAGGTCTCCGGCGATCTGTCAAGTCGCAGGGCTCGTCAAATACTCCATCGACTTCGATTCCGGACGAAGTCTTCCGGATCGACAGTACAAGAGAGCCCTGCGGCGTCGAGGCAGCAACAACAACGTCGTCGTCATCGTCGGAGACGCAGGAGTCACGGAGGACAATTCGGTCCGTCGAACGACTCCTGCTGACTCGCCGTCCCACAAGAGATTCGAATTGGCCGGGCGAGGCCATCTTGCCCGCGAGCTTCGGTATTCCGAGGACAGCGCGGCGCCAGCTGACAGGCGCTGACAGGCTGTCAGTGCCCTCTTTTCGCAAGGATCTCGGGATATCGAGGCTCGATAACGCGAACGCCCAATCCGCGAGCCACAGTCCCGGAATTATTGATTTCATTGGCCAAGGAATTCGGGAGCCAGCGTAGCCTCGAACCGGGCCTCGTGGTCCGGCAAGGCGCTCGCGAGGATCCCGAAAAATCTTCACTCTTACTCTCGGCGTGATAACGCGAGCGTCACTAAGTAAATTTTGGTTTCCCCTTTTTATTGTGCCCCCCCTTTTGGATTTTTGGAGTATTTCCCTTGGCTTCGACCCGGCCATCTTTTTTTGGATCATTCTGGCTTTTGGATTTTGGACCTCACGTAAGTCTTTCGTTTTTTATTGTGGCTCGCGACTCGGCGACACGTGCCCGCTGTAACCAAGTTTTCCCTTTGCCCCGTACGTCCCTCCGTTACCCGGTTCGATCCCATTTCCTTTTTCTTTGTCGCTGCGCGTTGTGGTTTCGCGTCTTTAATTTTCTTCCTGACCTTTATTTTCGGTCCTCGCGGAGTTTTGGTCGTCGCGGGTATAAATAAGACGCCGCAAAATTCAGGGACCCGCCGCCCCCGAGATAATAGCTCTTGCCCTCCCTGAATTAGTTCTATGAAAATTCTGTCACGGTTGCTGGACCGAAAAACCAGCTGGCGCCCAAGCCCGGTCTTTTTCCTTGCTTAGTGAAATAAATAGTAATTTTCTTTTCGTTTTAATCGGTCTCCTGTGTTGCTTTATTTCCCTTTTTTTTCTCCTCATTTCAGGGCGCGTTTTTCTTTGCTTTTGGTAACAAAACCGTCACAGCGTTAAAATGATCCTTTTAAGGTAGTACATCCCGGACAGTCCAACGCAAAAGTGAACATCATTTTAGTTTCTTGAATAACCGATTTCTTTTAGAAATACATAAATTAAAACGTTATTAACAGCCTCGTGCAAGATTGAATATAATTTCAGAACCTTGAATAACTGATTTCTGTTTGGAAATCCATAAATTAAACTATTTTTAGTTTTCTGTAATCGAAAACTTTTGCGCACGCTTGTACATTGCCTTCACTAGCGCAAAAAAACATCGAAAAAACATCGCCATGTTCAAAAGCGCGTGGGTACTATAAAAAGAATTGTAAAAAATTATAAAAAATGGCGAAGTAAAGCTAAAACTGTCCCCTTCAAAACAGTGCTTATTCAATTCTCTCACGACCTTTTTCTACCAAAATGTAGAACTTATACCGAGGCTTAAAATTTCGATAAGTGAACCCATACTTTTGAGCGGGAGTGTACATTATTAGAGTTCAGTTACTCGAGAACTAAAAGGAAAGAAATTGTTCATAATTGTATTGTATTGTATTGTTATTTAGAATACTGAAGAGAGCTTTCTCCAATTTTGATGAAATTCTCATCATTTTGAATTTCTTCGTGCTTTTTGAACATGGTTTAGTATGGCAACTGTATCGCCGGTCACCACCCTCTTCAACCAGTGTAAATAATATTAGTACATACGCCTTTCTCTTTCTGTCTCTCTTTCGTCGCGTCATTGTCCACCTACACCCAAGGATGTTGATGGACCATCCGTTGCCGGCGATCGTGGGGCCATTGGCATGAAATTTGGCTGTAACGCCATAGATTGCGCATTTGAATGTGGCGGTGGCGGTGGTCCCATCAAAATGGGTTGGGGGGGTGACATTGGGTGTTCCCAGGAACGCCAATGTAAATTCCAGGGTGGGTGCCCCACGTTTCGCCGTTCATTTGAACTCCCCCAGTCCCGGGCGGAACGGGCTCGCCTGTATTTCTCTCTTCGCTCTGGATTAATGATACGCATTATGAAAATTCGAATAACAAATACACTTCGCACTCTTATATACAGTAAAATAGGCGTTTTATGACGTCACATAAATTTTGAATCGTTTTTACGGGGAAACGGGGTGTTCCGGAAACTGACCCGGATTTTGCCGCTGTTTTTATGATCGAGGGCGGGATGGAATCATGCAAGAGAATTTTGGGTTTGAGTAAATAAGAGACTGACACGAGGCGTTTAGAGAGTACACTTTTAATGATTTATTGCCTATTTACAAAGGGCAAACGTCCGTTAAAGAGCGATCACTCGCAGAAAACTGCGTAACACCAACACGTGTCCGCCGCGTGGTGAGAGAAAATCTGAATTTACCAAGAGTTTAACTGAATAATTGTCCCGGAGAATACACTTTAATAAATACTAACAGAGCAGTCGCTTCGCCGTGATAATGCGGACACTTTAACACAACGATTAAGAGTTACACCGAGCAAGGTTTGAGCGGTCCTTGTCGGAGATGGCCGCGGTGCCTCGTGTCGCGAGGTCCAAGAGAGCGAGAGCTCACACGTCTTCTCGGTTACGAGTCCGAAGAAGAAGAGAGAAATTAATATGGACGCTGGTCAAGTTGTCACGATATCCCTTGTGGCAGCGCCACCCGACAACTTGACAGCCGCCTGTTATCCATATTCGCGACTATACTGCCGCGCTGGGAGCGCGAGTCGCGGCGCGTAAATTTGACCATGCTCATTCCTGAACATTCCGCCCGCCATCTTCGCAGAGCGAAGATGTCCCCTTGTTGGAGAGTCCACGTCTGGAGTTGAACCATGGAGAAGTTCCTGAGGAGTCTTGAGGAGTAGTCCAGCGTGTTTGACACCCGTGTGTCCGAAAGAGTGAGAGAGTGTGACACGGCAGAGAGGTAGTTGGCACACCGATTGATGTACACGGATCCCCCTCTGACGAGCACAAATCTCACACCGAAGTACGTGAGTCTTCTCAGACGCACGACTTCCGTTGATCCTGTGGAGATCGAGAGGAAATTCGATCCTCCCTGATGGAGCTGTCAAGGAGCATTGTTTCAGGCCGAGTATCTGAAACATAGAGCAGAAAAAAGGTGCAGAAAATTCTGACGAGCCAAGTAACTGGCACCGTCGGTGATCAGCCTGAAGGGGCCAGTTTTCCATTGATGTTGAGGGCCATGGTGGTCCCGTCCACCATAGCTGATGACCTTGGAGCTGGCCGTTGTCATTCCTCGAGACACGCAATCAGCTGGTTTGCACGACCAAGCACGTGCAACCACTGTGCGTCCTGGGAGAGCTCCTGGATCTGCGTGAGCTGATTTCTCGTGCAGTCCTTGCGGCGGGATTGGAGAGCCTTTATCCAGGTAGAGTGCCTAAGAGTCCGCGTCCACTGGTTGCTTCCACGTCAAGCCCGCCATTCTCTTAACGTGTTGAGCGAGCTTCGCCAGGAGAGCGCCTGAGAGCTCGATCCTCGGGAGGGTCAGGCGTTGCAAAGGAGCGACCTTTGATTTGGAGTCGTCGTTTTCTTAGTGGACAAGAGGCCGACGGTTCTTGTGTTACCGCCGCCATGGCGCTGTGACCGGTCTGAGAAGACCTGAGCTGTACACGAGCTCATTCGCTCGTGTTGAACCACCTGAGAACAGAAAAAGCTTATACCTTGGTTGTTTCTTCTCGTACAGCGAGCCATTTTGTAGAGACCAGAGCTGGGAGTGGTTCTTCCCACAGAATTTCATACAGCCAAAGCTCCTGGATTAGCTTTTGGCTCGGACCTTGGCAGGAACGATGAATCCGAGCTGATCGCAAGGTTGCGATTTCCAAGAGAGCAGAGTGCTTTTACACACACTCTGCCTTGGAGCTGGCCTCGGGCTGAGCGCAAGTTCGCCGTTGCGAACCCAGCGCGACTTGCCGGATTGGCGACACGCCATACCGCCAGCGGGGCGCCGCCCGCGTGACGAAGTCCCTGGAGCAGTCGAGAAGTTTTGACGCACGTGAGCCTGAATGCTCACGCGTTCCTGGGAGCAGACCGAGTGGTCCTGGTTTCGTGGCGTGCCATTTCGCTCGCGGGGCGCCGCCCGCGTGACGAAGTCCCTGGAGCTGTCGCAGATTCGACGCACGTGAGCCGAGATGCTCACGCGTTCCTGGGAGTGGACCGAGTGGAACCAGAGGTTGACGGTTCCCGGAGTCCTTGAAGAACGATTTCTCTTGATTCCTGTGATTGGAAAAGAGAAAACGGAGGTGGGTGACGCGAGGTTTAGCGCGCAGTCACTTGACCGGAGCAGTGCCAATTGGGAGAGAGGGAGGGGAGTGACGCGAGGTGTAAACTCGTAATCACTTTACAGGAGCACTGCCGTTTGGGAGAGGGGGGGTGACGCGAGATTGAGATCGCGATCACTTCACAGGAGCACTGCCATTTGGGAGAGAGGGGGGGTGATGCGAGGTTTGAGACTCGCACTCACTCACAGGAGCACAGCCGATTGTGAGAGGAAAAGAAGGGGGGGGGGTGACGCGAGGTTTTGGCTCGCAATCACTCCTTAGGAGCGCTGCCGTTTTGGAGAAGGAAGGAGAAAGGGGGGGGGGGGTGACGCGAGGTTTGAGCTCGCAATCACTCCCCAGGAGCATTGCCAATTGGGAGAGGAAAAAGGGAGAGGGGGGGTGACGCGAGGTTTGAGCTCGCCGTCACTCCACTGGAACACTGATTTTTCTCGTCGCTAAGGCTTATGACCGTTCAAGTCAAGCCAAAAAACACCAATTTAAACACCAATTTTGTCGAGATCGTGGTCGTAAAGTCCGAAATCGTCCATACGATACTCGAAAATCACAAAACCACACGCGAGACGTTCGAGGGTTTGCGAAAATTCCCGGAAAATCTCCGAAACACGCGAAATACCGGAGCAATCGGGAGAACTCACGCGCGATTGGCCGAGACGCGCGCAAGAACTCACAACACACACAAATTTTAAACGCGCATATGCTACACGTTCGAGCTGTCACTTGACTTGAGCTCGTTGCGACGAGATCCGCGAAGTCCGAGAATGACTCGATTTTCGAAACGAAAAAGTTGAATTCATCGCGAAAAAGGAAATTCGCGACGTACGACCGGAGAGATCGCGAAGACGCACGCGAAGCTGTCCGAAGAGGGCGCGTGAACTCACGAAACACGAGAGTAAAGAACGCGCACTTGTTTCCCGTTTGAGCTGTCACTTGATTTCAGCTTTAGGCGAAGAATTTCGCAAAGTCCGAGAGTACTCCGATTTCAAACAAACGAATTAAATTTATCGCGAAAGAATAATGTCACGAACTACCGGAGAGATCGCGAGGACGCACGCGACGCTGTCCGAAGCGTGCACGGGAACTCACGAGACACAAGAGTGAAGAACGCGCACTTGTTACGCGTTCGAGCCGTCACATGATTTAAGCCCATTGCAACAAAATTCGTAAAGTCCAAGAGTGCCATAAATTTCTCTTAATTTAGAGAAAAATTGTGCGCGATCGCGAATTTGTAATAAAAGACAACGACTTGAGAACGAGATACTTCGCGAACGTTCGTAGACTCGAGGTGTAGTTTCCGTTGCCTTGATCGATAATCGTCCGAGATTGAGATCACTCGCGCGATAATCGATGTAAAGTTACCGACTGTCACTTACACGTGGCCGGGCGCTTCACTTACCGCTAGAGCCGTTCCGAGCATTGATTATCGATCGGAGAATTCCGGCGGCCCCAGCGCACTCGAGATCCAAGACTGCCGCCTTGTTACGCAGGCGCGCGGTCTCGGTTCGGCTCACACACTCACCACACGTGCCACTGGGCCTCGAGGTCAACCTTGTTTTGAATTCGCGCACAAGAAAACGCGAGGCACTTGATCGAAAAACTGTATACCGAGAGATGGCCGTTACAGAATTTCACGAAAAATCTTCACGAGGAAGATGGAGAATTCACGGAGCGGTCACTTGAGATTGTTCACCGAGAATTCACTTGTGGGAGCGCAATCGAAACTCTCGCGAAATATTCACAAAACGCGAGATTTTCCCTGAGAACGCGAGATGTTCACAGAGCGCGACATTTTCACTGAAAACACGGTCTTTTGAGAATGCCACAGAGTTCGCCACAGAGTTCGCCGTCGCGAAAGCGACCGAAGCTTTAACGCGATCGACATAGAATTGTCCAGGAGACCGTTTCACACACAAAAATTCCACACACTAGTCCTCGATACGGCTTAAAGAACCAAATGTTCGAGCCGAATTTCCATTGAGAACTTGATTACACGCAAGATTCTCCCACATTAGCTCCCGATCCGACTCGACTGATCAAATGTTCGAGTCGGATTTCCTTTGAGAGCCCGATCAAAACCAAAATTCTCCGGCACTAGCCCTCGATCCGGCTCGAAGGACCAAATGTTCCGGAAACTGACCCGGATTTTGCCGCTGTTTTTATGATCGAGGGCGGGATGGAATCATGCAAGAGAATTTTGGGTTTGAGTAAATAAGAGACTGACACGAGGCGTTTAGAGAGTACACTTTTAATGATTTATTGCCTATTTACAAAGGGCAAACGTCCGTTAAAGAGCAATCACTCGCAGAAAACTGCGTAACACCAACACGTGTCCGCCGCGTGGTGAGAGAAAATCTGAATTTACCAAGAGTTTAACTGAATAATTGTCCCGGAGAATACACTTTAATAAATACTAACAGAGCAGTCGCTTCGCCGTGATAATGCGGACACTTTAACACAACGATTAAGAGTTACACCGAGCAAGGTTTGAGCGGTCCTTGTCGGAGATGGCCGCGGTGCCTCGTGTCGCGAGGTCCAAGAGAGCGAGAGCTCACACGTCTTCTCGGTTACGAGTCCGAAGAAGAAGAGAGAAATTAATATGGACGCTGGTCAAGTTGTCACGATATCCCTTGTGGCAGCGCCACCCGACAACTTGACAGCCGCCTGTTATCCATATTCGCGACTATACTGCCGCGCTGGGAGCGCGAGTCGCGGCGCGTAAATTTGACCATGCTCATTCCTGAACACGGGGCGACCGAAAAATTTCATAGTAGATTTGAATTTTCTACGATAATATTTACGATTGTTGTTGGAGGTATCAAAAGTGGCGGTGGCGGCGGTGGTCCTGTCAAGATGGGCTGGACGGGTGACACCGGATGTTCCCAGGAACGCCATTGTGCGGAATTTAACGGGAGCTGCCCCCACGGTTCGCACTCCGGATGTAATCCTTCCGTCCCGGGCGGGACGGGCTCGCCAGCATTTCTCTCTTCCCTCTGGATTAATGATACGCATTATGAAAATTCGAATAACAAATAAAAAGACCAACAATAATCATAGTAATCAAGAGACGCGGTAGCGGCTCGACGCTAAGTATTTGAAAAAAAGCGTAGCGCAAGCCCGCTGCACTCTTATACATATACAGTAAAATAGGCGTTTCATGACGTCACAGAAATTTTGAATCGTTTTTACGGGGAAACGGGGCGACAGCAAAATTTCATATTAGATTTGAATTTTCTACGATAATATTTACGGTTCTTGTTGGAGCTATCAAGGGTAGCGGTGTCGGTGGGGGTCCTTGCCACATAAGTTGTGCGGGCGGCACCGTATAAGTAAAAGGGCGATTGTCGATATAAAATGGCTGCCCCCATGTCCCAAAGGTGGGAACATTTTCCGTCGGGAGGGATTGCCCATTATGTCGCTCTTCTCTCTGAAACAGTATAAGAATACAAGCAAAATTACACTGGCAAAAAATAATGATAATAGCAATAAGAATTACTATTGTTATCAAACAATGAAATTTGATATTTTATGAATTTTCATGAAATATTTCGATCCGTCATCTTGCATTACATAAATCTGATCACAGATTTGTAATCAGCGACCCCAAAAACCCTTTGAACCATTTCAAACAATGGAATTTGTATTTTAAGAATTTTCATGAAATATTTCGATCCGCCATCTTGAATTACATAAATATGATCACAGATTTGTAATCAGCGACCCCAAAAACCCTTTGAACAATATGAAACAATGGAATTTGATATTTTATGAATTTTAATGAAATATTTCGATCCGCCATCTTGAATTACGTAAATATGATCACAGATTTGTAATCAGCGACCCCGAAAACCCTTTGAACCATTTCAAACAATGGAATTTGATATTTTAAGAATTTTCATGAAATATTTCGATCCGCCATCTTGAATTACATAAATCTGATCACAGATTTGTAATCAGCGACCCCGAAAACCCTTTGAACCATTTCAAACAATGGAATTTGATATTTTAAGAATTTTCATGAAATATTCCGATCCGCCATCTTGAATTACATAAATCTGATCACAGATTTGTAATCAGCGACCCCAAAAACCCTTTGAACCATTTCAAACAATGGAATTTGATATTTTATGAATTTTTATGAGATATTTCGATCCGCCATCTTGAATTACATGAATCTGATCACAGATTTGTAATCAGCGACCCCAAAAACCCTTTGAACCATTTCAAACAATGGAATTTGATATTTTATGAATTTTTATGAGATATTTCGATCCGCCATCTTGAATTACGTAAATATGATCACAGATTTGTAATCAGCGACCCCGAAAACCCTTTGAACCATTTCAAACAATGGAATTTGATATTTTAAGAATTTTCATGAAATATTTCGATCCGCCATCTTGAATTACATAAATCTGATCACAGATTTGTAATCAGCGACCCCGAAAACCCTTCGAACCATTTCAAACAATGGAATTTGATATTTTAAGAATTTTCATGAAATATTTCGATCCGCCATCTTGAATTACATAAATCTGATCACAGATTTGTAATCAGCGACCCCAAAAACCCTTTGAACCATTTCAAACAATGGAATTTGATATTTTATGAATTTTTATGAGATATTTCGATCCGCCATCTTGAATTACATGAATCTGATCACAGATTTGTAATCAGCGACCCCAAAAACCCTTTGAACCATTTCAAACAATGGAATTTGATATTTTATGAATTTTTATGAGATATTTCGATCCGCCATCTTGAATTACATAAATCTGTTCACAGATTTGTAATCAGCGACCCCAAAAACCCTTTGAACCATTTCAAACAATGGAATTTGATATTTTATGAATTTTTATGAGATATTTCGATCCGCCATCTTGAATTACATAAATCTGGTCACAGATTTGTAATCAGCGACCCCAAAAACCCTTTGAACCATTTCAAACAATGGAATTTGATATTTTATGAATTTTAATGAAATATTTCGATCCGACATCTTGAATTACGTAAATCTGATCACATATTTGTAATCAGCGACCCCGAAAACCCTTTGAACCATTTCAAACAATGGAATTTGATATTTTATGAATTTTTATGAAATATTTTGATCCGCCATCTTGAATTACATAAATCTGATCACAGATTTGTAATCAGCGACCCCAAAAACCCTTTGAACCATTTCAAACAATGGAATTTGATATTTTATGAATTTTAATGAGATATTTCGATCCGCCATCTTGAATTACGTAAATCTGATCACAGATTTGTAATCAGCGACCCCGAAAACCCTTTGAACCATTTCAAACAATGGAATTTGATATTTTATGAATTTTTATGAGATATTTCGATCCGCCATCTTGAATTACATAAATCTGATCACAGATTTGTAATCAGCGACCCCAAAAACCCTTTGAACCATTTCAAACAATGTGTTCCGGAAATTGCCCCGGAAAAATGCCGCTGAAAAGTGATCGAGAGCGGGATGGACTCGTGCGGGACATTTTTGCTGGAAATTGAAATAATTCGACACGAGAGCAAAATAGAGAGTACACAATTTGATTTATTTACCTAATTACACACTTTATGTCGAAGATAAAGGCGCGTAAGAGCGATCGCAGTGCAACAAGTTGCAGCCAACACGTGTTCGTCGCGTGGTCGAGCCGGCCGAGATCTCGCAAGTTATAATTAAGGGAAAAAATAGAGTCAAAATGCCCAAACGAGTTGGCCTGAATTGAGCGATCGCTTCGCGATGAAAAGCCGAACACACTTTATCACTCGCGACTTGATTTTAAGGAAAGAAAGTGGAGATTTCACAAAATTTGGGAGCGCGCACGTTGTCTCGTGTCGAGAGCCGGTTGCAGAAGAAGGAGAAAAATGGCTTCGCTTGAGTTGTCGCGTTCTTCATGCTGGCGGCGCCACCGACCAGCTCGGCGGCGTCCAGCCAGCGTCGTCCTGAGCGCGATAGTGGTGACGCGCTTTGAGAGCGAGTTTGGGCGGGCCAATTTAAACGGCCAATTCCCAAACATTTCCGCCCGCCATCTTCACAGGGTGAAGATGTTATCCTGTGGCAGAGTCCACGTGGAGTGGAGCCAGTTTGACCAAGGGCCGGGTCAACGTCGTTTGTGCTGTCCTTAGGATGGCGATCCGAGGCAGTCCATCTGAGCCTGGGTGGAGAGCAGTCACTCGAGCTAAAGGCCATTTGGTGGGAGGAGTTCTCTCGTCTGTGATGAGAACTAGGGAGCCGACCTTGATGACATTCTGTGGGTGATGCCATTTCGAGATTGCCTGGAGCTGATGTAGGTATTGCGACGACCATGTCTTCCAAAATTGCTGCGTTCTTTGCTGGATTGATTGCCACTGGTTGAGTCTTGTTGGCGTTAGTTCAAGCAGCGATGGCTCAGGCACGGCGTTTAGAGCATCTCCAGTTAAAAAGTGGCCCGGAGTTAACGCTGAGACATCCTCTGGGTCGTCGCTAAGTGGCTCGAGCGGACGCGAATTTAGTATTACCTCAACCTGAGACAGGAGAGTGCTGGATTGCTCGTAGGTGAGCAATGCGTCGCCGACCGTCCTCCGAAGGTGATGCTTTGTTGATTTCACCACAGCTTCCCATTTTCCTCCCATGTGGGGGGTTGCTGGGGGATTGAACACCCAGTTTGTGCCGTCCTTGGAGAGCGCACGTGCCAAGGTTTCGTGTTCCTTGGTCGCATCGATGAACATCCTTTTGAGCGCAGTGTCCGCCCCAATGAACGTGGTTCCGCAGTCCGAGTACATCGCTGTTGGGATTCCTCGCCGGGAGACAAACCTTTGGTATGCTGCGAGGAATGTGTCCGAGGAGGGATGTGTCCGTTACCACGTCCAGATGCACGGCTGAGGTGGTGAGACAGACAAACACACAGATCCACCCTTTGTGTGTTTTCGCTCCACGACCTTGCCAAGTTTTTAATGTGAGCAGTCCTGCATAATCGACACCAGTGTGCCCGAATGCGCGAGAAGGCGTGACATGACAAAGAGGTAGTTGGCCCATCAATTGATGGGCACGGATCCCCCTCTGCCGCGCACAGATCACACACCGGAGCACGTGAGCACGGAGCAATAGAGCTGCCGCGTGTACGCAAGAGTAAGTTGCGTTCCTCCATGGAGCGTTTTCCTATGGGCCTTATCAATGATTAGGCCGGAGAGATGCGCTTCTCGGGGAAGAATTGCTGGGTCTTTCTCATCCTCGGATAACGCGGAGTTGGCCAGTCGACCCCCGACTCGGAGAATTCCATCAGAGTCGAGAAAGGCGGTGAGCCGACTGAGAGCATGACACGCTGGAAGCGGGCTTCCATTCTCCAGAATCTTGATCTCCTGGGCGAAGAACATGGCCTGTGTTGCTTTGACCCAGAAATTTTGAGCTCTCCTGAGGTCGTGTGGTGTCACGATTCGTCCTGAGGGCGTCCTTTGCTTGTGTTTCAGACGATCTAGAACTCTGAAACATAGAGCTGTCACATGGAACAGTTTGAAGACCGAGGAATACCTGAACAACAAGTCCCAGTGGTTTTCCTGGTGACGAATCGTCCCAACCAAGGAAACTCCCGGGCGTGCTTCCGAGGAGCTGGCAGCGTCAGTGAATTCAGTCTGACGAGGCCAGTGTCGCGAGGTTTTGGCGAGCCATGGTGGTCCCGTCCACCATAGCTGATGACTGGCGAGCTGTGCCGTTGTCATCCCTCGTGACGCACAATCAGCTGGATTGCACGTGCCAGGTACGTGCATCCACTGTGCGTCCTTGGTGAGCTCTTGGATCTGCGTGACTCGGTTTCTCACGTAGTCCTTCCAGCGGGAGGGATGAGCCTTTATCCAGGTTAGAGCCACTTGTGAGTCCGTCCACAAATATGTTGCCTCCACGTCAAGCCCCGCCTTGTCCTTGACGTGTTGAACGAGCTTGGCCAATAGGAGAGCGCCTGAGAGCTCAAGCCTCGGGATTGTCAGGCGTTTCAAAGGAGCGACCTTTGTTTTGGAGTAGACCAGTGATGTCATCCTCCTAGTGGACGAGAGCTCGACGGTAATATAGACAACCGCCGCCATGGCAAGCTGTGACGCGTCCGAGAAGCCATGGAGCTGCACACGAGCCCTTTCACTCGTGCCGAACCACCTGGGAATAGAAAGAGCCGACACATTGTTAAAGTCTTCTCTAACAGCTAGCCATTTTGTTGAGACCAGCGCTGGGAGTGGTTCATCCCATCCAATTTTGTGTAGCCAAAGCTCCTGGATTAGCATTTTGGCCCTGATCGTGACCGGAGCAATAAATCCTAACGGATCAAAGAGCTGCGCGATTTCCGAGAGCACAGAGCGCTTGGTGAGCGCACTGTGTTTCGGAGCAGACCGCGAGCTGAACGAAAAATTGTCCTCCTTGGGTGACCATTGCACTCCGAGTATTTTGGTTGTGTAGTCGTCGAATGGTACGATCACCCTGTCGTCGGAAGAACCCAACCGAGCGAGAATCGTTGGACTGGAGGCGTGCCACTTTGCCAGCGGGAATCCGCCCGCGTGACAAAGTCCTTGAAGCTGTTGGGCCTTTTCCAACAGTTCTCCCTCAGAGTCGGCACCGCAAAAAATATCGTCTACATACCTTCCCAGTTTAATTGACGGTACTGCAAGCGGGAACCGATGACCCTCATCCTCAGCGAGCTGTAGCATGGTTCGCCCCTCCGCGGTGCACCGCCTTGATGTGGCGGGGGGGCTTGCGTGGCACGATGACCCTTGGAGCTATGCCGGCGGGGGTTTCGGCCCCTGGCAGGTTTTACCATGCCGGATTGGTCCTAGGTGAGTGTCCAGACAAAGAGTGCACTAAATCCGGGCGCTCTCGCGGGCTCGCCGTATTTTCGAACGAGCTACCGCCGGTGTCCCTGCGCTGAGCAGGCCCGGAAGACAGGCTTTGAACGGCGATAACAGCCTGTCGCGATGCCGAGATAGTGAGTCACCCCGGTGACTCTGCTCGGTGGTGGGGGCGGCTTTCGTGAGGCGGTGCCGGGCAGTTCTTGCCAGCATCGTCCGAAGCGTCAGCCCCTGCTATTGCTTGAGGCAACATCGCACCCCCGCGAGAGAGGGGAGCGCCTCGGCTGCCCTCGGGCGCCGGTCGCCCGCCACGAATCGGCTGGAGCTTCCAGGCCGCGCAGTCAATCCGACACAAGGTGCCGAATCGCCCGTAACGGATGGGTGTGCAAATCATGCGAAATGCAGATGCGCGCCCACATGACGAAATTAGCGCGGAGCCACATAGTGGCTGACAAGCGGGCTGGGAGCCCTCCCGGTATCTTGGGCGCGGTGCCTGGTGTTCCGCACGGCGGCCGGGTGTCTTCC
This sequence comes from Diadegma fenestrale, assembly GCA_037043255.1. Classification (NCBI taxonomy): domain Eukaryota; kingdom Metazoa; phylum Arthropoda; class Insecta; order Hymenoptera; family Ichneumonidae; genus Diadegma; species Diadegma fenestrale. Next base: position 1,479,833 of record CM073312.1, read on the forward strand.
TACTCTCGTTCCTCACCCTTCCCCCCTTCCTTACTCCATCCGGGCCCGGTGCCGTGGCGACCTTCGGGCTGCTGCGGTACACGGAACCGGGGAGCTCCCCTCCTTACTAATTACTAATCATATTTTCTTTCAGCTATTTTACTAATTGTAAGTTTCAGGTACACTAATTTTATTTCTTTCTTCCCTATGGTTACAGGTCAGCCCCGTAAGACCGGCTTTGAACTGCGCTAACAGCCGGTCGCGATGTCAGAGACAGTGAGTCAACTCGTGTGACTCTGCTCGGTGACGGGGGCGGCTTTCGTGAGACGATGCCGAGCAGTTCTTGCCGGTGTCGTCCGAAGCGTCAGCTCTCGTCATTGCCCTTGGCAGCATCGCTCCCCCCCGTGAGAGGGAGGAGCGCTTCGGCTTCGGCCGGGCGCTGGTCACCCGCCACGAATCGGTTGGAACTCCCATGCCGCGCAGTCGTTCCGACACAAGGTGCCGAATCGCCCGGAACGGATGGGTGTGCGAACGATGCGAAATGCTGATGCGCACCCAGATGACGAAATTAGTGCGGAGCCAAATGGTGGCTGACAAGCCGGCTGGGAGCCCTCTTGGTATCTTGGGCGCGGTGCCTGGTTCCCGCGCGGCTGTCGAGCGTCTTCTCTTTCTCGTCCCACACCCTCTCCTCCTCCTCGCTCCATCCGGGCCCGGTGCTGCGGCGATCTTCGGGTCGTTGCGGTACACGGAACCGGGGAGCTCCCCTCCCCACTAATCACTAATCATATTTCTTTCAGCTATTTTATTTAAGTTTCAGCCCCCTCTGCTTCCACTTGGGCCCGGCGTTGCTTTGATCGAGAGTTCATTGCGGCGCACGGAACCGAGATGGCCCTCCCAACTAACCCATTTAGCTTCTCTAAGTTACAGGTACACTAATAAATGAACATTTGACATTTCAGCTTAACGGCTGGGGGTTGGCGGTCCCCGGCGTCACCTAAATGCCCCTAGTTACAAAAATGGCTGTTTCCCCAAGGATAAATTATTCCGGAGGTAAACTAGGCCCCCGTTCGGATCTCCGGAGCGGGGCCATCCTTGCGGAGACAGTCGACAGGTTCGATGGTGTGAGTGAGAGTGAGAGAATGGGGAGCCTGCCCGCGCGCCCGATGACCCGTCGGTCTGCTGCGGCGAGCAGTGCGAGTTCTTCGTCCCCGTTGGCACCTACCACTGTTCGCCAAAGCACTCCATGCGTGGCTCGGGCGACTAGCGCCAGGACTCAGAGTGCAGGTTTCGGCCTTCGTGCCGTCCAGGTTGTTCTGGCGAGGTGTGACGAGGCGAGCATTCGTGCCGCCAGAGTCGTTTTGGATAGGTGCGACCGACAGGTCCTTAATGCAGTTAGGCAAGTAGACCGGCCAGCCGCGGCCGAGCGCGATGTAGGTAGACCCGCGAATCCCCCCAACCCCGTTCAAGTTGCCGCACCGGGCGGCAACCGCGCGCGTACCACGGATGTTAGGATACTGCAGCTGAATATGCGTAGGTCGGCTGTGGTTTCAGGTGAGGTTCGTGAGCTCGTCGGCCGAAAGCATCTGGATATCTTGCTCTTGCAGGAACCGCACGTCCGGAAGCAAGGCCAGAGCTACAGCCTCTGCGGACTAGGGATCGGTATGCCGATTGCCGCCGTGCGCTCCGAAAAACCCTGGGCGGCGGTGGCCGTTTGCAACCCGTCATTTCAAATGACATACATCTCGCAGCTCAGCACCGCCCACTGTGCATGTGCGGAAGTGTTGACACCCGGCCTTTCGTTCTACGTAGTCTCTCACTATTTTCAGTGCAGAGATGAAATCGAGGGGCACCTCAGGCATCTCGAGACGGTGCTTCGTTCACTGAGGGGGCAGAGAATATTAGTGGCGCTCGACGCCAACGCCAAATCTCCCTTGTGGGGTCCTCAAAGGGCCGACCAACGGGGAGTTCAGCTTGAAAACCTGATACGGGCGTTTGGCTTCGATGTTATCAATGATGTCCAACAGCCGCCCACGTACTGGACGGCAAGAGGTTCGTCGTTCATCGATGTGACCATGGTTTCTCCCTCCATGTCCCGTTTTGTCGGGAACTGGAACGTCAGGGAGAACTGGACAACGAGCGATCATCAAGCTCTCGACGTTACGCTGAGGGTTCCGAAAGCCGCAGGAAATGACGAGGGGGCCGTCGTCAGCCGGTTCAATACTAGTAAAGCCGACTGGGAACGATTCGCTCAGATCCTGGCCGATCTTTCGGCAAACAGGTTGGAAGGACTCCCGCTGACGTCACCGGAGGAAGTCGAAAGGATGGCGGAAGCTCTCACGGGCGTTCTCACGGACGCCTGTACCGAGTCGATGCCTAGGAAGAGACATTTTAGAAAGTCCAATCCGTGGTGGACATTAGAATTGACGAATAGGAAGAAATCGGTTTACCAGAAACGTAGGGCATTCCAAGGAGAACAGGATGGTCCCAGACGCCTCGCTCTCCAACTCGAATACCGCTCTTCTTTGCGGGAATACAGTCGGGAGGTGAAAAGGACCAAGCTTGAGAGCTGGAGAAACTTTGTCTCGTCGTACGGGAACGCGGAGACCTGGGGCTTCGTATATAAGCACCAGAATGACAAACTCCGCGTTCAGAAAGTGCTAAGCACTCTCCGGCAAGCCGAAGGTTTCACGCGCACAATGGAAGAGACCGCCAGCTACCTTCTTGATGTCCACATTCCTGACGACCGGGTAGAAGATGACTCCCCCCAACAGCGGGTTGTTCGGGAAAACTCGGCCGGCGAGCCAGATACCCCCGACGACCCAGAATTCACCACTGGCGAGCTTTCTGCAGCCGCCAAGACCCTTAAGAACGGAAAGGCTCCGGGACTTGATCTTGTGGAGGTCAGTGTTCTCAAGGCAGCCTGTGCCGTAATCCCCGGTCAACTGGTTAGATTGTTTAACGGGTGTCTTCGAGTAGGTGTCTTTCCCTCTGCCTGGAAGGAGGGCTCCCTGCGGGTACTCCTGAAGGGCGAGGACAAGGACGAGAAGAACCCAAAGTCGTATAGGCCCATTTGTCTCCTCTCCGTAGTAGGTAAATTGTTGGAAAAATTGATCAAGGGGCGCCTCGGTAACACGGTATTCGCGAACGGTAGGGTCTCGGGTAGGCAGTACGGCTTCACCAAAGCCAGATCGACGGAAGACGCGATAGTAGAGATGCGACGAATGGTTGATGCTGCGGACAGCACATACGCGATAGGGTTTTTGTTTGATATTTCCGGAGCTTTCGATAACGTCTGGTGGCCCCTTGTACCAGAAGGTCTTAAAAGTAGGGATTGCCCACGGAACCTCTTCAAGGTTATCCGTAGCTATTTCGGTGATAGGAAAGTAGGGATTTCATGGGGGGCAAATAAGGTTACCAAGCAGGCGACGCGTGGTTGTCCCCAGGGCTCTGTCCTTGGGCCGACCTGCTGGAACCTTATGTTCGACGGGTTGCTCCGAATCCTAGAGGTGGTAGCCCCGAACAATTTTGTAGCTTACGCCGACGATCTGCTTGTCCTCGTACAGGGCAATTCGCGCGCGGCCCTCGAAAGGAACGGACAAGCCGTAGTAGATAGGATTGTAGAATGGTGCCGGACCGCCAAATTGCAGCTCTCGGAGAGCAAAACGGAGGCCATCCTTCTGAAAACGAATTGGAGGAGGCCAGCTCCCATTGGGAGACGGGGAGGAGACCGTCCCGACCGCGTACGTAGGGCAGCCGTCAGGCCGAACCTGGCAAATAGATATCCGGTAATCCGTATAGGGAACACTAGAATTAACTTCAAGGATAGCGTAAGGTATCTCGGTGTCCACTTCGACAAGGAGCTGGGGGTCGGTACCCACTGCTCATATCTTAAGGGGAAATGTGTGACTCTGTTTCAGAAGTTAGGCAGATTGGCTAGGGCGGGTTGGGGTTTGCGCTACCGGGCGCTTGATAAAATTTATAAGGGGGTTTTTCTTCCGACAGTGGCCTACGCTGCTGCCGGATGGTCGGATCTTTGCAAGGGGACCGACCTTAGGGTACTTAGGACGACCCAGAGGCTAGCTCTTATAGCTACCACTGCGGCCTATAGGACGGCATCATACGTCGGGTTGTGTGTGATCGCCGGAGCACTCCCCGTGGAGTTGCTGCTGAAACAGAGCAGGGCGCGTTACGACATTAGGGCTGGATGGGACACTGAGATCAACAACAGGGTGGTTCCAGCGGGCGCGCCAGACGCCGTGGAGATCATCAAGGGTGAGGCACTCAACATGTGGCAGGCCGACTGGGACTCTTCACCGAGAGGCCGTACTACATATGCCTTCTTCGACAACATTCGTGACAGGATGAACGCTAGTTGGTTCCGCCCTGACTACTATACGACGCAGGTCGTCTCCGGCCACGGTGACTTCAGGGCGCGTCTCGCGTCACTTGGACTCTCCGACGGAGACGAGTGCTCGTGTGGTCAGCCGGAAACGGCTCAGCACTTCCTTCTCGAATGCCCCGAGTTCGAACCGCAGAGAGTCGCTCTGAGGGAACAGCTCGGTGACCGCGAATGGCCACTGGCGGCTCGCCAATTGGTGTCCAATGCCGAGGCCTTCTCGGTCTTCTCCGCTTTTTGTCGCGAGTCCTTGTGGCTCAAATCGGCCGCGAACGTATTGGAATAGATAGGCAGGCAGGGAACGCCGGCTGGCCGACCGTTCGGACTGGCGGTCAGCCGGAACGCAACCGACAGCTCCTTCACGAGATAGCTCAACGGACGCATGGTCTTGTGTGTGACTGTGTGATATTTGTGAGTGAGTGGGTTAATCACGCGAGTAAAATACTAACAAGACTAACACCACTAACACCATTTTTCTAAATCGAAAAGGGGGAATTGCATGCAAAAATGAGATAAAAACGCGGCGCGTACTAACCCCTAACAAAAACTCGATAGAAATAAGAAGAGGGTGAGGTAAGTACCACGCTCACTAGCTTTGAGGGGAAATATAGAGTCACGGGTAGCTTAAAGTCGCAGGGAAGGGAAAAGAGGAGAATACTCCCACTAACAACAAGGGAGGGGGGCCGCGATTGACACGAAGTAGGGAAGGAGCTGCTCGGTCAGGGTGATTCAAAAACAGGGAGGTCCTCTTAGCGTCGCAACTCTCTATTGGGTCGTCAGTCGTGTTGCTTGAGGCGAGCCTAGTCGGGGTGGTGTCGGAACCCCCGGACGCGGACTACCGGAGCCGCACTAATTCGCGGCCAACCGGGAAATCCAGGCGAGCTCGGGCACGACTAAACAGGATGAATAGGGCACACGAACAAATACACGAGACACACACACACAACCCAACACGAAGACACACTTTACACCTACCACCCACCCACTACCCATCCTTGATCCTTGTCATTTCTGGGCCGTGTCCGGGCGGGACACGAGAGCAGGCCTTCCCGAGGTTCCCCGTGAGTGCGCGAGGAGGCGTCCGGCCAGCTCCCTTCGGGGCTCTGTCCGCACGCGTCCTTGCGTAGCCAAACTGCTCTTTTCGCTAACACGCCAGCGAAGGCCAAAGGATTTTTCCATTGCCCGTCCCCGGGGCAGAGGTCTCACCACTGGAAAGTAGATAGTAACCCGTAGCGTATGCCTGTTCAGGCGAGGTCGCACAGGTCGGTCTGTCTTCGGACAGAAGGCCTTCACATTAAATGTAGCATGGTTCGAACAGCCAGGAACGGAGCGGCCTTTGTGCCGTACGTCACGGTGGTGAGCCGATAGGGCACGATGTTCTGATGTTCGTCCGTCCAGAGGATTCGCTGCAGGTCCCAATCTTCCTCGTGTACCTTTATTTGACGGTACATCTTCGTCACGTCAGCCGATAGAAGAATTTTGTGCTTCCTGATCCACAGAAGCACGTCCACGATGTTGGGAAGAAGATTGGCACCCGTGTGCATCAAATCGTTGCCCGAGGAAGTCCGCGCTGACCCATTAAATACCACCCTCAGCTTGGTGGTTGCGCTGTCCGGCCTTAGCACACCGTGGTGTGGAAGGTAATAAGTGCCGATGTCCTCAGAGCGCATCGTTGGTAGTGGAGCGCGTACCATGTGACCCAAACTCCCGTATTCGCGCATGAAACTCTCATAGAGTTCCTTGTATGCCGAATCCCGAGAGAGTTTCCGGAGCGTGCCTCTCAGACGCTGGTAAGCTGCGTGGTATGACGTTCCAAGCAGGGAACTGGGCAAGTGCAACGGTACCCGCACGATGTAACGCCCAGTTTCGTCTCGAGAGTGCGTCCGTTGATAATGCTCTTCGCACTCTTGTTCTTGTGCGGAGAGCACCGGGTCGGTGTCCAAGGGAATCTCTTCTTGCTCCCAAAACTTGGTGAGCGATTCCTGGAGGACGTGCTGATCAAAGTGCACTGTTCCGGAGTATGCCGAGGGGTTCCGTGGAGTTGTCCGAGCAGCCACAGTTCCCAGAATCAACCATCCAAACGTAGATAGTTGGGCGATTGGCATGGTTGGATCGGCGGTGATCATTTCTGGCTTGATCACTTGTCCGTAGACGTCTGCTCCAAGTAAAACGTCGATCGGCCTTGAAATATGGTATTGCGGATCTGCAAGGTCTAAATTTCGCAGATGCGACCATCCCTCTGGTGTTATCTCGACCGACGGTAGAGCAGTTGCGAGTTTTCGAAGCACGTGAGCATGAATATTCACGTGTTCCTGGGAGTAGACCGAGCAGAGGCAAAGTTGGACAATTCCCCTCGTTTTTGTTGATTGGCTTCCACCGATTCCCGAAATTGGAAGCGATGCCCGATGACGATGAAGTTGTAGAGTCGTCACTAAATCCTCAGACACGAAGCTGAGCTCTGATCCTGAGTCGACCAAGAGCCGAACCTGGTGCGAGGTCGTTGCTGTGTTAATGACACAGACTGCCGTGGCCAGGAGGGTTTGTTGTTGAGGAATCCCGGTAATCCGAGAAGGGACCGTGGAGGAAGTCAGGGAGGAGACCTTGAGAGGACCAGTTGCTGAGGAAATTGGAGAAAATACCGTGGTGTGCGAGTGCACAGGAGAGGAGACCGTAGAGTGCGAAAACGGTTGAGAGAGGATGGGTGAGGAGACCGTGTTGAGGATGGGAGCAGAAACCGTTGAGTGCGATTGCGGTTTCGAGGAGACCGGTGTGATCGCTTTGGGATGCGAATGTCCGTTTGAGAAGGTCGGAGCTGAAGCCATAGAGTGCGAATGCTTCTTGGAGAAAACCGGTTCGAGGATTTTTGAGGAGACCAACGAGTGCGAATGCGCGTTGGAGGAGACCGAGGACGAAAGAATTGAGGAGACCAATGAGCGCGAATGCGCGTTGGAGGAGACCGAGGGAGAAAGCGTTGAGGAGATCGATGAGCGCGAACGCGCGTTGGAGGAGACCGAGGAAGAGAGAGTTGAAGGATTTAAGGAGCGGACCGGAGAGTTGGCCTGGAGTTCGACGACTGCAGAACGCCCTTATTGTGGCGCAGAGCTAGTTCCTTGCTCTGGCGTTGGAGCTGGCACGTTGTGGAGCGAGGCCTCGTGCAAGAGGGTGTGATGTTTCCCCTTGCACGTGCGACAGAGCAGCGTGCTCCTGCACGCTTTCGCGCTGTGTCGCCCAAGACAATTGAAGCAGAGCCTTTTCTCCACGATGTGGGCTCTTCTGTCTTTTGGAGATTTGGCCGAGAACACCGGGCAGGACGCGATGTAATGCGCTGCTTGACAGCAGTCGCACGCGTATCTGTTGCAGCTGGCCGAGGCGGAAGTTGTTGTCGACGCCCGGAGGCTGGTCTTGGGCCTTGCTCCACCGTGTGCTCTTGAGGAGGCGCCTTTGTTCTTCGCCGCATCGCTTTCCTCATCCCTGGCGACGTCCATGGCTCGCAACTTCATGCGAACAAAGTCCTCCACCTGCTGATACGTCGGGTGCTCTCTCGTGTTCCCAAGGGAAAACGCGAGATCCTCGCGTATGGAGCTGTCCAACGTTCTGGTCAGGAGGTGCGCCCACAGGACATCCCCCATGTCCTTGGGAGCCACCAATGTCGAGAGCGCCTTTGAGCCCTCCGAAACCACGTTAAAGGCGTGGCGAAGCTCCTTGTAGTTGTTTGGAGCACACGTTTTGAGCTCGATCGCCTTATCGAGATATGTGGCGATTACGCGGCGTTTGTCCTGATAATTTGACACTAGAGTGTCCCATGCCGCCTTGAGCTGCTCCCCTTGTAGAGGAAATCCTGCAATGAGCTGCGCCGCTTCTCCTTTTAGGCTCATTTTGAGGTATTGGAGCTTCTGAACGTCCGAGATGGTCGATTGATTCAGCACCATAGAGGAAACAAGCTCGGAGAAGTTCATCCACTCCAAGAACGAACCGGAGAATTTGGGGAGATCGAGCTTGGGGAGCTTCGACTCTTGCGACGAGCTGGCCTGAGTGGAGCTGGCCTGTTGCGCTTCGTTAAAGTGCGAGCTGTCCTCCTTGAGCCGCGCCAAGAGCATGCGAGCGTTGTTTTTCACGTTTGTGATTTGCCACCAGAAGCGCTCGCTGAAATACGGGTGGTTGAGGTTTCCCGTTGGCCAATTGTTGGTAATATCCTGGTGGCACCGCGAGACGTCCTGCCAGAGCTCGTCGATTTGATTTTAAGGAAAGAAAGTGGAGATTTCACAAAATTTGGGAGCGCGCACGTTGTCTCGTGTCGAGAGCCGGTTGCAGAAGAAGGAGAAAAATGGCTTCGCTTAAGTTGTCGCGTTCTTCATGCTGGCGGCGCCACCGACCAGCTCGGCGGCGTCCAGCCAGCGTCGTCCTGAGCGCGATAGTGGTGACGCGCTTTGAGAGCGAGTTTGGGCGGGCCAATTTAAACGGCCAATTCCCAAACACAATGGAATTTGATATTTTATGAATTTGTATGAGATATTTCGATCCGCCATCTTGAATTACATAAATCTGATCACAGATTTGTAATCAGCGACCCCAAAAACCCTTTGAACCATTTCAAACGATGGAATTTGATATTTTATGAATTTTAATGAAATATTTCGATCCGCCATCTTGAATTACGTAAATCTGATCACAGATTTGTAATCAGCGACCCCGAAAACCCTTTGAACCATTTCAAACAATGGAATTTGATATTTTATGAATTTTAATGAAATATTTCGATCCGCCATCTTGAATTACGTAAATCTGATCACAGATTTGTAATCAGCGACCCCGAAAACCCTTTGAACCATTTCAAACAATGGAATTTGATATTTTAAGAATTTTCATGAAATATTTCGATCCGCCATCTTGAATTACATAAATCTGATCACAGATTTGTAATCAGCGACCCCAAAAACCCTTTGAACCATTTCAAACAATGGAATTTGATATTTTATGAATTTTAATGAAATATTTCGATCCGACATCTTGAATTACGTAAATCTGATCACAGATTTGTAATCAGCGACCCCGAAAACCCTTTGAACCATTTCAAACAATGGAATTTGATATTTTAAGAATTTTCATGAAATATTTCGATCCGCCATCTTGAATTACATAAATCTGATCACAGATTTGTAATCAGCGACCCCAAAAACCCTTTGAACCATTTCAAACAATGGAATTTGATATTTTATGAATTTTTATGAGATATTTCGATCCGCCATCTTGAATTATGTAAATCTGATCACAGATTTGTAATCAGCGACCCCGAAAACCCTTTGAACCATTTCAAGCAATGGAATTTGATATTTTATGAATTTTAATGAAATATTTCGATCCGCCATCTTGAATTACGTAAATCTGATCACAGATTTGTAATCAGCGACCCCAAAAACCCTTTGAACCATTTCAAACAATGGAATTTGATATTTTATGAATTTTAATGAAATATTTCGATCCGCCATCTTGAATTACGTAAATCTGATCACAGATTTGTAATCAGCGACCCCAAAAACCCTTTGAACGATATCAAACCACGGAGCTTGATATTTTATGAGTTTTCATGAAATATTTCGATTCGCCATCTTGAATTGCAATAATTACAGTGCAGATAGCAAGGATAATTTATATTTTTTCTACATTTACCTCAAATTGGGGAAATCTCATTGTAACCCGCATGAGAGAATGATATCTCACGATTCCAAAAAAAAATTTCGAGATGTACTTACGCGATCTTTCGACATGATCCTCCTATGGCACTTCGGAAACAACTGAGGATATTTTTCACAATGTGTCGGGCACGTGTTTTTCACTATCGGCGTGACTCTCGTAGTAGGCTTTGTTCGCTCGTTTCCCCCTCCCCGCTCCTCCGCGTTCTGCCGACCGCGAATGTGTGCGATTTGTTCTTTCGTGAATTTTCTCAAACAGTGAAATAAAACGCAAAAATCCGATCGCCATATATATATTTTTCCGCTACATGGATATATTCAAATTATATATACACACGCGCGCAAATATATGTGCGTAGATACTTGTACGTGTACATACGTGTATGTGTCCGTGGTCGCAAGCAAATTATTTATTTGTCAGCAAATATTATAGACAGGATTATCGTGTGACACGGCCCACGGTGTCTCGCTGAACCGCGAAAAAGTGGGGCCGATCTAGAAACAAAGAAAAAAGGAAGAGAAGGAGAAGGAGAGGAGGAATAGAAACGAGGAGAGTGTCGTCGGGTGAACTTAAAATGTAAACAAACTGTAAGCATGTCTAGTGCGAGCACAGTGAAAAAATTACGAAGGCCAGTTCTGCAAAACTATCTCACAGTGAATGGTGCTCTCGACATAAATTCAGTGGATATTAATACTTTGCGACAGTGAAATTGCCATAAACAATAATGGCGGATCAACAATTGCCGGGTGTAAGTAGAGACGTGGAAATGATTGAGTCTGAAAATGCATCCCACATCGACGAGCGATCAACGTCGCGTTCGATGGACGTTGTGGTGGAAAATGACGAAATCGACACACTTACAATAAGCTCAACTATTAGCGGACCGTGTTTCAAATTTTACGTAAATTCCTTTTTTTGTTTCCTTATCGGAATAAGTGATGCTCACTTATTTATCAATACACTTCGGAAACTTGTGCGATTTTTCCGAAGCAATTTGAATGTTTTTCGATTGCAGGAGTTCACACGGGTTCGGGAATATATTGAAAGGAACGATTATTATTATTGCGAATAAAAATCAAAATGACTTTCGACGTTAGGAAGAAAAAAAGCGTGGTATCTGGTGAACAGATTCGTTGGGCTCGATTGCGATTTCGTGCATCACGCGGGTTCGGGAATATCTTGAAAAGAACGATTATTATTATTGCAAGTGAAAATCGAAATGATCTTCGACGTTAGAAAGCAAAAAAAGCGCGGTATCTGGTGAACAGATTCGTTGGGCTCGCTCGCGATATCGAGCATCACGCGGGTTCGGGGATATCTTGAAAAGAACGATTATCATAAGATTGCGAATAAGAATGGAAATGAACTTTGACGTTAGAAAGCAAAAAAAGCGCGGTATCTGGTGAACAGATTCGTTGGGCTCGTTTGCGATTTCGTGCATCACGCGGGTTCGGGAATATCTTGAAAAGAACGATTATTATTATTGCAAGTGAAAATCGAAATGATCTTCGACGTTAGAAAGCAAAAAAAGCGCGGTATCCGGTGAACAGATTCGTTGGGCTCGCTCGCGATTTCGTGCATCACGCGGGTTCGGGAATATCTTGAAAAGAACGATTATTATTATTGCGAATGAAAATCGAAATGATCTTCGACGTTAGAAAGCAAAAAAAGCGCGGTATCCTGTCAACAGATTCGTTGGGCTCGTTTCCGATTTCCTGCATCACGCGGGTTCGGGAATATCTTGAAAAAAACGATTTTTATTATTGCGAGTGAAAATCGAAATGATCTTCGACGTTAGAAAGCAAAAAAAGCGCGGTATCTGGTGAACAGATTCGTTGGGCTCGCTCGCGATTTCGAGCATCACACGGGTTTGGGAATATCCTAAAAAGAACGATTATTATTATTGCGAATGAAAATGGAAAGAACTTCGACGTTAGAAAGCAAAAAAGCGCCGTATCTGGTGAACAGATTCGTTGGGCTCGCTCGCGATTTCGTGCATCACGCGGGTTCGGGAATATCTTGAAAAGAACGATTATTATTATTGCGAATGAAAATCGAAATGATCTTCGACGTTAGAAAGCAAAAAAAGCGCGGTATCCTGTCAACAGATTCGTTGGGCTCGTTTCCGATTTCCTGCATCAAGCGGGTTCGGGAATATCTTGAAAAAAACGATTTTTATTATTGCGAGTGAAAATCGAAATGATCTTCGACGTTAGAAAGCAAAAAAAGCGCGGTATCTGGTGAACAGATTCGTTGGGCTCGCTCGCGATTTCGAGCATCACACGGGTTTGGGAATATCCTAAAAAGAACGATTATTATTATTGCGAATGAAAATGGAAAGAACTTCGACGTTAGAAAGCAAAAAAGCGCCGTATCTGGTGAACAGATTCGTTGGGCTCGCTCGCGATATCGAGCATCACGCGGGTTCGGGGATATCTTGAAAAGAACGATTATCATATGATTGCGAATAAGAATGGAAATGAACTTTGACGTTAGAAAGCAAAAAAAGCGCGGTATCTGGTGAACAGATTCGTTGGGCTCGTTTGCGATTTCGTGCATCACGCGGGTTCGGGAATATCTTGGAAAGAACGATTATTATTATTGCAAGTGAAAATCGAAATGATCTTCGACGTTAGAAAGCAAAAAAAGCGCGGTATCTGGTGAACAGATTCGTTGGGCTCGCTCGCGATTTCGAGCATCACACGGGTTCGGGAATATCTTGAAAAGAACGATTATTATTATTGCGAATGAAAATGGAAAGAACTTCAACGTTACAAAGCAAAAAAGCGCGGTATCTGGTGAACAGATTCGTTGGGCTCGCTCGCGATATCAAGCATCACGCGGGTTCGGGGATATCTTGGAAAAAACGATTATTATATGATTGCGAATGAAAATCGAAATGATCTTTGACGTTAGGAAGCAAAAAAAGCGCGGTATCTGGTGAACAGATTCGTTGGGCTCGTTCGCGATATCGAGCATCACGCGGGTTCGGGAATATCTTGGAAATGTCACGTCCCGTTTTTTTTTTGCCAAACGAGGAGTAACGTCGCTCCCGCTCCCCCACATAGTCTGTAATAATAGTGTCTCTGTCGCACCTTCGGGCACTCGGATACGCGTGCACTCGCGAGGCTTCACGTGTATACGCTCACAAGGACGGGCTGCCCTCTGCGGAGTCGCCGTCACCGGATGGAAAGCGTCGTATTCCGCCGAGCCGGCATCGCCCGATCCGCGGACTGCGACGGTATGACTCCAGAAGCCCTCTCAGCAGAAAACCCTACCGGGACGGCGGCCCGTCGGGCCGTAGATATTCCCACGGTGACCAAAAAGATCAGTCCAAGTTTGCCACGGTTTGCTCCTGGAGCTTGATTTAACTCCGTAAAATAGCAGTTCGCGGCGGTGTACTAAGACCTGGCTAATTTACCAGGCGAACCCGCGCAGAGTCCTCAGACTATTTTCCGACAAATAAACTGTTTTGGCGTAAAAGAGTTGTACGCTGGTTCGTTTAGATGAAAAGACTTTATTTAACTCAACAAAATATCTTAAAGGAAATAAGAATAAGACAAAATATTGATTCGTTGGAGATGCGTGTTGTGTAGTCGATCGCCGTTGCGATACTAATTGAATTTGTTTAATCACCACGCAACGACTCAAATGCGAAGTTGCGCCCGAATAATTGAGACTCGAGATAAAGTGATGACTACCGAAATCGAGATCTTTAATATCGATTAATGTTATGAGTCGAGATCTTCATAGCTCTCGACATACTGCCCACCAAATTAGCGCAGCTAATTTGATGTTTATTAATCCTGTGACCCTGATGGCAACTTGCAGAGTTTGGTAATCGCTCGTTTTTGAGTACCACTGGAAGTTCGTATCGTTACAACTCGGACCAAGCCGTCGGTTCCTGGGTGCACTTCGATGACTCAGCCGAGCCTCCATTTGACCGGCGGAATGTTTTCTTCTCTTATGATTACCAAATCATTGACCTTGAAATTTATCTGTGGTGTTTGCCATTTCGTGCGACTTTGGAGAGTCTGCATGTACTCTGCCGCCCACCGTTTCCAAAAATCTTGTAGCGTTCGTTGGATAGCTTGCCAACGATCCAGTCGATTATCGGAATTTCGGTTGAATCGAGATCCGGAAGAGTTGTCAATGCTTCTCCTACTAGAAAATGTGCTGGCGTGAGGGGCTGGAGATCATTGGGATCAGATGATAGTGGGGAGAGAAACCTTGAATTCAAACAAGCTTCGATTTGCGTTAAGACCGTAGTTAACTCTTCAAACGTGAAGAGTGAATTGCCCATGACTCGCTTCAGGTGATATTTACAGGATTTCACCCCTGCTTCCCACAACCCTCCCATGTGCGGGGCGCTGGGGGGGCTGAATTTTCACTCGATCCTTTCGGTCGCAAATAGATCTTTCATGCTTTCCTCCAAGTTATCTCGACCAAATTGATGAATTTCTTTCAATTCTCGGTTGGCGCCGACGAAATTCGTGCCATTGTCGCTGTATATTGTCCTTGGTCTTCCACGTCGACTGATAAAGCGCCGAAGAGTGGCGATGAACGCTGCCGTCATCAACTCACTTGTTGCCTCGAGATGAATGGCTTTGGTTGTGAAGCAAACAAATAGCGCGATGTAGGATTTGTTTGTTTTGCGTCCGCGACCCTTGTTTACCAACGTTGTAATAGGTCCTGCGAAGTCGACATCAGTGATTGTGAATGCGCGACTCGGCTGAACTCTATCGCTCGGTAGAGATCCCATGATTTGTGCCGACTCCCGTGGCTTGTTTCTTAAACACCAGACGCAGTGGTGGCATACTTGTCGTGCCAAATCGCGTCCTTTCAAAGGCCAATAATTTCCTTGGACTGTCGATAACAGCAACAATTGACTCGCGTGCAACAAGCGTCAATGTTCCCGTTCAAAAAGTAATTTTGACACTTTATTTCCAGCTGGAAGGATAATTGGATGTTTGCGTTCAAATGTTAACGATGCGTGTTGGAGGCGACCGCCCACCCTGAGGATACCATGCTCGTCGAGGAACGGGTGGGCTTGAATAAGTTTGCTCGATTTTTTCAGACTTCCACCGCTCTTTAACGTCAAAATTTCATTGCCGAATTGAGATGCTTGAATATGTTGGATGATGCGTCGATGTGAACCCTTTAATTCCTCCACAGATAATTGAGTGAGAGTGCGTTCTGTCGCATGTGTCTTGAGGTTTAGAGAGAAATCTCAGGCAATAAGCTAATACCCGCTCGATTCTCGTAATAGTCCAGGAACCGGGTATTTTTACGTGACACAGAGCCAGACCGATTCTAACCGATGGATTCATGTAGGGCTCAAGTCCCTGATAAAGGCCTGATAGTTTCCAACCACAGATTTTGGGAGGCTTTTTTTTGCCACGCGGTCAAAGTTGGCAAAACCAGGTTTTTGCGAGATAGCGCGGAAACTATCCATCGGAGAAGAAAAAAGTCGAATAACTATTTGTAGATATTAGAAAAACGAACAATTTGGCGGGTCGCAAATTGAAATCGGTTCATCAGTTCGCTCGCAAAAATAAAAAACCAGCTAAAATGGCCATTTCTATTATAACAAATTATTAGTTCAAAAATTGATGTTGAGCCTTCGAAATCTCAGAATATATGCCCTCCGGTGCACTCAATAAGTGTGCAAAATTTGAGCCCGATCGGATTGATAGTTTTCGAGAAAATCCATTTGTTATTAAAAAAACCGACTGTTTTCGCAAGGAATTTCTACACCGGGAGGGGGTCACAGCACAATAAAACCAAAACGAAATCATTCAGAAAGAATCAAACTATCACATACGCTTTGGGGCAAATCGATTTTTTAGAATTAAAGGGGTGAAAAACGGCTCCAAAAATGGGGTACGATTTTTACTCATAAACAATTAAAATTTCATCGCGAATTTCCAAGTTACAGAGTCGGGTGTGACATCATTCGAAAGCGGTTATTTTTATACGAATTTAGAAGAAGAAAAAATTGCGTAAAGTTAATTAGGGGGAGATAAAGAAATTAGTTTTTTAATAATTATTGCAGCTGCTCATTTCAACATAGAGAGCTGGAAATTGAACAGCGTACGGGGTGAGGCTTCTGTTACCTGGAGAAAAATTGGCGGAAAAATTCCATATAAATTTATTGTTTTCGGTGGAGTCTTTGCGAGAGGCCAAATGTCACGCAGCGTTTGGCGGCAGAGTGGGGGTAGCCGTCTCCGACTCGCGCGCGCTCGCGTGAAAAGTGAATTCGCGCGTTCAAATTCAACCAACCAAAGCAATATCTCCGGACCTAATCACCTTATCGAGTTGTTTTTTTTTTTTTTTTAACTGGGCTAATTTTTCTCGCTGAGTGTGATTCCGCTATTCAAAATTCCGAAAGATCGAAAATTCACCTCCAAATTTCTTGTTAATTTTTTTTTTTCATTTTTTTAACACATTTTTTTACACAACTTTTGGGTGAAATCAAATGAGAATGTTATCCTTGTGATCTTCTTCAACTACTGTACGGAAGGGAAAAAAACAATGCAAAATGCTTGTACCCTGAAAAATAATGCATAATAATTTTAATTGAAAAGAAAAAATATTCTTCATACTTAAGAACATGTGGTTATCTCTCGTAGTCGCAATGGCTTCGAATAGTTAATTTTTTCTGGCAACGGAACGACACGTGCTCCGTTAAAAAAAACATTCTGCATTGAATTTTTTTCCCCTCCGTACAGTAGTTGGGGAACATCACAACGATAATATATGTAATTGATTTCACCCGAAAGTTGTGTAAAAAACTGTGTTAAAAAATTAAAAAAAAAAATTAACAACAAATTTGGAGGTGAATTTTCGATTTTTCGGAATTTTGAATAGCCAAATCATGCTCAGCGGAAAAAGTTAGCCCAGGTTAAAAAAAAAAAAACAACTCGATAAGTTGATTATTTCCGTAGATATTACATGTTGGTGCAATTTGAACGCGCGAATTCACTTTTCATGCGAGCGCGCGCGAGCCGGAGACGGCTGCCCCCACTCTGCCGTCAAACGCTACGTGAAATCTGGCCTCCCACAAAGCCTTTACCGAAAACAATAAATTTATATGGGATTTTTCCGCAAATTTTTCTCCAAGCAGCAGAAGCCTCACCCCGTACGCTGTCCAATTTTCAGCTCTCCATGTTGAAATGAGCAGCTGCAATAATTATTAAAAAACGAATTTTTTTATCTCCCCCTAATTAACTTTACGCAATTTTTTCTTCTTCTAAATTCGTATAAAAATAACCGCTTTCGAATGATGTCACACCCGACTCTGTAACTTGGAAATTCGCGATGAAATTTTAATTGTTTATGAGTAAAAATCGTACCCCATTTTTGGAGCCGTTTTTCACCCCTTTAATTATAAAAAATCGATTTGCCCCAAAGCGTATGCGATAGTTTGATTCTTTCTGAATGATTTCGTTTTGGTTTTATTGTGCTGTGACCCCCTCCCGGTGTAGAAATTCCTTGCGAAAACAGTCGGTTTTTTAATAACAAATGGATTTTCTCGAAAACTATCAATCCGATCGGGCTCAAATTTTGCACACTTATTGAGTGCACCGGAGGGCATATATTCTGAGATTTCGAAGGCTCAACATCAACTTTTGAACTAATAATTTGTTATAATAGAAATGGCCATTTTAGCTGGTTTTTTATTTTTGCGAGCGAACTGATAAACCGATTTTAATTTGCGACCCGCCAAATTGTTCGTTTTTCTAATATCTACAAATAGTTATTCGACTTTTTTCTTCTCCGATGGATAGTTTCCGCGCTATGTCGCAAAAACCTGGTTTTGCCAACTTTGACCGCGTGGCAAAAAAAAGCCTCCCAAAATCTGTGGTTGGAAACTATCAGGCCTTTATCAGGGACTTGAGCCCTACACGAATCCGTCGGTTAGAATCGGTCTGGCTCTGTGTCGCGAAAAGGGCCTTTTTCATACCCGGTTCCTGGACTAATTTAGAGATGAGTGCTTTTGTGAGCGATCATGCTCTAGTCAGATCGGAGCCTCTCAATCCGCGCGATGCTTTTTTCGGTGGTCGCACGGAAAACATGGTCACCCTGTACGATGTAAAAGACGGGGAGCAGATACGGTATGTTGACGTTTGCTCGTTGTACCCGTACGTCTGTAAGTAAGGTAAATACCCTGTGGGGCACCCGACTGTTTACGTCGGTGACGAGTCCAGAGAGTTGACAGGTCCCGAAAATAATATCGATATTTCACGCGTCGAGGGCCTTGTTAAATGTGCGGTGCTTCCACCGCGAAATCTTTATCATCCGGTGCTACCGGTGCGGATGCACCAGCGCCTGTTATTCGCGTTATGCCGTAGCTGCTGCGAACAAATGAATCAAGACGCGTGTCCTCATGAAGACCCTGCGGAGCGTGTATTTAGCGGGACTTGGGTGGTAGACGAACTACGGAAAGCTGTTGTATGCGGTGTGACGATTGTTCTTATCACCTAATTGCCACAAAACTCCACTCGCTTCGTTGTCAATTTATATTTAATTATTAATGGGCGCCAGTCGCCAAAGCGACTTGACAACGAAACGCGTAAAGAATATTTTGCCAGCCGGTCTCAGCGGGATAGGGGGGGGTTTCGCCGAAAATAATCGAATCAAACTGTCACGTCCGGGGGTTTATTTGAATGATTTTTCCCCGGTGACAGGAAGAATAATAATGTTGCTGAATTATCGTGGATATTAGCAACTTGTCGTTCTCTAATTTAGCCCGGAATGTGCCGGACAGGGATTAGAGGAAGGAAATATCGCGCGTGGAGGTTAATAACACACTTCGTCGATTATATATAACAATAACGATGGTTATTTTATTTAAGAGATAGTTAGCAGGTTCACAAATGTTTCTTTTGATAGTTCGTTGATAATTTGGTCGTTGATTTCACAATGGTTTAGCATTTCGTTGGTATTTTGGTTAGTTGGTTCGATTCACGGAGTTTTCGATTATTCGTGGTGAGTTTTTGGTTTAATGGACCTCGAACATCGCGGTCGAGGGGCCCACGGTTTAGACTGATTGGAATTTCGGCGATGAGCGCGCGTACTACGGCGCGACTTGATTTTTATCAATAGATTTAATACTTTAGGGGTCAGCCGCGAACATCTTGGTCGGCGCCCTCGGTAGAGACTTTTATTCTTTTCAAGAGTTTAATTTCGGGACGGCTTCGACCACCCTGGTCGAGAGCCCGTTAACGACTGATCGTTCTTGCAGTGAAGATGGTGCCCTGCACTTTTAATTTAATTAATGCGCGCGCGAAATCCGCAGAAATCGGACTTCGCGCGCCCTGTAGATGAGCGACGGTCTCTAGGTTACCGTGAGATCCGCAATGTCAGCGGATTTAGGGACTATTTGTGTGAGATCGCGACTGCTTGCGCGTTCTCACACTGATAACGATATAAGTTCATGATAATTATTTCATAAAAGTATCTTGGTTAAAAAGAACCATTTAGGAAATTAGGCGGATGGGCACGGGACGTGACAAAACACAAATTACAATTCCCGTGGAATATTGCTTTAATTGTTACGTCCTAAAACGTATTAATTGTCGTTGAACAATAATTGACTTTTGCTGATGTATCGTCGCGACTGCATCCGGTGTAGTTTTCCTAACCGACATGCAGCCGCGACGATTCAGCGGGAACGCCAAGGAGATGCACCGATCGTTCTGCCGAAAATGCTGACCGGGCGTGAGAACGCCTCCGGTTGGATTTTCTCGCGGACGAAAAGGCTCTGATTTCCTGCTGGACGTTTGCGAACTCTTCCAGTGGGGAATCAGAATAATCAGTCTCTCACGAGCTTGGACAGCGAAAGCTTCTCGGAGAGTAACTTCTTGGGCAGTTCCCGACATAGCGTCCTGAAAAGCTTCAACGAATCCGCGATCACATAAGCGCGCTCCAGTAGGACGTAGTGATCGAAAGGCGCGTTGCAAGAGGTCGCGCCGCGGTGATAAATCTGCCCTCGCTAGAATAAGTGTTTTACGTTTTTGCCACGAACTCTATCGCGTCGTGTAATTATAAGAGATAGTGATAATAATTATTGTGAACAGTGTGTTGTATGAGAGAGTGTGTGGGAGAGTGTGTGAGAGAACGTTGCGCTATCCGTAAAGTTAAGGAAACATTGCGATCCGTCGGCAACGCGTTGCCGAACTCAACCGACGACTGTAAGTACTTTTGTATTTCCCTGTAGCGCGAACACGAGAGCCTTCGCAGCTTCTCTCATCTTCACGCTACAGCTGTCTTCCAAATAAATCGGTCTGTTCGTTTGTAAATTCCGGTTAATTGCAATATAATTATTAACCCTGATAATTCCCAATTCCAAGAATCGTCCTGTAGAGGACGAGATCAGGACCAACCCACATAAAAATAATAATAAACTGTTTGCGCTTCACGCAAGCAGGTTAACAAACACGTGCGCACCGCTCCGCACGTAACATAATAATAATAATAATAACAAGAAACGGACCGATCGCGTTAATCGGGAAAAACGGGAAGTGCACGATATTTTACAATTGAAAAGAAAGAACAAGATAAATTCGGGACAAAGAATTCGCGTGTCTCTAATGGAACGGAGGAAGAAAGACCGCGAACACTTACACAAATTACGCACGCTTTCACTCACACAATGGTCGGGACCCTGCACACTTTTTACACGTTAAATCGTGAGCTCGTTTCCGAATGCCGCGGTTCTACTCGCGAGCAACGGAAATGAATATTTTAATCGATCGAAAATCAAAAACCGAGCCCCCGATAATCGGTTACTCGGCCGAGCTTTCAAGGTCTCGAACGTTCGTCGTCCCGACCCAATCACTCTCTCTCTCTCACACAAAATTCGCTCACTCAATCACACTTTTCGCGATTTCTCTTCCCCGTGTCTCAACTTACGCTAAAGGGGAACAATTATCTTACACGAAACACAAAATTGAGATTTTCGCGGCCGGCCACGACTGGAATCTTATGAAAACAATGACCGCGATTCGCCCCGCGGAACGAAAAGTACACGGAATTCTTAACAAAAGGGCGAGCTCAAACTCTCGGAGAGCCGCCGCCGCGATCTAATTTCTCGATTAATTGCGCGACAAAAATCGGATCGAACAATATCCAAAATAAAAGATAGAAATATAAATGCGGGAGACTCACAACCAAGCCGGAAAGAATTAAAAAGGAGAAACTTACGCGTTTGCTACGATCGACCGCCTCGCTCGATACTTCACGAAAATCTCACGAATTCGGGAATCGACAACGAGGTCCTCGGCTATCCCTTCCGCCTTCCACTTTACTCGAAAAATCCCACCACGATAATTGACAGGTCCGTCGCTTCGCGAATTTTTGGGAGCGTTAAACGGGGTTCCAATTGATTTTAATTATCGGAAAATCTTATGACGACGGGCCGAGCCCAATTCCCCTAGCTCGCAAGCGAAAAATACAATAAAAGTGAATCGCGGGACCTGCAACGGGCATTATGACGTCGCGTTAACATTGCAACAGTTTCGGGAAATTGCGAAACGATGACGATTGTTCCTGGGATAGCGACTCGGTGAAAAAGCGTGGGGTGCCGATAGTTTCCTCGCGCGTTACCGCCCTGGAATTTTGAACGGGACGAGTGTCGACGTCGTCAACCGAAATTCCGCGCTCTTCTCGAAGATTCCAGAATTTTCGAGGCTCAATAATTTTCTCCGATCGAGTCTCCGACGGGACGAATTCGGCCATGTTGTTTTCCGAGTTGTAACGTCCTTGAAACCAAAATAAAGAGAAGGACAGCCAAACGTATCAGCCTTGCTCGAAATACGTTAATTCCTCGATGATTTGGCTTCCTTCGAACTAAATGGGAAATGGATACGTAATTTCTCCCTCCTCTCTCCTCTCAATCCGATACGGCTCAACATGAAAATGATAAAAATAATATTCGGGACGCGATTACTAATTAAATTCAATAATTATTGTTCTAACGCAAACCCTGTGAGATCAACGTGTGGCCGGTGTATCGAGCGAAAGGGCCAAATCGTGCTCGCTCCCAAAAACTTTGGGACGGATAAAAAAAACCGTCACAGCGGGTACGAAATATTAAACGTGAGCGAGATCTGGCAGTATGAAATAACGCAGTATAATCGCGATACGCAGGAGGGTGGTCTTTTCACTGAATACATAAACACCTTTCTTAAAATCAAACAGGAGGCTAGCGGCTGGCCTGAGAGTTGCATAGGAGATGAGGCCGCCCAAGGCCGTTATATAACTTCTTTTAAGGCCGCCGAAGGAGTTCAGTTGGAACGCAGTGCGATAGCAAAAAACCCCGGGTTGCGCTCGGTAGCCAAACTGTGTCTCAATTCTTTTTGGGGTAAATTTGGACAGCGCGAAAATTTACCTCAAACAGAACTAGTGTCGACGCGTGAAAAACTTATGGAGTTGCTAAGCAGTCCCGAGCACGAGATCACGGGTATGCTGCCTGTTAAACCAGGTGGTGTATGTTAATTACACGAAAACCGATGACGCCGTGACACCGTCTAATATAGCGAATGCTGTCGTAGCCGCGTACACAACAGCCCAGGCTCGTTTAAAACTCTACACCTATCTCGAACCGCTGGGTGAGCGCGCTCTGTACTGCGACACCGACTCCGTTATTTATGTCACGAAAAAAGATCCTGAAGAGTATGAGCCGCCAACGGGTCAACTGCTAGGGGATCTGACCGATGAGCTAAGCTCTTACGGTGAGGGTAGCTACATTAGATCTTTCATTTCGGGTGGTCCAAAGTTTTACTCGTTCATAATTAACACGCCGGGTGGTACGGAAAGCGAGGTTTGTAAGGTCAAAGGTATAACGCTGAATTACGCAAACTGTTCATTGATAAATTACGAGTCAATACGATCGTTTATAATAGGCGAGAGAGAGAACCCTATCGTGCTGCACTTTGATTCAATACGTCGCACGCCGTTCCACCAGGTGGTTACACGACCCGAAACGAAATCGTGCATGCCTCTGAGTGTCAAACGGAGACGCTATGGTGAATATGGTTCGCTCCCTTACGGCTACAGATAGTAGCTCATGAAAAATTCCTACTTTACATGGGGCGTAATAAACATTGTTAAACATCATTGTAAAATATTTATGTTATCACCCTAAAATATTTATACTGTGACCGGAAAATAAAACCTCTATGCATTATTTCGATTGTTATAATTCTTTATATCGCGCCAACCCGTAGGAAACGTATTCATTCGTGGTCATGGATACACGGTGGAAGCATCCCTGGACCTCGATGATCTGCGGTCCCACAGGATGTGGTAAAACGTACTTTGTAAAAAAGTTTTTGAAGTTTATTTCACAGATGAACAGTGAGCCATTTGAAAGAATCATTTTTCATTACTCCGAGTGGCAGTCAGCATACACGGAGTATGGTGAATCAATAGAGTTCCACGAGCGTCTGCCTCAAAGTGCTGATTATGCTAACAACCCTCGCGCAAAACTTCTGATAATCGATGATTTGATGCGCGAGGCATCTAACAATAACGTTGTAGATCTTTTTACCAAAGGTAGTCATCATAAAAATCTGAGCGTTATTTTTATCACCCAGAACTTATTCCATCAAGGACACGGTCAGCGAGATATCTCGCTGAATGCCAACTATATAGTGATTTTCAAAAACCCCCGTGATCGCGCTCAAATTCAGCATCTCGCGCGACAGGTGTATCCTGAAAACCCGCGTTTTCTACAGGAGGCCTACCATGACGCAACATCCAAGCCGCACGGTTATTTGTTGCTCGACTTGAAACAATCGACGCCTGACAACTGTAGATTCCGTACCTGTATTTTCCCGGACGACCCCCATCATTTTGTCTACGTACCGCGGAAAAAGTTTAAAAGTGGATGCAGTGCTGGTGGATTACCAGTTCAGCGCATGTAATGGCGTCCAAAGGGTCATCGTATTGCGATAAATGCATAATCGTTTTCAGCGCGCTTCAACGGGCTAACAAGATGACACAAGAGCCCAGCACCTGTAGAAACACTTCCCACCCTTATTATTGCATTGGCATGTGCGTGTGATATATTCTTAAAGGTACCGCTACCCCCCACGCATATAGATCGAAAAAACCGGTTAAAAGGGGTGATACGTCGAGAGGTTAGACAGTTTGGCACGCGTAATGGCGCGAGACGGTGCACCGCTCTGTAAAAAAACACGTGGCGATACTACGCGCTCTTCAGCATCTCAATAAAGAGCAGCGCGAGGCTGTCCTACGTAAGGCGGATCCAAGTATCGTCCGTTGTATCTGCGAGTGTGCCTTGAACGTTCTTTGTGGTAACTTTCCTTTGAAGGCTGATCAGCGAAAAAAGCTACGACGGCACGCTCCCGCTCTCCGTCGCTTAGCAGCGAAAAAAGGTTGTTGGAAAAGTAAAAAACGGTTTGTTATTCAGAGCGGCGGGTTTCTACCGCTTCTACTAGCACCGATACTAGGCACTGTTCTTTCAAGCCTGATTGGCGGGCGGGGGTGATGGAGCACGCGAGAAAAATGGTTCTTGTCCCTGAGGAACATGTGGCGCAGTTGGGCATGCAAAATCAGGGCCAGCCAGTTTCCAACACGCGCATCTCCCAAGCACAGCCGCTTCAATCTACTGATGCCGTGCTATCCAGACTGGACGCCGAGATGAACGAAATTTTGAACTCTGACGCCTACAAGAATGAGCGAGAAAAATGGGCGGCATACTTGGTTGTGCTACAACGCTATCTTCATTTTTCCGATGACGAGAGAGCTCGACAGCACGGCGAGCTCATGAAGAGCGAGCGTACAGCTGTGTCCAGTTATGATAAAGTCGAGAAACAAGAAGAAGAAGCTCGTAATGGCATGAACGACTCCGTCATAATTGAAAGCATACCGACTAAGTATCGTAATAAAGCGAAGTTGCTGCTCCGTCGCTTAGATGACACACCTCGCTGCAATTTTTCCTGGGATTCCGGAGGAGTCGTATCGATTGGGGGGAGACCAATACAAGGCTCGAATATTGTTGATCTTGTGAACGATGCTATGAGGGCTAGAAAAATATCTAAACCAGCGGGGCGTGGCGCTTTCGCCAAATTTCTGAGAGCAATACAGACACCGCGGGAATTCATTGGCAATGAGGCGTTGTGGCAGGAGACAAGAGCTAATTCAACGCTACGACCGTCGCAGATCGAGGAGAGCAGCAACAGCAGTTCAAACAGCGATGGTATAACAGCGACGAGCCAGTCATCGTTCTTCAGTGGCCGCGATAGCAAATCAGATAACACAGGGCAGAGTGGCAGCGGTTATCGTAATAAATATAATAAGAAAAGACGTGTAACCTGGGTTAACCTCAAATTATAAAAATATGAAAACCTTGGAAAAAGTGTATTTTAACCCGTCCCACGAAGCGTCGTTTTCAGGTGCCACCAAACTGCTACGCCTGGCACGTCAGAAAAAAATCTCCAGAGCGAAGACTCTGCAGTGGCTTGAGGGTCAGGATGCTTACACAAAACACAGACCAGTGCGACATCACTTTCCGCTGCGTTTTTATAACGTACGGAACATTGATGATTTTTGGGAGGCTGATCTGGTAGATCTTCGCTCGATTAAAGATTATAACGATGGTTATGTTTATCTACTCGTAGTGATAGACACTCTAAGTAAATTTGCATGGGTTCAGCCTCTGCGCGACAAGTCAGCTGCATCTGTGGCTAAAGCGTTTAATCTCATCCTGGCTAAGAAAAATAGCAGCGGCCGATCACCCGTTTACTTGCAGACGGACAGGGGCAAAGAATTCATCGGGGCTGCGTTTCAGGATCTCTTAAAGAAAAAAGACATACAGTTCTGTTCGGTGACCGATGGATATGCGTGTGTCCTGAACTATCGTGGTCTCTCTCGCTCGCTGCGCTCGGCTGACTTACGCCAATAGCGATGTCAAGTCGCTGGAGGACGGGTCGACCAGCGCTCGAGTATGTATACAAAAAACATACGAAAAAACAGTCTTAGTCGAACCACCAACGCGAACGCACGTTCCCTGGAGGCGCTGGCCTTCGATCATCACGACCCATCAGGGTCCACAGGCGAGCGTGGTTCCGTGTGGCGAGATTTAAAACTCGTATACGAGCCAGACTGGATTGATCCATATTCAATCCGACGAGGCATAAGATACAAGCCCAACAGGGCAAACATACACAGCCCATCAGGGCAATCATACACAGCCCATCAGGGCAATCATACGCAGCCCAACAGGGCAACCATACGCAGCCCACTGGGGCAACCATACGCAGCCCACCAGGGCAAAATACACGCAACCCAACAGGGTTGATTCAATCAATAAAAAAAAACGCATTCGAACGACCACGATAGTTCGAGACCATGCGTACTATACACACAATCTTGTAAAACAATTGTCAAATCATAATTTCACATCGTGGGTTTTTATGCCGTCAGGCTTTTCCCACACGAGCCAATAAATTATTCAATTATTCATGGCTCAAAAAATCATCGAGTTTTCCATTTTTTCTGGATAACCCATCCCAATACCATATTCTTAAATATTCGATCAAAAAAATACGAAGGAACTTCATGTTGAAGGACTTTCGACCATACAAGTTCCGCGTTGCAAGAAATCCCGATATCAAAGCAGCTGTTGTCGAGAGGTTCAATAGAACGCTGAAGGAAAGAATGTGGCGTTATTTCACGTATTCTCGGCAAAAACGATACCTCGACGTTCTACAGAACATTGTTTCAGCATACAACAACTGTATGCTGTGACGTGACATTTTGTCCCGCCACTCGCACGAATGGGTGTCGACCAGTGGACCGGGTTTACGGTCCTGTTTTTGGCCGTCGCTTGTCGACTCATCGGGGAGTGCGCTGGCGGAGACTCATCTTTCGTAAATATTAAGCCTTTTGTTTTATTTTATTTTACTTTTAGATTTAAGTATTGGCGAGAAACGAACACCCGTTAGCTTAAGTCGCGAAGCGGAGAGCGATTAATGATTATGTTATTATGAAATTACCTGACGAGTGACGTGTGGCGGCTAATCGGAAATTCCCTTAATTTTCTGCCTTTAATATTTCGCGTCTTTGTTCTTTCCTCCCTCGCTCTCGTTTTCCGCGAGGTAGCATTGCCTTTTACCTCGGTTCTCCCCTTGATTCTCCCCGCAAAGCTTCGCTCCCACATGGCATTGGAGCCAAGATCATCGTGGCTCGCTCGTGGACGGTCGGAGGTTCACGCTGGATCTGTGGCCATCTTGAACGCCCCCCGTGACCTCCTCGCCGTAGCAGCCGAGTAGCTGCACCGTCCACGGCCTCGTTCTTGGGTACCGCCGTCCGCGTCAAACCGGCGCCTCAATTTAGGTGGGATTTGGGGCTAGCCAGGGGTGAAGGTGCTGTTTGCCTGGTGGCGCGTGGGCCCACCGCCGCCCACCTGATCCGCGGGTGGCGAGGGAGGCCTCCCCTTCACCCCGTCCGTTCATCGCCTGGATCCCCAAGAGGTAGGTGCCCGAGATACGGCTGAGTAGGTGCCGGGTGCGATTGCCGAGCGGGAGAGTGGAGGTGGAGAAGCCGGAGGATTCCGCGAATTGCAGCGTGCCGCCGATCTGATCAATCTGCGGTACGCTCAATTCGAATTTACCGCGAAACACCGCGTGGCGCCGTCTCGGCTAGCCTCGCCTATAGGGCGAGCTAGCGCTGCCTCGCGAGGGACTTGGCGTGGTGGGGGGAGCGCGAAGATTTTCGGGAAGACGATCGATTTGCGAGCCTCTTTAGCTGCCTAATTACCTGCACTCTGTTGCTTATTACCTGCACTTTGTTGCCTATTACCTGCACTTTGTTGCTTACTACCTGCACTTTGTTGCTTGTTGCCTACCTTAGTTGCCTGATTACGCTTTTGCTTAATTTTCGTTGCCCTCTCCTGCGATGTGGGGAATTTCGCTTGCCTGCCGCCTACACGTCTCTCGGTGAGTCCGTTCCTTTTATTCTCTTTTGGTTCGCTGGATTGTTCGACCTTCCTTTTGTAGTTTTATTAAGGTCTCCGGAACAACGAAAAGATTGGCGGTTGTTCTGGAGCGTGGATCAATTTTATTGTTTGCGGGGAATCAGGACGAGTGAGCCTTTGCGGGCATTATTGGCCATTGCTCCTCGACCGGTTCCCATTTCGTGTGGTCGAGCAATTCAGCGGACAACATTAATGATTTTGGTCTCGCTCGATTTATTTTGCATTGTCTTCGTTTTCTTTCGATTTGCCTATTTCTTCCTTTCACATTAATTTTCGCCTTATGCTATACGGAACGGGTCGGGTTTTGATGAATTATTTTATTGAATTTTATTTGGCGAAAACTCTCGCGAGCGACGCACATATTTCTGTTAATTTCATTTTGCCTTCGCGGCGTCGCTCGGAGCGTTCACTTTGTTTCGCGCGCGGCCTCGACCGCGCGTTTGTTTGCGCGCTATCTCTCTCGCTCTCGCGCTGGCGATCCAGCCGCTTCGTGTGTCGTAAATGCTATTGTATCGCGCCTTTATTTTTCGTCTCTTGGGTGTTCGTGTTCGATTTTGCGTTCGTATTCTTTTGGCACGTGTGTGCGACTTACCTTGGCGTTACCTATCTCTTATATTTGGTCGGTTCGATCCCGCACCGCGAATTCCATTGCGACCGGATTACCTACGCCGTGTTTTGGCGAACGACTTGTCTGACGATCTTACCTCATTGCCTTCATGCCGAATTACCTGCAGTTACCTTCATGATCCCGCTTGCCTTCGGTACGGTTGAGATCATTAATTTACCTCGCGCTGTGGAGCTGAGTGTTTCGACCTCGGGCGAATCACCAGCGTTGCTGCTGAACTGCTTCCCTGGACTGTCAGTCAGAGCAAACGCCTGGGATTCTATTACCTACGCCCATTTACCTGCGAGGAAGACCGCCACTTCACAGTCGCGCCAATACCTGGCAGTCGAGCTTCGCTCTTAGTTACCTGGGCGATAACTCCCCTCACGGAGGTTATCCTGCCCGTTCCGAACATGAATCGTCAGGCAAGGTCGTTCACGGTCAAGAATAGTCGCGGGATCGAAATTATTATTTGTTCCATTTAATTTTAATAATTGCCTTGTTAACGTTACCTTTCTTCAATTTGAATAAATCATTTTGTTAATCTTTTAACTTCGCGTTTGAGTTGCCTTGTTATGATATTTGTTACGTGCTGTTACCTCGCCCCAAGAATCACCCCCTCTACCGTTTGTATCTCAGCTGTAGAGCTGAGTAGCCGGAACGCCTCGGTCATCTCGTTTCTCGCGTACCCCGGTCAATTGGGATTGGTGAGAGCGGGCGAACAAAAAGTCGAAATTATTTCGGCGGTACTTTGTACCTGGCGCCCAGCCCGCTCTCGCGACCGTTGGGAGTGCTCGGGAAGCGAGGTGAGCCGAGAAGGGACAATATTTATCCCGTCAGGGAAAATATTCGTTACAATGCATAGTGCTATAAAAATGACTCCAGCCGCGGTGACGCTTGCTACGGCTGCTACAGCTCAGAATAACCCGATACAGCGATACAAAAGACCGGAGCATTGTCTCCCTAAATATAAGGTGGGTGACATTGTACGCATCAGTAGTGCAAAGGCAGCCTTTGCAAAAGGTTACGAAGGTGGCTGGAGTAGTGAGCTATTCAAGATTCACCGCGTATCGCTTAGTATTCGTCCTGTGGTATACTTCCTCCGCGATCTCAACGACGAGGATATTGATGGTATATTTTATGAACCTGAGCTATCGAGAGTGCAAACAAAGCAAATTAAGCAACGAGCGGCAAAATGAGAGACGAATTTTACATGGTTTTACCCAGCAACAGTAGTATGAATTATTACCCGGATAATGTAACAACGCGGTATATAACGCATTTGCCACAATGTATGTCTCTTCATGGTAGCTGGGCTGTTTCCTTAGCCGAAATCCATACACCTACGACTGTTTTACACGTCCCTATCGAGAGTAAGCAAAACTTCCTGAATATGACAACAGAACTAGTGGCTGGTATCTCAATGAAGTTTGGTTTTAAGGAAGATCGTGCCTGTGTACCACCCGGTGTATACCACAGCATAGGGACGTTACTAGAGGCTATTAACGAGATATCATATGTCACGGGGCATCTGGAATTCAAGTACGCCCGCAACGGGTATGTGACAGTGACGCGCGTCTGCAAATCCTGTAAGAACCTGGAGCACGCCTTCTTTTTCTCCGACGTGTTGAACAAGGTTCTAGGATTCACCGAAACAAGGGGTGTAGTAGTACCCCGTGAGGGATATGCTGCCCAGCGGCCTGCCAATTTGGCCAACGGAACCCCCAATATGATGTACGTTTATACCGATATCTGCGAACCTTATATTACCGGCAATGTTCACACACCTCTGCTACGCGTTGTACCGCTTGAAGCCGTCAATAACTATAATTACGGATCTGTGAAAATAAGAAGCTTTTCACCGCCGCGCTATGTTCCCTTACTACGCACTAGTTTTTAAACAATAACTATTGATATAAGAGATGAGTTTGATGAACCAATACCGTTCGAGCATGGGACGTTGACGGTGACGTTACAGTTCAAACGATTAGTCTAACTTGAGCGTCTCTACAATGGATTACTACGACGCAATCTTCGACGTCCAAACGGGGAGTGGAGCTCGAACCGGTTATGGCGGTATCAGCCATGTGTATATCGGTTCACCAAACCAACGAGGTCACGGTATCGGAAGTTTTTTAGGAGGTCTCTTTCGACGCCTCATACCTCTCTTGAAACAGGGGGCTCGGACTGTTGGTAGAGAGGCGCTTCGTTCGGGGATCAACATGGCCTCTGACGTCATTAACTCTGGCGTGCAGCCGAAAGAAGCGTTTAAAACGCGCTTGCGCGAATCAGGGGTGAATCTGAAGCGTAAAGCTGAAGAAAAAATTAATTCTCTCATGAAGAGCTCCGGCTTTAAAGGCAGCAAAATTAATAAACTGATGCATTCTGCTGTTGAGAGCGTATCACGACGCAGCTCTGTGAAAAGAAAAAGAAAGGCAGTGAAACCGCGAAAACGTTCAAGCGGCGGTGGCGTGAGAAAGAAGCGTGTCAAGACAAGGAAGAAGTCCGTGAGAGGTAGAAGTGGATCGGCTAAATCACGCGTCAGGAGGCGTAAGAAGAAGCCTAGAACCGTGACAGATATTTTTGCTTAAACCGAGCGCTGAAAAATGGCGTTCCTACATGCACACTCATGCGAGTGTCTCAAGTCGGAGCTTGAATTATTTTCATTACCACCAACACAGACAACGATTGGGGGTACACACTCGGTGTACTACAAACCAATCTCGTCGCTGACTGACGATTCGCCGATAGAGTTTGTCGTCCCAGGCCAGGGGGATGAGTACATTGATCTCGCGCATACGATGCTAAGTATACGCGTCAAGATAGATGCGCCGGATGCTGGAAAGGCGGAGGCGGCAAAGGACGCATTACCAGAACCCGATGTGGGTCCCGTCAATAATCTTGTACACTCAATGTTCAGTCAGATCGATGTTTTTTTGAATCAAAAACTTGTGTCGCCTCCCAACAATGCTTATGCCTACAGAGCTTATATTGAAACTCTTTTGAACTACGCGTACGCCGCGAAGACCTCGCATCTTACGAGCGGTTTATGGTATAGCGATACAGAGGGAGCGATGGATGATAAGGCCGGTGGTAACAAAGGGCTTGTACAGAGACGGAATGTATTAGGTCCGAATAGAACGGTCGATCTTCTCGGGCATCTGCACTGTGATATCTCCAATCAGGAAAGGTTTTTGTTAAACGGTGTTGAGATGCGCCTGCGGCTTGTACAGAACAATAGCGCTTTCTGTCTCATGACTGTTTTGAAAAACTGTAAAATCCGCATTACAGAAGCATCGTTAATCGTGCGCCGCGTTAAGATAGCCCCCGGTATACTCCTGGCTCATGCGAGAGCTCTGTCTAAATCTACAGCAAAATATCCGCTGACTCGCGTCGAGGTCAAAGCTATATCGATGCATGCCGGAATACATGGCGATACTCTTGATAACGTCATACTAGGCCAACTGCCGAAGCGTATAATCATTGGTTTTGTCGATAATAAGGCCTCCAACGGTGATTATGGAAAAAACCCGTTCAACTTCCAACATTACGCAATCAATTATCTTTCTCTATATGTAGATGGCCAACAGATACCGTCGAAACCCCTACAGACAGACTTCCAAGATGGTAATATGTATGTGGATGCGTATCACACATTATTTTCTGGCTCGGGTATTCACTTTCTCAACGACGGCAATTGTATCTCGCGCTTGAATTATCCATACGACCATTGTTTTTTCGCGTTTGATCTGACACCCGATCTTTCGGCTAATAGCCACAGCCACTGGAACCTGGTGAGACACGGCAGTGTGAGGATAGAAGTACGCTTCGCGGGGTCTCTGCCAACAACGATTAATTGTATTGTGTATGCTGAATATGATAATGTGTTGGAGATCGACTCATCCAGACAGGTCATCGTGGATTTCAGTGGCTAGTGAGAGAGAGATAGAGAGAGAGAGAACCCTCCTCAGTTTTCGCTGATCATTCAAAGCGTGACGGTCGAAAAAAGACGGCATCATGAGTGTTGTTATTGATGTACAGGGCATGAGAGGTAGAGATAACTAGTTTATACCTAAAGAAGTAGCTGCCGTATTGGTGAAAACTGAAGACTCTGGTCATTGGGTTGTACAGCCGCCTTATACCGATGACAGCTTACCGCTCTTTACAAAGAGTCTAAATATATGGTTATGTGATAATATTCACGGCATAGCATGGTCTAAAGGCGACACATCGCTGCAATCGTTGGAAATAAATCTGAAGAGAATCGCGGGGCAAGCGACACGGATTTTCACGCGTGGTTCTGATTGTGAGAAAGCATCGTATCTAACACAGCTCACGGGATATTTTATTATAAATTTGGAAGATGATGAAGACGCGCCTCCATTACGTCACTTACCCCGAAGCGACGCGCGTTGTATGTACCACAGCGCCGCAAATCACAGACAGGCCTACAGATGTGCCCTGAACAACCCCTCCAGAATCAAGGCCTGGCTCCGTCAAAACGAGCAGATTACCTCCTTATGGGAGTATAGAACTACAACGTCGTGGAATATTGGTATATCTGAGACCAAGACCGAGGAGGAAAACGAATCCTTGGATCATGAACAGTCTTCAGGTATTACAGTCTCTCAAGAACATAAAAGAGCATGCCATAGGCGTCTACCCGGCCGATCGTATCCCGAAGGTGTGGACGAAACCGACGGCGTTCGTTGTTAACACCGATGGATACAAACGACCAGGGGCCCACTGGGTCGCCATGTACGTCGATCGAAATGGATACGGATGGTTCTTCGACAGTTACGGCCTACCGTCAATCATCCCACAGCATCTCGCGCGTCTCCGAAGAAACTGTCGACTCTTCCGCTTCAACACAGTCCAGCTCCAAGGCGCTAATTCGCAGTGCTGCGGACAGTATTGCGTTATGTTTCTTCATTATATGGCTACTGGTCTTGGTATTCAACGATTTAGAGACGTATATTTTCACGCGATTTGCAACGAAACGATAAAATAGTTCATGAGTATTATAACGCGTATATAAATAAGCATGGTAAAACCAAGGGTGCGGTTTCCGATACAGATGGGTGCATCGACGGGGGTTATAGAATTAAGCATCTACATTGTATACAGCAGCACTGCTGTTCTCGTTCTCGGTAATTATATGATAATAAAATTTTAAATGTTTTGTCTAACTCCTGTCTCATTTCTTTGATCAAGAACCACACGTGCAGTTTCAAGAATCACACGTGTAGTTTCAAAACGCTGTGCCCCGTCTCCTATCCCATTTCTTTCTACGAAAATCATACGAGCGGCGAGGCGCGTGGGGGGTGTCAGATACCGCTGACGGTCAACCCTCTTATCTCTAATGCAGCTGCAGATCGCTCAACACTCCTCGTCAGTCAGCGCTCAAGGTTTGATACTTTACGTCGGTCTGGAGGTATCATGAACATCGTCGTTGATATACAGGGTCTGAAGGATAAATATAATAATTTCGTGCCTAAAGAAATAGCCGTGGTTTCTGTAAAAACATCTTACTTAGCACACTGGATCATATCACCGCCTCACGCTTATAACGTTCTGCCTCCTAGTGTGAAACGACAAAACACGTGGCTAAAGTGCAATCATCACGGGATAGAGTGGTCCACGGGTGAATCGTCTCTACGCGCTGTCGAAGCTGTTTTAAAGCAAATCGCTGTGCAATCCGATCGCCTCTTTACAAGAGGGCCTGATGCAGCTGCATATTTAACACAGCTAACAGATTGCTTCGTTATAAATCTAGAGGAGGACGAGAAACCACCGTCTGGTGATCTTCCCGAGAGCAGCACTTTTTGCATATTTCACGGTTTACTACACAAAAGCGCCTCGTTCAAATGTGCTCTCAATAACGCTGTGAGAATAAAAAAATGGCTTTCTCATGACGATCGTTCCAGCTCTTTGTGGGTGTACAGAACCACCACGTCCTGGAATGTTAGCTTATTAGCTGTGGAGCGTCGGAAAGAGGGAAAAGCAGACGGCGTCAAAAAATCTCCCTCGTGAAGACACGTATTGTCGCTGATTTCATCCAGCGCATATCGTCATCTTATAAATGCTGACATACTAGCGACGCCCAGGGTCATGGTAAACCTATACCTCTACCAAGGTGACAGCTTGTAACAACGGTGGGAGATGCTGTATCAAAATATTGTTGTTGTCAGCTCTTTTCTACATTCGGAGTAGGGATATGGCTTTACCAAACAGGAGGTTTAAACCATCTGAACTCTCTGATGATCAGACAGTGCTCCCAAGTCACCGCAGAAGTAAACGACGTGAATTGAAAGTACGCTTAGACATTTTTTTGCGCGATATTGCAACGTTCAAAGCAAGAATACGCGACATATCAGAACTCCGCGCTCTAACAGTGAATTTAAAAAAACTCGATCTGAACAATGGATTTCGCACTCATCAACCAAGTGGGCCTCTTGGACACCGTCCGTCCTGTGAAAAGATTGGCCGATCTTGAACAAGGCAGAGACTACTACATCACCGGTATGCGAATCATCGAAACAAAATGGGGCACGCGGGTTGTCGTGGATGTCGATAGCGCATTTACGTGCTTCCTACCGACAAGATTCGTCAAAGCCTTCGAAGACGCGACCCAGCTCTTCCAACAAATGTGCGAAGCAGCCGAGAAGAAAAAATTAATCATAGTGTACCACGGCACCAAATTCAACAAACTGGAGTTCAAACCAGCTAAAGAATAATCATTAACAGGTATGTGGGAAAAAATTCATTTATGAACCATCGGAAACAACCCCCTATATACACTAGGGTGCTTCAAAAAAAATCGACTTTTTTTTTTCTTGACGGTGCAATCGAATACGTTGGTATTCCATGCAAAAATGATTCTCCCAAAATTTGGGACCTGTAAAAAAATTTTTAGAGGTCGCGCAAATCACTTTTATATATTTTTGCTATAATCATGATTTAACTCTGTTTATTTTTCATGGTCGCAACAAAATATAGTAATGCTTGAACAAAAAGTCATTTTCCTAAAATTTGAGTTTAAAACAAAAAAATTCAGCGCTTCCGCAAACGTCTTTAAGAATTTTTTTTTCTATTTCAGCATAAAATCACGGAATAAAAGTTTCAGGGCTTCAGTGCGGTAACAAAAAATGTTAGTAATTGATGTTCAAAAATTAAGAACGTTGTATGACGACGGACAAACCTGAATTTTTTGTTTTCAGTTTTTCTTACATACAAAATGGTTTGCGAGCCTAATTTCATTGGACAAAGTTGTTACGAATTGAAAAAAGAACAACGTACTCTAAATTCAAAATTGTCCGAGTTAATCTGTATTTGTTATATAATGAAGAAAATTTCAAAAAAAATTTACGACCCATTTGAAAAAAAAAACTAAATAAGGTTTCTTCGATGTTACATAAAACTGTATGCAAAGCTTAAAGATGCTCCACCATTCAGAAATCGAAATATTTGATGTTGAGAATTGGAATTTTTAACATACGCTCTTATGAGAAACTACTAAAAATTGTGATTTTTATAAATAAATACCTTTCACAACTGAAAGCCTTTCAAAACTGCGCGAGCTATTAGACATCACTATTCTCTTTGTGTGGTGCAAATTTAAAAGAATTCTATCGATAGAAAATTCGGCAAAAAACGTCGTTAATTTCCCAAAATTTTTGTTATTTATTTTTATTTTTGATCTGAAGACCGTCGTAATCATTTCCTGTATTTTTTTTCTACTTGACGAGAAGTACATAATGATGTGGTTTCCTTTTGAAATCACAAGTAAGTACTTTTGAGTATTCCATAAAAAATCAACACGCTTAATATTGAAGCCTGTCAAAAAAAAAATTTAGTGGTCATCGGCAGCGAGTTCTCCATTTTTTAATGGTTATTCCGGCTGAATGGACCGCGCACTAATGGCTTTAATAGAGCAACTGTTAGAGTTGCTAATGGTTGAAAGAGCAGTATCTCTGAGGACAGAGTTCGACTGATACGTTAAAAAGAAATGAAGATCAACAGCAATATCTTCTGCAAATTGTGAACGACCATAGAAAAAAATATGCTTCTTGTAGGACGAATATCTCATTCGAATTTTGCAACTAATATTACACATCGATGTCAAATAAAATCGGATTGCTTGACTGAGAGCGTGAAATTTGGAAAAAAAAATCACAATATCAGTTGCAAGATTCGAATGAGAATTTCGTCCAACAAGAAGGGTATTTTTTCCTTTGGTCGTTGACGATTTGCAGAAGATATTGCTATTGATTTTCATTGTTTTGTTATGTATCCGTCAGACTCTGTCATCAGAGAGACTGTTCTTTGGATTGTTAACAACAGTAAAGGGTAGTAGTAAATTTAACGCAATTGCAGCCGCGTCATTTTTGCCGGAATAACAATAGCAAAATATCGAAAACTCGCTGGGGGTGACCACGATTTTATTTTTACAGCCTTCAATATTAAGATGATTCGTTTTTCATGGAATACTCTACGGTCGTTACTTGTGATTCGGAGCAAACCATATTATTTAGAGATGCGGTAGCGTCTTGACGCCAAGTATTAAAAAGAAAAGTTCGAATCGACAAGGCAAGTTGCGCCGCGTTATATATATTCCCCTGCAATTAGATAAAAACTGCAGAAAAAGATTAGGACGGTCTTCAGATTAAAACAGGAAAAAAAAACACACATTTTGGGAAATTAATTTTTGCACATTAATCACTAACATATTTCTTTACGACACAGAAAAACTGACACTTTTATTCCGTGATTTTGTGCTAAATGATAAAAAAAATTCTAAAACACCTTTGCGGCAGCGCTGAACTCTTTTGTTTCAAACTCAAATTTTAGGAAAATGACTTTTTGTTCATGCATTAACATTTTTTGTTGCGACAATGAAAAATAAACAGAGTTAAATCATGATTCTAGTAAAAATATATAAAAGTGATTTGCGCGACCTCTAAAAATTTTTTTACAGGTCCCAAATTTTGGGAGAATCATTTTTGCATGGAATATCAACGTATTCGATTGCACCGTCAAGAACAAAAAAAAGTCGATTTTTTTTGAAGCACCCTAATATACACGCGTGCCACTCTCACGTCATGTATCTCTTCATCCCCCAGCTAAAACATCGCCCGATCATCCGAGCAACACACCTGCCAACCACCGCCCGATGGTCATCGACGCCGTCGTGAAAACGAACGAGAAAAAAAATAATATTTTAAACCATGTGCCATATTCTAACCAATATTGTAAAATTAAGAAGAAATGAAATATATATCTAAAAAAGCAAAAAAGAAAAAAAGGTGGCACACTATGACGACACACCACCCATCCCCCCTCCGCACACCCGCTGCCCTCTCGCCCACGACGCCGACCGCTCATGACAGCCGACTAGTGGGGGAAAGGAGTGGGGATAGGAGTGGGGGTCGCCATAGTGTGCCACCTACTACTCTCGTAGGTGGTTTTTGTAGCTAGATATATACCCTGCAAAGGAGAGCTACGGTCGATTGATCCCGTTTTTCATTTTTTTTACAATTCGTATCGAAAACTTAACATGCCCAAAGGGGGAAAAAATTGTAATTGTGCTGGCAGTAGAAAGGTGATAGAAAAAAAAATTAACTGTAAAATACTGTAACGGCACGGATACGCGACAACTGACGATCCGCCAAGCGGCCGATAGCCGAACCATCTCGCGGCTCGCGAAGACGCGACCGGACAATGTGGGGGAAAGTGACAAATTTTTGACTGAGAGTGGGGATTGAGCGTGCCTCATTCGATCACGCGCCCAAGAGTGGGGACGAAAAGGGACTGTGCGACCGTTCTGCGCAAGCGCGATGAATGTTAAACGAATGAGAGCGAAGGATGAATGAGTGGGAGAACATAATCTCCAGTAACGTTTCGGCAAGCGCCCCACCACAAAGAACTCGAGCGAATAAGACGGCGAGTTATTTTTAGAATGGCGAACAAAGGTTTCTGACAGTATAAAAACCGGTGCAGAACAGCACTCGGCACTCATTCTTCTCCAAGAATTCAAAGCAGAATCTTGGACAGTTAGCACAGAGCTCTCTTCGCTCCTACAACGACAAACATAACCTTTCCGAATCTTTCCCCTGTTCATCGGCCACGGAGTAGTTCGGTTTCGTTCGACTCCCGCAACCGGTGAGCATTCCTAACTTCATTTTCTGTGTGCATCGGCCACGGAGCAGTTCCAAGCCTTACCTTTCATTCTCTCTCCAACCGCACAATCTCTCGTTTGTAGGAGTGAAGGAGTTCAACTCAATTAAATTATTAAATAAATTTATTAGTCAGAATTCTGATTAAAAACTTGTCAAAAATCAATTAAAGCCAATAAGCCTGCGAAAACTTGTTCAATCCGATAGAAATCAAATTGTAAAACCGAAATAAGCGTGCGTTTTCAAACAAAAATTGTCCAAATCAATTAAAAAGCAAAATTAGGGCGTTTTATTGTTGAATTAATAAATTACAGTGTTAAACAAACATGCGTCCGTGCAAATCATAAAACAAAAGCGCTAGAAACAGATCAGAAATCAGCATCGCGTCAAACAAGCGTTTTCCCACACTTTTTAAAGTAAAATAAGATTATTCGCGTCAAATAAACGTAATTAGTCATCGAAAAATGAGTCTAGATTAAAAACAAAACTTGACATTGTATGGAATCAACGAGCTTTACTCGAATTTCGAAGAAAATAAAAAAGAAAAGGATAAATTACCACAAATTACCATAAATTACCACTTAAGCGGTAAAATGACCGCATAAATTTCCATCGAGATTTTTATGTCAAAAAATTCGTTCAATTTTTGCTGTTCGATTGCGATAAAGAAAATACATGCAAAATAAAAGGAACACTCGTTAATGTGTAAAATAACACGTGAATTTTGAATAAATTGTTTTTATTTGTTAAAATTTAAATAAAACTCGTTTTTTCTTCACACCTGCTCCTTCCTATCTAATTGTAAGCTCGAACCGACGCGTAACGCGAGGCGTCTTTCAGTAGATTTCATACCGTTACAATACATGAAAAATTGCACAAAAGTCAAATCGAAGTACGGTAGTGGCGCTTGCAGCGTTCAAGTCGACCGTGTCCACTCAAAACTCTGCCGAGCCATACCGGTCCACTTAGTACGCCAGCCAGAGCCATCTGTTACCCCAGTTAAAAAGCACGGTAAAAGAGAAGCATGTTCTTTGAGTTCCATAGGCTTTCGCTATTCTGAACGTTCGTCTTTCGGGTGGTTCGCCATTTTGAACGTTCGCCTTTTCGTAGTTTCGCTATTTTAATCTCAGTAATAAATTATTTTTCGCTATTATAGTTTCGAAATTGTGAATATTCACAACATTACTAGTTCTAGTATTTTATAATTCGGAGACGTAGAAGTCGAATTTCCGTAAAATTGATATTTTACTCTTCGTTGCATCGCCAAATGTTCTATTCTTTTTTCGACGTAAAAATGCATCAAATTCTGAAGATTCTCATTTATTAATTTTCGACATTGAAAGCTGTTGTTGAATTAGTCTGTCTGAAAATAATCATTTCGAGGTATTAGCTGTTCAAAATTTTAGGTATTCGAAAATATGATCCCCAGCCGCGCCAGCGCTCGGCTCCGAGGCCAGCGTCGGCGCCACCTGTGTGAGATCGATTATCAGCCAGCTGCAAAGCCGCAATCTGATTAGCTATCGAGGCTCCCAGGCCTCGCGAAGCTTCGCGCTCGTGCCGAGGAGCTCGCGAGGACGCTGGAATTCTCTCTCTTCCGCTTCGGACTCGACCAAGCACGGACGCGTTCCGTTTTTCGCCCAGTTTTTTGAGTTTTGTTGTGATACATTTCCAATTAAAAATCTTTACGACGACCCGGCTTCCCGAAGGACCACTCTCTGAGATTTTTGGACTACTTCGGCACCGAATTCTCGTGTTTTATTCGATAAAACCGAGAAAACAAGTAAGTCCTTCGATTTTTGCCGGGCGTGCGACGCTTTTTTCTCCCTTTTCGTCTGATTCTCCTTAAATTCCCAAATCATCGTTTTCGTTTGCTTTCTCGAACTTTTCGTTCGAGAAAAAGTTTATTTCGTCGGTCATTCGACGCGACGAGTGTTGTGCCATCCAGTCCGTTACCCGTCGAATCCCTGTGAAGCCATTTTGCCCCTTTTATTTCGTCATTCTCTCCCGTGATTTTTCGAGTCATTATTTCGCGTTTTTGAGCCCTTTTCTTCCATATTGTGCGGGAATAAGCCTTCTCAAATTCCCGCGCCGCGACTCGCGCTCTCAGCGCGGCATAAAAGTCGCAAATATCGATAACAGGCGGCTGTCAAGTTGTCGGGTGGCGCTGCCACAAGGGATATCATGACAACTTGACCAGCGTCCATCTTATCTCTCTCTCCTTCTTCGGACTCGTAACCGAGAAGACGTGTGAGCTCTCGCTCTCTAGGACCTCGCGACACGAGGCATCGCGGCCATCTCCGACAAGGACCGCTCAGCCTTGCTCGGTTTAACTCCTTTTCGGTTGTGTTAAAGTGTCCGCATTATCACGGTGAAGTGACTGCTCCTTTAGTCTTTTGATCAAGTGTATTCTCCGGGACAATTACTTTAATAAACTCGTGGTGATCTCCGTTTTCTCTTACGACGCGGCGGACACGTGTTGGTGTCACGCATCTTCATGCAAGTGATCGCTCTTATCTGGACTATTGCCCATGTAAATGAGCAATAAACTAAACAAAAGAATGCTCTCAAAAGCCTCGTTTCAGGATCTCTTTTTCTCAAACCCAAAATTCGCCTGCATGACAACATCCCACCCTCGATCTTAAAAACAGCGGCAAAATCCGGGTCAGTTTCCGGAACACATATTATTCGAGCCCCATCGTCAATCGCCCGCCTCGTGTTCCCTTTTTTATTTATTCAGCTCCGTTTTCGCGTATTTTCGTGTGACGCGAGCGAGATTTTGCTCGACTCATTCAATCGGGTTCCGCCGACGAATCCCGGTTCGAGCGTCCGCGTGGTTCGTTCGATCGCGTAGCTCGCTCGCTCGTCGTCCCCTTTATGACGTCACTGGTATAATAAGACGTCTGAGTTTCAGGAACCCTCTGTCCCTGCGTTTAAGATTCCCTTGATTCTCCCTGAGTCAGTTTTAATCATTTTACTTAATTAAAATATTTATTGCTGTTTTTCGTTCGATAAATTTTGACCATTTTTGTAACGGTTGCTGGACCGATTGAACCAGCTGGCGCACCTTATTTTCCTCGTATTAATTCCTTATTTTTATTGTATAAAATCCGTTAAACGAATCCGAAACTTGTTATTATTATTTTCATTCATTTTTCGCATCATTTTTATGTTTTTCTCCCTTATTTTCTCTTGCGGATGTGTCGAACCCGTCACAACCTAGACATCGAAAACGATAGAGCCGTCGAACTAGACATCGAAAACCATGAAGAAATATACCTAGACATCGAAAACTATGGGAAATATACTTAGACATCGCAAACCATGGAGAAATATACCTAGACATCGAAAGCCATGGAGGCGTGGACCTAGACATCGAAAACGATGGATAAATATATCTGGACAGCGAAAACCATGGAGCAGTCGACCCGGACATCGAAAACCATGGAGAAATTTATCTAGATATTGACCTAGACAACGAAAGCCATGGACAAATATACAGAGACAACGAAAACCATGGAGAAATATACCTAGACAACAAAAACCATGGAGCCGTGTACAGGGTGTAAAAAAATTATGTGTCGCGACTTCACCAGGTGATTCTCCAGGCCAAGATCGGCAAAGATTACCCCCTAACATGAACCCGCAAAATTGACCTTGACCCTGAAACTGGAGGTCAAATTTTTTTATTTGCGTAAAAAATTCTACTGATAGAGAGAAACAAAACTCAGAAAGGAAACACAGGTCGCAAATGAGCGCATCACTCCGAAAAATCAGAATGAAATATTAATAACTCGAAAATATCAGTTTCCCTCAGCGTGAAAACAAAAAACTGAATGTTGAGAACTGTGTGTGTGTGTGTGTGCGTGCGTGCGTGCGTGCGTGCGTGCGTGCGTGCGTGCGTGCGTGCGTGCGTGCGTGCGTGCGTGCGTGCGTGCGTGCGTGCGTGCGTGCGTGCGTGCGTGCGTGCGTGCGTGCGTGCGTGCGTGCGTGCGTGCGTGTGTGTGTGTGTGTGTGTGTGTGTGTGTGTGTGTGTGTGTGTGTGTGTGTGTGTGTGTGTGTGTGTGTGTGTGTGTGTGTGTGTGTGCGTGCATGCGTGTGTGTGTGTGAGCGCGTGTGCGTGTGCGTGTCGCTGTCTCTCTATATCCACCCTGTGGCTGTTCTCGCACGTGACGACGTTGGCTGCGAAGGAAGAGAACTGACCCATTCATGCCGATGGCTCGTAGCATACGGGCTTGCTCTCCAGCCTCCACGTGACGACCTCCATTACGCAGACACGCTCGCAGTCACATGATAATATCAAGAGATATAACCCCGAAGATATACGACGAAGACAGTCGGACGCGACTCAACTAAGACAAAGACAGATAAGGCGATAGCTTTCAAATCAAGCATCGTGCTCAAAATCGACGACTGCGCATTCTAACTGAATTCTCTCACCTGGGACGTAACAGTATCACGAGCAAGCAGCTGGAACATGTAACACAAATCAGAGTGTCCAAACGCAGTTGAGTCGCGTCCGACTGTCTTCGTCGTATATCTTCGGGGTTATATCTCTTGATATTATCATCTGTCATTGTTTGGCTGTGTTAATCGATTTTGTCGTTTGATCGTTGGGTCGTGTGTCTTGGTCCTATCGTGTGTGACTATGAATCATGACCGACGTAACCATCGTGGTCGTATGCGAGATGCACGAGACCAACGTTTGATGATTCGCGCTATTGATCAGGCTTTTGGAAATTATGCTCGAGCTCACGAAATTTATAGAGAGTGGCTGCTTCATCGTGCCCATCGGGGATGGCTACGCCCTGGTGCAGACAAAGGTTTGCCGCCCAGGGCGCTGGACATCGGAGAGCAGGACGTCCTCGAGTCCATTGGAGGATCGAGGAGCGTGTTATTGCGCTTGCACGCGCCTTTCCCGTCATGGGCATCGACGTAATTGACTGGCCGCTCGCGTTGGTGTAGCACACATGACAGTGCGATGCATAATCCGCGAGGAGGGCCTGCGACCAAATCGTGTGCAATATGTCCAAGCACTGCATCCTGGGGACGCTGAAACTCGCTGAAATTTCTGCCATTGCATGCTTCGAAAATTACGACAAGACCCTCAATTTCTTGAGTGTGTCTTGTTCACCGACGAAGCAAGCTGTTCGAGCAC
Source organism: Diadegma fenestrale (assembly GCA_037043255.1). Classification (NCBI taxonomy): domain Eukaryota; kingdom Metazoa; phylum Arthropoda; class Insecta; order Hymenoptera; family Ichneumonidae; genus Diadegma; species Diadegma fenestrale. Next base: position 1,523,840 of record CM073312.1, read on the forward strand.
TGGCATTGCGAAGTTTTTAAATTGCTGCGGAGCACCATCGGAAAAGTACAAGACTTTAGCTGCATCGGGAACCAATCCCTTTATAAAATCGGTAACAAGCTTGAGGTAGACATGTACAGCAACAGAGTCGTGATTATTGCCGTCAGAAATGATGACAAGACTTCGATGAGCAAGTTCACCGTTCTGCTTGAAATAGACTACTACAGGAAAAATCGTTGCTTGATTATTATTCCAATGGAACCCCGGTGCCGCATTCTGTATTACAAATGCGTAATTTTCAGCAAAATCGCAAATGGCTATGATTTCATTATTCTGCAACGATTCTTTCGTAAGTTTCATGAAAGCTGATTGCTCTTTAGCAATAAAATCATGAGGTGTAAGGTAAACCTTATGTCCTGAAATGTGTTCACAAAATATGTCGATGAATTCTGAAGAGCTCTTGACAAGTGTTTCAAGGCTACAGCGAGGGTTTGATATCCAATATTTATACGTGATATCATCCAGTTCATCTCCATCGAGCACGCTTTCCAATAAATTTCGAAGAACATCGATTCCAGGGCAGTTCTTACACTTCAATAGGTAACAATCGGATGATGGATTGGTACACAATATTAACTTCAAGTAATCACTATATTCCATCAAAGGATCGGTCAAATGACTAGTTCGAGCTGCCAAATTAGAACCTGTCAAAAAATAAAACGATTAAATCAAGAGACGTCAACAAATGTACTTATCCAGGCTTTTCCTCCGGGGAGGGAGTTTGTCATGAACTTATAATTGAAAAATAAAACTTGAAATTTTTACCTAACATCATGAGTTTTATGTTTTGGTGAATAGCACACACACAGATGGTATGGGTGCCACTTGACCCGGCGAGTACACAATGTACCGGTCCCAATGATGCGAAGCTGGAAAATCCTATCTGTTCGTTTGGACATTGTTCCTTGAATATTTTATACAATTCTTTTAAATTGCATAAAATAAGTTTTTTTTGGACGTGCTCTCTTTGACCTTCGTGATTTCTTACTGAAACGAAATCCTTCTTGCCGGGTAAATTTACACTAACATCATCACTTTGATAAAATTGTATGACTTTGGATTTAATTTCATTGGATAAGGGTCGTCCTTGAACAAATAAAATAATAAAGCTAATTGATGATATGTTGATGATAATGAAATATCCGATTTATCCAACAATAAGAATAGAAAAAATATATAATGTGGGAGCAAAACACTCATGAGCGATCGCGTTGACAGAGTGCACTACTAAAAATTTTACCTTTTTTTCGTTCCGGCATTGACAAAGTTCCTTTACTTTCTTTCAAATGTTTTGACAATATTGCCATATGTTTTGTAGCACCCATGACGTCGCAAATCCTTTAAATACTCCAATTAGAAGGCAATAGTGTCAAAATTTGTAATTTTTTACTTCGAATAGTATTCGTATCATTGAATGTGGTTTTAAGATTCTCTATAATCTCCTGGTAATTCAATGAATTTTCGTAGTGGTTAGATACATTATCGAGGCCCAATAATGTCGCAAGCGTAGAGCAAATTTCATTATATTTGCTACGTAAGTAAGATGGATTGTCTATCGCATGTTTTTTCAACGGCGTTATATTTAATAAAGGCAAAGCTTCATTAATGGTAGGTAATTGAGTACCGAGACTCAACTGTGATAAGGTGCGAGTGACGTCTTCGCCTGACAGCGATTTTGATCCTCAAAAAACGAAAAGAAAAAATGACAACTATTTTTAAGGTTGATAATCCAAAAACACGATGAAAATGAAACAAACCTGAAGAAAACGAATTATGAGTGGATATTGCTGGAGATGCCGAGCAGTTATCGGTTCTTACGTTGAAACCACCGTCTACAACATTGTCATCGTCAACGTCAACATTCTCAGCAGCAAAAACATTTTCTTGACCATCGCAGGCGATCTCATTCACATCACTTTCACTGCTAACATCGTTTGATGTAGATGGTAATGATTTTAAAGATCCCATTGTTTTTCGACATGGTGAGCAAAAACGGTTTTTTTTTTTTGATAATTTTGAAATCTTCTGGAAGCAAGTCTTAAACCCTTTCGTGCAACGTGGTTTCCCAATTTTAATGGATTGCAACATCTATGAAGTCGAGATTTAGACTCCATTTTGAGAATCGATTATTGAGCCCGAAATGAAAATACACAAAACTAACGGAATTGAACTTTCATTGGTGAATCATGTAGTAGAGGTTATGATACAAATAACCGTGACTCTGCGTAAAAGATGATGTAGTAGAGGTTATCATACAAATAACCGTAACTCTGCGTAAAAGAGAAACAGTCCGAAGCGCCACCACCTGAGGAAGTCACGTGACTTTCTCACGTGCTGCAGACACCAAACCAGACAAGCCAAGTTAGATGTGCGACACCTTGTGAACCATAGAGATACTATTATTTCAATGAACAAAAAACTCTGCGATAAAAAAATAGCATTAATAACATAACTTTTAAACAATTTTTCGGAGAAACATGACAATTAATCAAAACAGTTGTCATAATTGTTTATAAAAAAACTTAATGTTTGCTTAATGATTTCAAACACTTATCAACAATAATGAAGTATTGGAATCAATTTGAAAGAAGTACAAAAAGATTGACAAAAATCGGTATTTCAAGACAATTTGTTTTTTTTTTTAATTCTTTAAAAATCGAAATAAAATAGTTGTTGTGAAAGGCTCACGACCTGACTGGTCTTGAAAGTTGTTAAACGAGTATAAGTTTAAAATCAAAAGTTTTCGAAAAAATCGAGAGATACACTCACTTTTCAAAACACGATTTAAACTTTGAAACGTAAAAATCTTGATCGAAAACACAATGAAGAATTTTTTTGTAATTTTTTATATAACAAAGATTTCTAAAAAAAAAAAGGTCATTTGGACCGTTATTAAGAAAGTTATGATCGAAAAACCAAAAAAAGCGATTTTTCCTTCAAATTCGATGTCTTTGGAAACAGTAATCGAAAAAATCTCAGAACGGACCAGAATGGCTTCTGTTGGGGGTACTAGAAAATAAAAAAGAAAATCAAGGAAATAAAAAAAAAAATTTTAAACCGTCCGATTTGGCGTGGAACGCCCCATATAAGAGTACGGCAGCTCTCGCGCTACGTTTTTCTTTTGATACTTGGCGTCGAGCCGCTGCCGCCTCTCTTGATAAAAGAGTACAGCAGCTCTCGCGCTACGCTTTTCTTTTAATACTTGGCGTCGAGCCGCTGCTGCGTCTCTTGATATATATGTAGTGGAGTCTTACATGCCCTTGTCTCTTGATATGTATGTAGTGGAGTTTAACATACCCTTGTCGGGTTTTTAGATGGTGTGCTTTCTATATTTCCCCTATTTACACTACCAGCGAAAAGTTTCCGGACAAAAATTTAAAAGAGTGCCGGGACGGTTTTTCATGCCATTCCGCCGATAGTTGGCCTAGGCCAATTTAACCACGGCCGTTTTGAAGAGGAAGGTTCCACCTTCAATTTGGCTTTTTTAAAAAATGTCTACGATTTTTTTTAAACTCAGCACTCAGTTTTGAAAACGATAAGATCAATGCAATCCGGTCTTCCCGATCAATCGAGCTGCGATCGCAAATAGATGAGAAAAAAAATTTCAAAAGAAAAATCTGAAAAAATTCTGGTCAACTCAACATCATCTAATAGAACTTTTTAGCGTCTTGAGGTTTTAATGTAAACCTCATCGTTTTCGTACTACGGAGCAATTTCCCAATCATCGATTTTTTCTGAAAAAACGAAATATCTTTGAAAAAAAAAAAATCGTAGGAAAATTTCTAAAAAATGCAATTGAAGCTTGGACTTCTACCTTTATGATTTCATCCGTAGAAATGCCTAAAAAACATTTTTACTCTAAACGGAGTCCACTCTGAACAGTGATAAAAAACGACAAAAAATTGTCGTTTTCAAAACTGAGTGCTGAGTGTAAAAAAAATCGTAGACATTTTTTTAAAAAAACCAAGTTGAAGGTGAAACCTTCTTCTTCAAATCGGCGTTGGTTTAATTGGCCTAGGCCAACTACCAGCGAAATGGCATGAAAAACCGTCCCGGCACTCTTTTAAATTTTTGTCCGGAAACTTTTCGCCGGTAGTGTATTTCCACTATCCACCTCTTATATTCCCACTTTTTGTTTTTTCTCCACTACGCACGCTGTGGACCTACATTTTTACGTAGGTTCCGAACTACAGAGAGTACAGCTTGGGACACTTAGAAAAAATCCATTGGTGTCGGTAGCGGGAATCGAACCCGGGCTCGCTGGGTGGGCGCCGGGCCCGTTACCACTGAGCCACTGCCTCTCTCTAATTATAATATATTATTAAATATAATATAATTAATATATTACATTATAATGTAATATAATATTATTGATATTATATTATAACCAGATAACTTATTGCACATGATCGTCCATGATGCTCATCAATATTCGCCGCGAACAGTCTTGGAACAAACTTATCTCTAAGTCGCTACCGTGACTCTGTTCGCACCATGCATTGATCCGACTCGCGATCTTCATAACCTTCTAACAGTTATTTCAACAGCCGTCACTAGTAGAATAGATAGAATAGAACGTTTATTATTATACTAGGGTGATGGCCCACGAGTATAAAGAAGAGAAAAATATGTACAGAGTAGGTAATAAATCTTAAAAACTAACTACAAACTAAAATATGACAGTGAGAACAGGTAGATTACAAGAGAGTGAGGCTGTTAGACAGCACGCAGATATTCAAATAACGCGCGCTTGAAGGACGCGACGGTCTCTAGGTCACGCATAGTCGGTGGAAGCGAATTCCAGAGCCGAATAGCGGAAACGCGCACTGATTTTTGGTATACCGTTGTACGCGCAGCCGGTATACAAAGATCGCTAAGGGATGCCCGCGTGACAATCGATGCTGCAGGACGAGGGACCAGTTGCGTAGCAAGAAAGACGGGGACGCGAAGTTTAATCGCACGATGGACATAAGTATCCAAGAAGTAGTCACGGCGTTGTGCGACTTTGAGCCATTTAAGCTGCTCATAGAATGGCGTGATGTGCTCATATTTGCGTACGTTCAGGACGAACCGGACACACGCATTGAGAGCACGATGAAGACGAATGTCTTCAACCCCGGTGATGTCAAGGAGTAGAAGGGAGCCATAGTCGAAGATTGGGAAGATAAGGGCGGCGACAAGTACGCGACGAAGATCCGCTGTGAGTGTTTGTCCGTTGGCCTTAGCTGGTACAGTGTTTTGAAGACTTTGTTGCAAATAGACGTGACTTGTTCGCGCCAATTCAACGTTGGGGTAATGAGCAAGCCAAGATTCTTTTCAACATTGACGTAGGGAACGAGATCGTTGCGCACTTTGACTTGCGGGAGAACAAGTTGTTTCAGTCTGTTGACGATGCGGGCAGAACCCAGGATCATAGTCTGCGTCTTAGCAGGGTTAAGTCGCAGAAGGTTTGAATCTGCCCAGTCGGAAATGCGAGAAACGTCCTCATTAATACGAGCGATGCATTCGGCGATGTGCTCAGCTTGGCAATGCGCGTATATTTGGAGGTCATCTGCGTATTTGACGATGCTGCAGTTCTTTACCACGTCATTGAGGTCAGCGGCAAAGATGGAAAACAGCGTTGGGCCCAGTACCGAACCTTGAGGGACGCCAGACGTGACGTGAAGCCAATTGGAGAGGCCACGGGAAGTCCGATCTGCTTGACTGCGACCTGTGAGGTATGACCAGAACCAACGTAGAGTTGGGCGAGAAAGATTGAGCCGTGCAAGTTTCTCGATTAGCTTCGAATGGTCGACGGTGTCAAAAGCTTTTGAGAAGTCAAACGGGACGAGTACCGTGACTTCCCGACGGTCGATCACAAGGCGCACCGCATGGACGACTTTTATCAAAGCAGCTTGTGTAGAGCCACCTGCCACAAATCCAAATTGATAGGGATCAGTGAGAGCAGCGCGAAATCGCTCCCCTTTCCCAAGTTCGACAGAAGTTCACCAAGATAGTCTATGGAACGAATGGAAGAGTGCATAACTATGTAGAATGCCAGTTTGATGTCGATAATTTTACTCGCTTTCATCATTGAAGCCTGATACCCTATTGATAATAAAAACAAAAATAAACAGGTTGATTAATGAAACCTTTTTTAAGTATATTTTTAATTTCCGACGATTGAAATTCGGTTTCCTTATGTTGAATAATGAGGCATGTAAAAATGTGAAAATGAGTTAACATTGAAAATAAAAAAGGAACATAAACTTTATTAATTTTTTTAAATTTAGATTTTTCTAGACCAAAGCTTTGGGATCGTAAAAATTAAGAATTTCGAATTATTTCTTTAAAATGTTTCAACGTTCAAATAGTTAGAATTGAAAAAAAAAATTAATATGCTTGTAATTTGTAATTTTGAATCATTTTCTGTGACTCTATGACCATTTGAGGGTGAATGAGGAGAGCAAAAATTCTTTCTTGATTTTGAAAATCAAGACAGTGTCAACCATGTAGACAATGTTTTGACAAAAAAATTCGACTGAAAATTGTAGAAATAATCAAATTGTGATTGTACCATGGCTTTCTAGCGTTGTGTATCGAGTCCTATCGAGAGCAGCAGATCTCTCTTGGTATTTTTTTGATTTTCCATGTCTTTGGAGATCTGCAAGGTGGCTTCTTAATGACGTGTCACACAGCTTGCAATAAGCTTCGTTGGGATCGTTTGGGCTTTTATACCTGGCCGAGTCGATGTGTTGCAACCACCCTATGTTCGTTGTATGGGTTTATTAATGGGTTTATAAATGTTATTGTTGCAGATCTTAAAATATAGGAAGCTCAAAATGTGCATAAAAAATTTGTGGAGTAACCTTTGCCCCAATCGTTAGACTCCCACTCTTTACGATATTTTCGTTTGTCTTTTTCGTATTTTCCCATATTTGCGTATGAGTTTCGATCGTATCACTTTTTTTTATCGCAATCACTTGTCTTTTTTAACACAGCTCGCTTGAATTCGAAAGTCTCGTGCACGCGAAGACGAGATGTCGAAATTATCGAGATAAGAATAATCGTTTGGCATTGGCCGTAAACTTGTCCAGGATTGAAGGTTAAAAGTGTCGAATAAAACGTGAACGTGAAAACACGAAACACGGAAAACGGAACGACACAATCAGTGCTGACAATACTCGACTCTATAAATTTAAAATTTCCTAGATTTCCCTTGCCTTGCCTTCCTTCGACCTCGGACGTCGCGCCGTCGCTCGCGTACGAGCCGAGCCGCCGAGCGGCCGGGCGGTCGAGAGCCCCTGTCCCTGCACGCTGCATTGCCGGCTGCCGCTGCGTATGTTTTGAGAATCTTTTAGTCTTTTGTATTTTGTATTCGTGAATCCGTGTAAATCGTGTTATTCCCTACAGGAACAGGCAACATGTTTGGATTATTACCGAAAGGCTAAGGCTACTGTAGAACGGAGAAAGGCATATTTACTCAAGCACTGAGCGTGAGCCGGCCGGTGCGCGATGAATGCGCCATGACTCCCCCCCCCCCCCTCGCCGCAGTCCCACGAATGAAAAAATATATAGATTGTAAGCCGTGACCACTGAACTATAGGATAGTCTATAGTTCATTGGCCGTGACAAAATTCGCCAAAAAACGCCAATTCGAAATTTGAAAACCGCCAAATATCGCCAAGGCGCCAACACGATTTCGATGCGCCAAACCGTTTCAAAAATCGCCAATTTGGCGCAAAACCGCCAAATCTGGCAACCCCGCGTACCAGATATCCAGGAGTGATGTGGGCGAAGAAAAATTGAGACTCGTCGAATTCACGCGTTGTCTGCAACGTATCAGGTAGGGCGCTGGCGGCAGAATTGTATACCGAGCAGAAGTCTGCGTTCCGCTCATCAGGGGCAATAGTTATTTCAGCGCGCTGTCTGCCGGATACTATCCCGAGACGTCGGAGCTCTGGCCACAGATGTTTCGGATCTGAGATTACAGCAAGGCGTTGAGCATAGTAATCTGTTTTCGTCCGCGACAGTAGGAGTTGCGTGCGATGCCTCAGGGCCTTATAATCTGAGTATAACAGAGCATTTTTCGTGCGCCGCCATCTTGCTCTAGTCTGGTTGCGCTGAGAAATCAAAGCACGAAGTTCAGGAGTCATCCAGGGCACTGATGGGCGGCGGACTATGATCGGACGAAGTGGAGCATGTATATCAAGAAATCTGTTGAGAGCGATGTTAAATTCAGCTACTTTGTTGTTGGGATCCGTTGAGTTGATGACAGAGGACCAGTCGTGCGATGCTAGGAATACAGGGAAATTCGGATCGCGCAGGATGTTCCAGTTACGACGGAGGAAGTCATGCGGAGGAGTCGTCGGTGGTCGAGCAAAGTCATAAGTTATACCGATGAGATCGTGACCGGCTGCGAACGGTAGAGAAATTTGTTCCTGTTCGGATACTTTTTCGATAGAGTCGACGATACAGAGATCAAGCCACGTAGAGGATGTAGCAGTGTGGTACGTAGGTTCGTATGTTACGATATCTAAGTTATAACAATTGAAAATTCGACGAAGGTAAGAACTGTCCGGGTTTATCGAGCAAAAGTTCGCGTTCCAGTCCCCCATGATGACCTTGGATACAAGGTCTTGGCAATTTGAGGCAAGAAGAAGTTCTATTTTATCTGACCAGGCTATCTTAGGCGGTCTGTATACAACGCCCACAAGTAGTTTCCCCCGATTAGCGCCATTGACCGTGACAAAGAGATATTCGGGCGCAGGTACATAAGACGGAGATGCCGATGATGCAATAATGTTAGTTTGGAGTGAATCGTCAGTGTAAATGCAGACACCTCCACCCCCCTTTCCGATCCTGTCGCAACGCGTAAGATTATACCCTGCTATACTTACGAGGTCATCCGAGATATGAGGCTTAAGCCAAGATTCAGAGACGAGGATGATATCGTGACGATGCTCCGTGAAGTATTGAGAAATTTCAGCATGACGAGGTAAGATCGATTAGGCGTTGATGTGACAGATTCGGAGTTTTGGGACGGTGCTGATGTCGGTCGATAGCGTAGTTGATGCATGCGTTAGTCAGGGAAGAGAGTCGAGTTGATCAGCATCAGTGATACGAATCGCCTGACAATCCGAGGTCTTCTTGACGTAGACGCACCCGTCGCGAATCCAAACGTAGCGGTAATGTTTTTCTCTCGCCACAGTTTTTGCACGCATGTACAGGATGTGGAGCTCAGCAGGGAGAAATTCGTTGACATTCACACGTTGCGTCTCAGGGAATTCATCGTGCACTTGTTTCGCGTTGATCGGCCCCCTCGAGCTAAACGTTCTTTTCATAGTCGTACTAAATTCGTACTACGTTTAGTACGACTATGAAAAGAAACAAATGCACATCGTGAATGTGTGCGAAAAAATCCGTGCGAAAAAAAAATGTGCTATTTTTCGATGCAACGAAAAAGAAAAATATTCATATCTGCAAAACGGAATAAGCTGCAGAGTCGAAAATAGTCGCAATCGAAAGATAAAAAAAAAAAAAAAATTATTCGAACCTGGAAAATCTATCGGAACCCTGCAATTATCGAGTGATAGCAGAAACGATTTTCGAAAAATTTCAAAAACAGTTGGAATCGCGGTCCTTACTGTAAAGAGTCTTGGAGCGACTCGCTTTTAAATGTACTCGTCTCCGAGTCGCTACCGCGACTCTAGATTTTTGAGGGCCCGGAATTGGTCAATCACCATAGAGGTTGGCAAATATGCCAAAGTCAAACCTTTTTTCAAAAAAGTTTTGGCTTCTCCATTTGTGCGGAGCAGGTGGTGCAGTCTGAGGGCTTCCGCTTTTTTATACATCGCCTGAAACAAAGTGCGTTATTTTGTTTTAATTTGTATGAGAGAAAATATTCGTGATAGTTATTCGTATGAGAAACACGTCATTCTACGATTAATTATAGAAAAAAAGTGAAAGTGAAAATTGGAACGTCATGGAACCAATCTAATTATATTCAGCTTTCTTAACAGATCAATCTTTACTTATACGATCTATCAAGAGACTCGGTAGAGTCTTGGGACAAGTGCATTTGAAAACAGCTGTTCGTCGTCTGCTTGTCCCGAGCGCTCGCCGAGTCTATACTTTCTCGTAATAAAGCAATTCGCTCTGGGGGGAAACAAATTTCGATGACATTTCAGCTAACCGTAAAACCCAGGAGTCGCCGAGAGACCTGAAAATTGACATGGAGACCAATTACGCGATACTCTTTCGATAGAGCCCAAATTCGGTACGATTGATTAAGTAATTGCTGAAAAAAAAACTTTGCACGGGCTTAGTCCTATCTCAGCCTTCGTCAGTACCACGCTACATCAAAGGATTTGACGTGTCTGTATATGGCCGCCCGACAACACATTCAAAGGGGTCTGTGCGCCCATCTTAGCCAATCCCTGGCGGCGAAATTTCTGATTAATTGAGGCTGTGATGTTTCCGATGGATCCGTCGTGGGCAATTCGTGAATGAGTACAAACAAAAAAAAACAGTGCAGACGAGCGAGCGAAAAATGTCAGCTGATATTTCGAAGCGCCATATTGATGCGAGTGTGAGAGAGATAGCCGAAGCATTATCATTATATATAATAAAACTAAGTTAATAAAATGTGCGTGCCGATAAAACTTAAAAAGGAGTCCCGGCACGATAAAAGGACTTATATAGTGTGATTACCCTTTATCTCCCCTCGAACAAGAAAGTTCCCGTTTTGACCTAAAGGGCGTGTTTTTAAAGATATAAGGACTTTTCCAACCCTTCAACTTAGAAATTAAGTGTCGTGGCGCCATCTGTTGTCGAGTATTCGAACTTCATTCAGAACAAGGATCATTTGGGTTGCATTCCGCAAGGCACTGCGAGCAATTGTAGCATGTGTAGTAATGGCGCGAAATTTAAAATTCCAGTTTCAATAAATTCTTTAATTACATTTGTTACTATAATAAAGTTATTAAATTTTGTGTATTTATACAGCAGTAGCTAATTTATATTTTTGTGTTAAAGAGACATAATTTTAGTTATTCAAATTAGTTCTAAAAACATTTTGAAATTCAAATTTTTAAATTTCGCGCCTTCACTACGTATGCTACATTCTAGAAGGTGTGAGAAAGAAAATATGCCTTTAGTTTTACAATTAATAACGGCAAAGCGTTAATAACGGCTAATAAAAAGGGCAAACTTTAAAATATTGTGGCATCAACCTTAGAGAATCCTGCTTCTCTCACGGACAGCTATATGTAGCTTGCTCAAGAGTAGGAAACTCGAAAAATTTATATTTATATACCCCTAGGGTGCTTTTTTTTTGGCGACATTTTTTTTTCACTCCCATCTCGCATTTTCATAGGGAATACCTTAAAGAAAATTCCCTGAAAATTTGAGCCCTTAATATTAATTTTAAGTACTCGCCCAAGGCGTCCAATGATTTCCCCTTTAAAATACACGTAAAGTTCGATTTTTCTTCTTACAAGTTCTACAGATCAGAGGCATTTGAAGGTACGATCTTGGTCGATGAACCGATTTATTTATAATTGAATGCTCTACAAAAGTGTCCATTGTGACGTAATTGTAACTCGAACTGGCGAGGTCGTACGGGTCACTAATCCCAATTTTTTCATGAAATTCTCGTTTTTTTATCTCTATCTCGTAAATGACAAGAGCTACAGGAAGAATGGGAATGACAAACTTGAAGGAAATTCAATTTCCTACAAAAAAGTATGCAAGCACTGAATCGCTAACATTGATATTTCTTGAGATATTGGGCTTTTAAGTTAAGGTAGTATGGAATTTTCGTGGATTATTGAGCTAAATTGTATAAGTTGTTAATTTATGATTCTTTATTGTGATTCAAATCATCAAATATTTATTTGTTAAGTTTCAAATGATTGAAAAGTTGAATAACTGAACGTTTTGAAACTGGAATTTGAGAAAAAAACACATTTTCAAAGTGCCCAAAACTGTTTTTTTTACTTTTCACGAATTTTTCAATTGATTTTCCCCTGATTATTCTAATTTACTTACCAGTAATTGAATACCTATACATTTCTAGTTACAAATATGTTGTAAATTTACAAAAATTTTGTAAAATTTGTAAATTTCTAGTTGAAAATTTTGTAAATTTACAACATATTTTCAACTAGAAATTCGTAGGTATTCAATTACTGGTAAGTAAATTAGAAGAATCGGGAGAAAATCAATTAAAAAATTCGTGAAAAGTGAAAAAAATAATTTTAAGGACTTTGAAAATGTGTTTTTTTCTCGAATTTCAGTTTCAAAACGTTCAATTATTCAACTTTCCAATCATTTGCAACTTAACGAATAAATATTTGATGATTAAATGACAATAAAGAATAATAAATTAACAACTTATACAGTTTAGCTCAATAATCCATGAAAATTCCATACTACCTCAACTTGAAAGCCCAATATCTCAAGAAACATCGATGTTAGCGATTTGGTGCTTCAATACTTTTTTGTAGAAAATTGAATTTCCTCCAAGTTTGTCATTCTTATTTTTCCTGTAGCTCTTCCTGTAGCATGTCAAATTTAGGGGCTCGGTAAGCAAACGAAGATAGAGAAAGGTCTAACAAAACTGTTAGTTCGTTTCGCTCGAACTATTTATCGAAAAAATCATCAAGCTGATTGAATTTACTTATGCCCGTTCACAAAATATTTTCGACATTTAACTCCTCTGATATTCCTTCCGATACATGTACGATAACCCTTTTTGGATTCGCGTGGCGAGACTGAAACAATGGCAAACTACGATCCTAACGAGGTAGTCGACATTCTACTGACGCTCGGTGAATGTCGTAGGAATTACCGACAAGCTGCAATTATTTACGCTGAGCGCTATCACGGCCGTCGTCATCCTTCTTATCAAGAAATCATAAACATTGAGAGACGATCCCGTAGCAATGCACTTGCTCGACAGCGACAAAGAAATCGTACTGTCAACCGAAATGACCCACGACTCGTTGCTGTTTTAGGAATGGTTCACATGGATCCACATATCAGCACTCGCGCAATACAACGACATCTCGGAATACCGCGATCTACGGTTCAGCGAATGTTACGCTCCGTCCGATATCGTCCTTATCATATCCATCTCGTACAGGAATTGAGTGCCGAAGACTATGCTCGAAGACTTGAATTTTGTCGCTGGGCACTTCAACAATTGGATGAAGATGAACATTTCTTTTTCAGGGTCTGCTTTAGCGACGAGGCAACGTTTCACAATACTGGTTGTCTAAACAGACACAACTCCCATTATTGGTCTTCAGAAAACCCTTATTGGAGTAGAGAAATCGGCAATCAACATCGCTGGAGTCTCATCACTTGGATGGGGATCGTCAACAATCAAATTGTCGGGCCTCATTTTTTCGATCGTGCCATCAATGGTGAAATGTATTTACATTTTCTTCAACAACATCTTCCAGTACATTTCGAGAACGTTCCGTTGAACATCCGACAGCAGCTGTGGTTTCAACAAGATGGCGCTCCTGCCCACTATTACGGAAGAGTGCGGAACTTCTTGGATTTCCAATATCCAAATCGTTGGATCGGCAGAGGAGGACCCATTGCATGGCCTCCGAGATCACCTGATTTGAGTCCACTGGACTATTTTCTGTGGGGTTATCTTAAAAACACTGTGTACGAAACTGCACCGACTACACGAGTGGATATGATGGAGCGGATTGAAAGAGCGTTTACAGCAATCAATGTTGACACCATCCGTATGGCGATTCTCAATTTCCGACGAAGACTGAACCTGTGCATCCAGAACAATGGCGGCCATTTTGAACCCGAACTAAGCTAGAGCGAGTGAAAACGGGCGATAATAAAATCAAACGGCCCTTTTCAGGGCCAAGTGGTGTGCAAAATCCGATCAGCAACCTCCACGCGGTGCACACTGGGTAATGCCAATGCTGACGGTAAAGAGTGGTGGCTCCGACAGAAATCAACGGATGAAACTGCGGTAGCCAAGTGAGTGGGTGATATCACTCCACAAAACTTGAAATATCGATTTCCAATTGAAAATTGAAAATTTTGCGAAAACTTTGTTCAACAAAAGTTACTTATTTTCGAAGGCCAAATAAGAATCTGTGATAAAAAAAATGTCGTTCCTATTAAAAAATGGAGTTGGTCTTCAAATGACCTTAAGGAAGCCACTGAAGGTCAAAATTGCTGACGTCGTAATATGTCCCCCACCAAACTGTATACATTTTGTCTGAGAAAGTTTCATCGGAATTGCTCAGTTTTCGAGATATCAAAATGACAAAGTTAAAATGGGCCACCCTGTATATAGATAGAACAACTCGGTTGTATTCATGAGACAAATGATAAGCGTTACACAAATGTCACTGAACGTTATACATTCAAATGAATGAGTACAATTTCAAAGTTTTCTCTCAATTTGATATACAATTAATTAATTAATCATTTGCGCAATATTTTACACAAGTATCGATACGTAGAAAAATAACAACTGATTACTAAATATAAGGTGCAGCTAAATATTAAATCAAATGACCCGTAATGCGTCGGTAAAAATTACACTTCTAGCTTTTTTTTTTGTATTATTTGCTTGAAATATAAATCGTTTTAGGAGAGAATCTTGATTAATTCGAGATTTTTACCAAGCTTTCGCGTGTCTTTCCTAAGAAGATTTCTGAGATCAAACAATTACGTTATGTCAAGATTAATCGAGCTGAGCACTTTAATTCAAAATTTCGGGCCGGCCAAGTACTCTGTGCGCATCCGCTCAACATACGATGGCAAACTTTAGTTTTGTATTTTTGTGGAAGTTTTTCTTTTTTCTCGTTGATTGATTTTCAGACATCAATATGATTATCAGACAGGGAATACTTGTCCTTTTTTATAGATATCAGAACTAGCCAAAAATCCCCTCCCGGGGAAGAAAGCCTGGACAAGTCCATTTGTTCGCGACCCCCGTTTCCAATCGTTTTCACAGACAAATCCAACCCCCCTAAAAAAATAATTGAAATAAAATGAAGAATAGAAAAAAACCCTCGGAAAAAATGGCTCCTAAAAAAATGGAGAAAAACCCCAAAAAAAATCAAAACAATTGAAAAAAATACAATGAATGTAAAAATGGTAAAAAAAAATTGATTATTTTCGCTCAGCACGAAAAATTCTTGATATCCATGAAAGGACAAGTATTCCATTGATGGCTGAAAATCAATTAACAAGAAAAAGGGAAAAGTTCCAAAAAAACACGGCACAAAAAAAGAAACCCCTAAATACACAATAGCGAATCGACAGAAAAACTTGCGCGACGTGATGGAAAACTAAAGTTTGCCATCGCATGTTGAGCAGTTGAGCGGATGCGCACAGAGTACTTGTCCGGCCCGAAATTTTTTTATTAAAAGTGCTCATAGGTTTTGAACGTGACATAACGTAATTGTTTAGTCTCAGAAAGCTTTTTAGAAAAGACACGTAAATGGTCGGTGAAAATCTCGAGTCAATTAAGGTTATCCTTTCCAAAACCGATTTACATTTCAAGTGAATAATACAAAAAATGGCTGGGAGTGCAATTTTTTCCGATGCATTACGGGTCATTGAATTTAACTAGCTGCACCTTAATTATTCATTAGTTGTTATTTTTCTATGTATCCATACTCGTGTAAAATATTGCACAAATAATTAGTTTATTAATGGCTGTGGCTATTCGTCCGGATATTTCATACGCTAAAAAGCATGGTCGGACGAATAAGCAACCTTTAATCGTACGGATAAAGCGGAAATCATTGGATAAAGCGTGTCCGGACGAATATTATTCGTCCGGCTATCCGGACGACTAGCCACTGCGTTTCTCTTAAATAATTGTATATCAAATCGAGAGAAAACTTTGAATTTGTACCAATGCATTTGAATGTATCAAGTTCAGTGATGTTTGTATAACGCCCATCATTTTTCTCATGAATACAATCGAGTTGTTCTATCTATTGTGACGGTGTTTTTTTTTGCACCGCCATCAAAAGTTTAAAAACAAGATAAGAACAGAAGAAAGACGTCTCGCGTGTCGAGGAAGATCCTCGTCCCTCTCGCTCGACGTTCCGGCCACGCAACGCTTCCGCAGGGTCCTCGTTAAGAGAAAGAGAGAAAAGAGCGAGAAATTAACGTCGTCCCGTGTTTTTTTTATTTTTTTCTTTTCATGCGAGCTTTTCGGGAGGAGATCATCGTCGGTGTCGTCCGTTCGGAGATAAGGATCGGGAAAAGGCCATTTTCGTTATATAATTGTCCACTAAGCAGGGCTCGTTGTCGTCGGATCCCGCCGTTGCCAAAAACGAAGATTTTCCCGCCAGAAAGATCTGGAGAGGCGAGGAAAAACCGTTCGCGAAGGAATGTTCGAGAATCGTCGAACAGGTAGAGAAGGAGGAGAGGAAGATTTCTGATCAAGAAGGACGAGCGCGCTTTTCCTTCCCCCCCGTCGGACCAGGGCAGTATCGTCCCGAGAAATCTCCCGCGCTAACTGTCGTCATTTTCGTCATTTTCGGAAAGAATTTCCCGAATTGTTGGATTTTTACGGTGTGAGGGGTGTAATTTCATCGTTTTCGCGAGCCAGGGGGAAAGGAGAGCATCATCGCCGACTCTCAAAATTTTTAATAAAGAAGCGCCTCGTCTAACGCTCGCGAAACGAATAATGACGGTGACGGACCTGTCAAACGCGGTAAGAATATCCAAAAATTAGGAGGGGCGGGAGGGGAAAGTTAAGCGGCTCGCGGACGGGTGACGATTTCGGCAGATTTTCGTAGAGCATCGAGCGGGACGGACGAGGACCTCGTACTTGGAAAAAAACCGTGAGTTATTCCCAGATTCTTCTTCGTTCCGGTTGGCGAGCATCGCGATTTTGTATCCTCCCGAATAAGTTATTTATTACAGCGAATAATTTCGTTGATTGGGATCGCCAAATTCCCGTTCTCTTTTTTTTTTGTAAATTGGTGGTCGCGGCGGCTGCTTCGCCACGTGTGGCGAGACGCCGAGAAAATTTCCGTCCGCGTTCCGAGTCTCGGGTTTGACGTTTTGCGAATCGGTCCATTCGGGAAAAATAAGATCAATATTCGCGAAGTAATTGTCGTGGCCGTGCGGGAATCTCAAATTTGTTTTAAGATCGTGGGAAAGTGTTGGGAACGTGAGTGAACGCGAGAGTGTGAGTGAGTGGGCCGGAGACGAACGAATTCGCGGATTTTCGATAGCTCGGCCGGGTCACCGATTATCGGGGGCTCGGTTTTTCCCGTCTTAACAACGCACGTTTCTTATTTTTGGAATTTAATCTATTATCATCGTCCAGCCTCCCGTTCATGAGTAGATCCGTGACGGGAATGATTACGAGCTCGTTTTAAATTGTAAGGAGTGCAGGGTCTCGGCCAAATTATCGTTAGAGTGAGAGAGTACGTGTGTGTGTTTCCCGATTCTTTCCCGCGTGACCGTTATTCGCGTTCGTTTCCTTGTGACGATACAACACGCTTGTTTTCCTTTTCTTTTATACATCGAGTGCGCTTCCCGATCGTCGGGACATTAAATAAACTAATCAAGAAAATTAGACTGAGACGAGTGGTTTAAAATAATTTCCAGCCTTGCCCGCCCATCCCGCTGCAGCCGAGCGGGTCAACTTATCTTTTTCTTTCCCTCCCGTCGAGTCGCTTCGCGACTGGCGCCCACAAACAATTTTCGATCAAATTATTAAAAAGAAATCGACGGGAGCGAGGGACTGAGGTTTTGTGGCCCTGGAAAATCGGTCACACTATCTAAAAATAGCGGAAGCTAATACAAAAATTTTCGGGCCGGACAAGTACTCTGTGCGCATCCGCTCAACTGCTCAACATGCGATGGCAAACTTTAGTTTTCCATCACGTCGCGCAAGTTTTTCTGTCGATTCGCTATTGTGTATTTAGGGGTTTCTTTTTTTTGTGCCGTGTTTTTTTGGAACTTTTCCCTTTTTCTTGTTAATTGATTTTCAGCCATCAATGGAATACTTGTCCTTTCATGGATATCAAGAATTTTTCGTGCTGAGCGAAAATAATCAATTTTTTTTTTACCATTTTTACATTCATTGTATTTTTTTTTATTGTTTTGATTTTTTTTTGGGGTTTTTCTCCATTTTTTCAGGAGCCATTTTTTCCGAGGGTTTTTTTTTCTATTCTTCATTTTGTTTCAATTCTTTTTTAGGGGGGTTGGGTTTGTCTGTGAAAACGATTGGAAACGGGGGTCACGAACAAATGGACTTGTCCAGGCTTTCTTCCAGGATTTTTGGCTAGGATATCACTTCTTTTTTCTGATTGGAAGTCTCCAATTTTTTCAGTCCAGTGGGAATAATTTGCTGATTTTTCCCTAGAAGTGTACTCTGTGGTCATTTTGAGCCAAGAATCATGTCTCTATCCCAATTTTTTACCGAGATATGATATTTTGCACATTTCCATCATTTTTGCTCGAAAATGACGATTTTTCATCAATTTTCAAACGAAAATCGCTCTTCTCCGAGCAGCGACGGTGAAATCATGTTTTTGTTTCGTCCACATGGTCTGCTGAGCTAAAAGAAAACGTGAACGCGTGCCATCATCTTATATTTTCTCGAGAATGGTATTTTCGCATTTTCACCATCAGCTTAGAAAAAAAACGCCATTTTTACATGACTTGAGAGTGAAGATTTTATTTAGTTGGCTTTATGGGAATAAATTGCTGATTTTTTTTCCCAGGAATTTACTCTGTGGAGCTTAGTTTAAGCACAAAGTCATGTCTCTATCTCAATTTTCCACCAAGATATGATTTTTTGCCCATAACCATGATTTTTGCTTGAAAATGACGATTTTTCAACAATTTTCAAACCAAAATCGCTTTTTTCCGTGTGAAAATCGTATAAATTATGACTTTTTTTCCAGCCTTTAAGTTTGATACGCTGAAAATAAGAGAAAACACGCGCGAAAGTCTCAATTTACCGCGTGAATGCAATTTTCGATTTTCGATCATGAGTTGAAAAAAATCAGAGTTTTAACATGAATTTGTTGCCAAGAATTTTTCTCCTTGGCTCCATGCGAATGAGATGCTGATTTTTGCCCGTCAAATATACTCTGTGGAGCTCAATTTGAGCCCAGAGTCATATCTGTATGTCGATTTTTCATCGAGATATGATTTTTTGCTCACGAGCATGATTTTTGCTTGAAAATGACGATTTTTCGTCAATTTTCAAACGAAAATCGCTCTTTTCCGAGTAAAAATCGGATAAATTATGCATTTTTTTCCAGCCACTCAGTTTGATACGCTGAAAATAAGAGAAAACACGCGCCAAAGTCTCAATTTACCGCGTGAATGCAATTTTCGATTTTTGATCACGAGTTGGAAAAAATCAGAGTTTTAACATGAATTTGTTGCCAAGTATTTTTCTGCTTGGCTCCATGAGAATGGACTGATGATTTTTTTCCTTCAAATATACTCTGTGGAGCTCAATTTAAGCCCAGAGTCATGTCTTTATCTCGATTTTTCATCGAGATATGATTTTATGCTCACGAGCATAATTTTTGCTGGAAAATGTCGATTTTTCGACAATTTTCAAACGAAAATCGCTCTTCTTCGAGTAAAAATCGCATAAATTATGCATTTTTTTCCAGCTACTCAGTTTGATACGCTGAAAAGAAGAGAAAACACGTGCCAAAGTCTGAATTTATCGCGGGAATGGAATTTTCAACTTTTGACCATGAGTTGGAAAAAATCAATATTTTAACATGAATTTGTCGCGAAGAATTTATATTTTCATGCCACTGAGAGTTATCTGGAGCTTCCGGATACCGGATAGCTGGCAGCGATAAGAATTTCATGGGGCTCAGCGGAAAGATTATTATGTGGCTCAGCGACAAGATTTTTATGTTGCTCAGCGACAAGATTTTCATGTCGCTGAGAGTTATTGTCGCTTTACGATTAAACTAACGCCAGCGGCGATGTTAGTTATGCTACACAATAACTGGTTCCTTTCGAAGCAAAACTTGTCGCTGAGAGATATCCAAAGCTTCCGGATAACTCGCAGCGACAAAATTTTCAATGGCTCAGCGACAAGATTTTTATGTCGCTGAGAGTTATTGTCGCTCCGCAATCAATATAATATGCCAGCGGCGATGTTAGTTATGCTCCACAATAATTGGTTCCTTTCGAAGCAAAACTTGTCGCTGCGAGATATCCAAAGCTTCCGGATAACTCGCAGCTACAAAATTTTCATGTGGCTCAGCGACAAGATTTTTATGCCACTGAGAGTTATATCTGGAGCTTCCGAATAGCTGGCAGCGATTAGTATTACACGTGGCTCAGCGGAAAGATTTTCATGTGGCTCAGCGACAAGTTTTTTATGTCGCTGAGAGTTATTGTCGCTCCGCAATCAATATAAGATGCCAGCGGCGATTGCAGATATGCTGTAAATGAATAAAATTGTGGGCTTAGGAATAGGGCAATGGTTGTGAAGCATATTCATTCCTGAAGCATATTCTCCTGTCACTGGAGCATGTCGTTAATGCTACCTGCAAATTAGCATTAGTGAGGTTATGGCGAGCTGTCAGAGCTTTTACACATCATTCATCACAAAGTCGGCAGAAAATGTCAACCCGTTCCAGCTATCTCTCTCACACTCGCGTCAATATCGGCCGTCAAAATATACACGATTGCTAGCGGAATTTAAGGTTATGATTTTCTAATTTTGACAATCTGACTTTCGAATGTTTCTATATTTATCACCGTGAAATTGAACGACACATGTATAAAGATGTATTCGTGAACTGGCAACCAACAGGTGTTCCTCGGATGGGAACAGCTGGATATGTCGTCAGTCACGACCAATCAGAAACACGATAGGAACATTGAGCCCTTTCTCTGTGTCGTATTCATACACGCACGCACACTTCGATCAGCGCATAATTTTGCCCGTGCAAAGTTTTTTCTCAGCAATTACGGCATCAATCGGGTTGATTTATGGCT
Source organism: Diadegma fenestrale (assembly GCA_037043255.1). Taxonomy (NCBI): domain Eukaryota; kingdom Metazoa; phylum Arthropoda; class Insecta; order Hymenoptera; family Ichneumonidae; genus Diadegma; species Diadegma fenestrale. The sequence continues at coordinate 1,544,867 of CM073312.1, forward strand.
CAATCGAGGGGGGATAACGTAATTAGTCTCCAGTTCAAATTTCGTATCATGAAATTACCCCTGAACTTCGGAATTCAAGAAAGTGTCCACCCCCACCGGCGAAATCGCTTTTCTTATTGTTAGAAATAATATACTCGGGTGAGTCTCGGGCCAGCAGACGACGCTGTCAAATGTACTTGTCCCGAGACTCTGCCGAGTCTCTTGAATTTTGGTGCTGATATCCTTTCCTTTTTTCCAGGGTTTTTTATAATTTTTTATTTTGTTGGCGTTTCCAATTTTGTTTAGGGGGGAGGGGGGTAGATTTTTCTACGAAAACAAATGGAAACGGGGATCACCAACAAATGGACTTGTCCAAGCTTTTTTCCCCGTGGAGGGGATTTTTGGCTAGGATATCACTTCTTTTTTTTCGAACTCCTCCGAAACCTACATTTTTTCATGATCACATGATTCTTCGTGAATCTTTCCTTATGGCTTTAATTGGTTTAGTTTTTTTCGATTTTCGACCCACTCATATAAGTGATAAAAGGATTGAAAGCAATATTATCTGCGTTATGTACTCGAATATAGGCGGGGTTGACCAAGGTTTTTATAGCGAGACATTTTTCATTGCTTTTGTGGCACGTCATCCAATACTGAATTTCTAATGAGATTAAGCTTTTAGCTAATGCTAACCCCAGAGCCCCTAACCCGGAGCTAAGGGCGAGGACGGAGCGCTTTTCTAGCTCCATATTTTAGTGTCCAATCCAGATTTGCGTTTCATTTTCTATATCGAAGCTGCCACTCGGTTCTTCAATTTTGACCTCAGATTCGAATTCAGCGACTCGAAAAACCCCTCAATATGGAGTTTCATTTTCATTCAATTAGTTTGAGCATTTTGGTCCGTCATATTGGATCCGCCATCTCGGATTTCCAAATTTTTAGTGCAGATTTGTAATCAGCGACCCCAGAAATCCCCGAGTACCAACTTTCGTTTCCATCGAACGATTTTTGCATTTGGGGTCCGCCATATCGGATCCACCATATTGAATTTTGATGTTTTAAGTGCAGATTAGTAATCAGCGCCCCCGAAAAGCCCCGCCTACCAATTTTCGCGTTAATCAAACGATTTTTGCACTTTAGTCCGCCATATCGGATCCGCCATCTTGAATTTTCAAGTTCCGAGTGCAGATTTGTAATCAGCAATCCCGAAAATCCCCGAGTCCCAACTTTTGCGTTCATTAAAAGATTTTTGCAATCATGCTCTGCCATGTTGGATCCGCCATCTTGAATTTTCAAATTTCGAGTGCAGAATTGTAATCAACGACCCTAAGAAACCCCGAGTACCAACTTTCACGTTCATCAAACGATTTTTGTATTTGTGGTCCACCATAACGGAGACGGCATCTTGAATTTTGGAATTTGGAGTGCAGATTTGTAATCAGCAACGCCGAAAACCCCCGTATACCAACTTTGGCGTTCATCAAACAAGTTTTGCGTTTCTGGTCCGCCATATGAGATCTGTCATCTTGAATTTTCAAATTTTGAATTCAAATTTTAATCAGTGGACCCGAAAACCCCTAAGTGCGAAGTTTTGAGTTAAACGCACGTTAAGATAAATGCTTGCTTCAAAGGATTGAAGCAGCAATTAATCATTTTCATTTGTATAATGACAGAATGAATTTTTGCGGCTATATCACCCTTTTTTCGTTGTCATCCGATCACATCAAGATTCATGAAATGTTAAATATTTCGCCGAGGCTCTACCGAGTCTCAAGATAAAAAAGGGAAAACCGAAAGTAGACCAGCTAACTTCATGGCGGTCATCGAACTCGTCGCGCTTCTGTCATCGAAGATCGACTGTCATGGAAATCGGTCGTGATGGGCATCAAGAGGCCTTTGATTGTGTCGTCTGCGCGTATCAAGAGACTCGGCAGAGTCTCGGGACAAGTACATTTGAAAACAGCTGTGCGTCGTCTGCTTGTCCCGAGCGCTCGCCGAGTCTATACTTTCTCGTAGTAAAACGATTCGCGGTGGTGGGAAAAAAAAATTTCGATGACATTTCAGCTAACTGTAAAGCCCAGGAGTCGTCTAGCGACCTGAAAATAGACATGGAGACTAATTACGCGATACCCTTTCGATAGAGCCCAAATTCAATACGATTGATTGAGTAATTGCTGAGAAAAAACTTTGCACGGGCTTACAATTAGTCCTATCTCAGCCTGCGTCAGAACCACGCTACATCGAAGGATTTGACGTGTCTGTACATGGCCGCCCGACAACACATTCAGAGGGGTCTCTGCGCCCATCTTACAAGGAAAGTCTTTCCGCTGACCCCCTTCGATTTCAATTAAATTGAAATATGTTATTCTACATCAAAATCTAAGAGACACGTATTTTTTTTTATCGGCGGAAAAACGTTTCTAAGGGGTGAAAATATCCCCTAAAGTTGTGACCTCCGAGGGTAGTTTTCAGGTTTCGCCTATTTTCACTCGAGATAAGCGAATGCACCCAAATGGATAATCAACTTAATGATAAACGATGGAAAATGCAACTGGTTTCATATCGGGGGGTTGCACAGGAAAAAAGTTATAGGGGTTGAAATTCACAAAATCGTTATAACAAAAAAACTATTGCACCTATCTCGATGGTTTCAATTGCATTTTGAAGAGGGCAAAAAAGTAGTAGATACGGGTTTTTGCGTTTTTACCGCAAATGGAGTTAAGGGGGTGAACTACCCCTATATATGTCTACAGTAAATCTCAATAAAACGGCAGTATTTCTTTGTTTTCTTATTTCTTCTCCTCGTGATACGTGTTTTATTCAAATTTACAACAACCGTGCCACATATATATCATTAAATGAACGGTTTTATCTAGAAGCCAACTTATTTATAGATTTCATCGTTATTTACTGGTGAATCCGGTAAATGCATAACTTCAAAAGTTGCGAGAAGCATTCTAATAACGTTCAAAGGATTTATCTTCATTTTGATTAATATTTACAATTTCGTTTTAAATAGTCTCCAATTACAAGTGCCTGCTTTCGTGTAAAAAAAAATAGCCGACTGTGGTGAAAATATGCCGCGATCGCTGTTTTGTTACTGCTTCTACGTCGTATTTGAAATCTAATTTTGAGAGCGAGTCACAAACTGAACAAAAGTGATTCCCAGATAACACCGTTAAGAAAGAGGGGAGTTATGATAACTATGAAACTGCGTCAATATTTACTAAATTTTCGTGAGATCAAAAAGTGTAGATATTTTTGGAATTCATCTTCTGGCTTATTCAATATTGACTTATAAAAAAAATGGTGATCCGTAAAAATTAACCCATATGTAATTTTCGGGAAAAATAAATAAATAAGAAAATTCTTTGAAACTACGGATGTGATTGGTATGGATACCGTAAAAAGTGACAAAAAATAAAAAATTGGTAGAGTGGTAGAATTTTCAGAGGGAAATTTTATTGTTTCGAAATTTCCTTGCTCAATTAGGTAAAATTCATTGCTTAAATACATTTAAAATTAAATCTTTTAAGTATAACTAGTGTCTTAAATTGCCTTCAAATAAAAAACAACTTATTAAGATTGGACGCACACTTTTGGTTCTATCGCTTTCACCAGTTATGGAAATGCTATTTCCAGAAAAATCTATCCATCGTTTGAGATGTAGACGTTGAAAATTGGAAGAAAACACGTATCACAAGGAGAAGAAATAAGAAAACAAAGAAATACTGCCGTTTTATTGAGATTTACTGTAGACATATATAGGGGTAGTTCACCCCCTTAACTTCATTTGCGGGAAAAAAGCAAAAACCCGTATCTACTACTTTTTTGCCCTCTTCAAAATGCAATTGAAACCATCGAGATAGGTGCAATAGTTTTTTTGTTATAACGATTTTGTGAATTTCAACCCCTATAACTTTTTTCCTGTGCAACCCCCCGATATGAAACCAGTTGCATTTTCCATCGTTTATCATTAAGTTGATTATCCATTTGGGTGCATTCGCTTATCTCGAGTGAAAATAGGCGAAACCTGAAAACTACCCTCGGAGGTCTCAACTTTAGGGGATATTTTCACCCCTTAGAAACGTTTTTCCGCCGATAAAAAAAAATACGTGTCTCTTAGATTTTGATGTAGAATAACATATTTCAATTTAATTGAAATCGAAGGGGGTCAGCGGAAAGACTTTCCTTGTTAGTACATTGTAAATCGTTGCGAAGCCTTGATTCGGGGCTTTGATTTACCTTTAATTTACCATCCCGACAAACCGTTTTCATTTGGACGTGAGCAGCAAAGCAATGATTTGATCTAATATTAACGAAATTTACTCTCAATAGTTATAATAAACAATGATGCTGTTACCATTTCCCTCTTCGGCTGCTGGCTCTTCTTCTTGCAAATCTTGTTCTCCATTCGATCTGTTCCGATGTCAAAAGACCGCTTTTTTCCTCATGTCTGAAATTTTTAACCATGATCATCAAATTTCCTAAACTCGTCATGTTCTTCAACGAAATATCTAACCAGTTCGTCGCTTGTTACTTTTTTTTTTACGGCGGGTCTGGCGCATGATCCGCGATCGGGTGGCCAATTCGTCTCTCTAGAGGATTTTGAATAGGACCTAAGATTTGAAAACTCATTATCAACAATATTCCAATACTGAGTATAATCTTGTCATAAGCCTGATTATGAAATATGAAGGTTGAACAATATATCTGACAATTATAGATAGTTGCAAAATTGATTTCGGCTTATATCAAATAACAGTTTTTAGCGTGTATTTTATAAAAAAAAATCATTACCTATATCGTTTTGCTGCGGCAATACATTTCTTCCCTCCAATTCATCGGGATCCCGTTGTTCGAGCTCGTTCTCGACGGGAAAACGTTCTGGCGCCTCGTCATCTTCTCCGACTACGATAACGTCGTCTATGGAAAAAAATTGGAAGGTTTGTTTAGGTTAATAGAAATGTGCAATTTAAAAAATTTCTAAAACAAAGCCATAAGCATTTGCGATTGAGTTTTTTTTATAAACATTATCACGCTCCCACTGTATGGGAGCAATTCCGGGGAAAAGTAGTGCAGATTCAGATTTATAGATTGCCTTTAGCTTGCATTCTATACAAAAATAATTATCAATTTCGTTCTGCTGCGGCAATACTCTCCTTTGCTCCAATTCATCGAGATCCCGTTGCTCGTCATCTTCCATTACCGGCATAGCGTCTACGGAAAAAAAATGGAAAAGTTCGTTTATTTGTGTTGAAATGTGCAATGAAAAAATAAATTTAAGAAACGATACGCATTCGTTATCGAGTTTTTTCCGATAAGTATTATAACATTTTAATTGGATTCGGGCAATTCGAGGTTTAGAGGAAGTGAACGTGGATCTACGGACGGCCTTTAGCTAGCATTTTATAAAAAATAATTACCGATATCATTCCGCTGCGGTGATGCTCTCCCTTCTTCCAGAACCTCGGGATGTCGCTGCTCGAGCTCGTTTTCTGAAAGAGAAAATGGAACGAGATTGCGTAAAGCTTTTCACCTCAAACGGATACGAGTTATGAAAATATGTGACATAAAATTACCATCAGCATTGAGAGGGAAACGTTTGTGTGCCTCGTCTCCGATTGCCAGGTCATCATCTTCGAACGGAACGGCATTGTCTCGGAGACATCGAGGTGGTTCTTTAGCAAATAAATCATACTCAAAATCGGGATCTGGGACATATTCGTTAAAATGATGTTTCGGATTTTTTAAAAATAAGTTCCAACAGTTTCACAGGAAGAATTTTACCTGCTCGGTGCATCGGCGGGGCTTCCTCCAATTCTCGATCTAAGTCTTCGATAGTGTCATCTCTCTGTGCCATAAAAAGGTCTACGTTCCCTTTCAAGGCTGCAGCCCTGTCGATGAATTCATCAACCGTTATTTGCAACATGTGCAGCTCGCGCCAAGCTAAATAAAATGTTGATAACTTTATTAATATGTCGAGGTGAACTCGAGCGAAGGATCCGAAGAGGATCCACGAGGGTTATTTGCCATCACAAACTGGTCTTTAATTAATATTTCCGAATTAAAGATATCCGCGCGATGATCGCGACGTGTCGAGCTGTCAATCCCTCAGCCACGACTGTCGATTTCATCCAAGCGTTATTTGCTATTCAACATCTTGTTGCTTAGCAACCAGAGTCGATCTTTATTTCTTGAGACAACGCTTGACGCAAGATATCTCTTTTGATCCTTTTCGTACTTTAAGTCATCTCGTACTTGAAGTTATTGTACAGGGTGTATTAAAATTATGTGTCGCGACTTCACCAGGTGATTCTCCAGGCCAAGTTCGGCAAAGATTACCTTCTAACATGAACCCGCAAAATTGACCTTGACCCTGAAACTGGAGGTCCAATTTTTTTATTTGCGTAAAAAATTCTACTGATAGCGACCATATCGTGTGCAATATGTCCAAGCACTGCATCCTGGGGACGCTGAAACTCGCCGAAATTTCTGCCATTGGATGCTTCGAAAATTACGACAAGACCCTCAATTTCTTGAGTGTGTCTTGTTCACCGACGAAGCAAGCTGTTCGAGCACTGGCATTGCAAATAGACAAAATATTCGCATCTGGGCTGACAGAAACCCTCATGCGATGGTGCAACGAGTTCACCAGGGTCGATTCAGCGTAAATGTTTGGGCAGGTATCGTTGGTGACAACATCATTGGTCCTGTTTACCTTCCGTTGCGGCTGAATAGTCGAAACTATCTTGATTTCCTGCGCCTCGATTTAATCCATCGGTTACGAGAATTCGTTCCACGGCAGAATCGCCGTCGCCTCTATTTTATGCACGATGGTGCACCACCACATTTCGGTCGGCAAGTTCGTGGCTTTCTCAACAAAGCGTTTGGAACACGATGGATAGGCCGTAGACCTGCGCCACATTTATGGCCACCACGTTCTCCAGACCTCAATCCATTGGATTTTTTCTTGTGGGGTGCGCTAAAAGCCATTGTTTATAGAAGTAGGAGGGCGATCCGAACACCAGCAGATCTAAGACGCAAGATAGATGACGGGATGGCCCAGTTAAGACGTAACCAGCTCGTCCTGGCCAGAGTTCGAACAAATTTAGAAGAAAGACTGCGAGCGTGTCTGCGTAATGGAGGTCGTCACGTGGAGGCTGGAGAGCAAGCCCCTATGCTACGAGCCATCGGCATGAGTGGGTCAGTTCTCTTCCTTCGCAGCCAACGTCGTCACGTGCGAGAACAGCCACGGGTGGAATATAGAGAGACAGCGACACGCACACGCACACGCGCTCGACACACACACACACACACACGCGCGTGCACGCACGCACGCACGCACGCACGCACGCACGCACGCACGCACACACGCGCGCGCGCGACTCTCAAAGGTGGGGCAACAGTGGTCTCAACAGCTGTTGTCATTTACCATGTGCCCTATCCATCGACCTCTTCGTGGTGAGAGTCGGACAACGGTGAGTTTCCATTTTCTGAATTATGGAATCCACTGGCTAAGAGATGGAGGGCTTTCCGTGTTATTATTCAGTTTTTTGTTTTCACGCTGAGGGAAACTGATATTTTCGAATTATTAATATTTCATTCTGATTTTTCGGGGTGATGCGCTCATTTGCGACCCGTGGTTCCTTTCTGAGTTTTGTTTCTCTCTATCAGTAGAATTTTTTACGCAAATAAAAAAATTTGACCTCCAGTTTCAGGGTCAAGGTCAATTTTGCGGGTTCATGTTAGGGGGTAATCTTTGCCGAACTTGGCCTGGAGAACCACCGGGTGAAGTCGCGACACATAATTTTTATACACCCTGTACTTCGTATCAATTTCCGACAAATATTACTATAATTTACTACCGATTTGCTGGCTATAATATGGTACCAATTTCCCCGATATGGAATTCTATGAGATTATACACTCTCGCTCGTATGGGTTTACTTATCGAAATTTTCAGCCTCAGTATAAGTTCCATATCTTGGTAGAAAAAGGTCGTAAGAGAATTTAATACGCACCGTTTTAAAGGGGACAGTTTTAGCTTTACCGTACTATTTTTTATCATTTTTAGAATTTTTTGTCCCCTTTTGAACAGGTGTGACGGTCTGGCAATAATAAGAGGTCTAGAGGTGGCCCTAGCGCAGTGGTTAGCGCGCCGGACTCCGACTCCGTGGGTCCCGGGATCGAGTCCCACTCGGATCACCTTTTTATTCGCTCAGTATTGCTGGACCGCGCCTCGTCACAACAGGGCAGTTTTCGATGTTTTTTTGCGTTCTAGAGCCGGGCTACTGAAAAATTTTCCTCGCAATTTTATGCATCGTAGTTTAAAGAGGATATTAAACGCTGCATTTTTGTTTTTGAAAAAGTATCGTGCAATATTTTCCGCCAAAATATTCTATTTTTCGACAAAAATTGATCATTTTATTCAATTCGGCGTATCTTGAAAACGGCAGGTGATCGGAGAAAATATCCAGAGGGCGGAAAGTTCAAATAGATTCTGATGGACCTGGTAGATTTTTTTCAGAATTTTTTTCCGACATTTGTTTTTTCATACTCTTGGAGTCAAAACGATTTCTTATTTTCTCACGATTTTTTCATATTTTCAGACGGCGAAGGCATTTCTTTTATTGCTTCTATTACCATCTTGATGTAATTTGAACTAAAAATTAAATTTCTCACTTTTTTTTCGTAAAAAATATCTAATTTTTAGTGCAAATTATGTCAAGATGGTGATCGAACCAATAAAAGAAATCCTTTAGCGGTCTAAAAAAAAAATCACGAGAAAATTTAAATTATTTTGACTCCAAGAGTATGATAAAACAAATGTCGGAAAAAAATTCTGGGATAAATCTCCCAGGACCATCATAATCCATTGCAACTTTCTACCCTCTTGACATTTTCTCCGATCACCCGCCGTTTTCAAGATACGCTGAACTGAACAAAATGATCAATTTTTGTCAAAAATTAGAATATTTTTGCGAAAAAAAATTGCACGATACTTTTTCAAAAACGAAAATGCAGTGTTTGATATCCTCTTTGAAACTACGACGAATAAAATAGCGAGGAAAATTTTTCAGTAGCCGGGTAGCCCATCTCCAAGGCGCAAAAAAACATTGAAAAACTGCTCTGTTCAAAAGGGGACTATAAAAAAACTGTAAAAAAATTATAAAAACCGGCAAAGTGAAGCTAAAACTGTTCCCTTCAAAACTGTGCTTGTCTGATTCGCTTGCGACCTTTTTCCGTCGAGATGCGGAACTTATACCGAGGCTGAAAATTTCAATAAGTGAACCCATACTTTTGAGCCCGAGTGTAGCTGCAAATTGCATACTGGAATGGTGGTAGAAAAATTCGTCGGCTAGGCGTCCTATCTTTTATGCACATCGGTATTTTCTATTAAAAATAAGGAATCCTTCGAATCAAACTCACCTCTTACTAGCTGAGCTTGCTGGAATATTGAGCTGTATCTCGCGTGTCGTCCAATTTTCCCGTTGTTCCTCAGCCGGACAATGTCAGATCTGACGTCGGCTTGCAATTTTGACAGCTTGCCTGTTTCACAAAACATTATTGCTATGAATACTATTCGATGCTCTTCGTTTTTCCATAAAAATCATTTTCTTTGACTACAATTTATGCTTACAAACGAAGTCCCATGGTCCGGGGCGAGTTGTCATTCGGTGTTGCAGCCGGCTGTGATATGACTCGATCACGTTATTCGTTCTGCGACTGAGACCGTACACGCTAAAACCCTCTGGCGTCACTGTCCTCAGCCAATATCGGTCATAGTAGTTGCAGAACGTGCTCAGACTTTTTTTCACCGGAGGTGATAAGCCATTTTTGAGGGCCTGGAATTTTTCCTCTACTTTAGCAGCCGGCAGGTAAGCTTAAGCCAAAACTTTTTTAAAAAAAGCTTTGGCTTCTCCGTTAGTACGAAGTGTATGGTGCAGACCGAGGCCCTTCGCTGTTTTGTAGATGGCCTGAAACACAAATCGTTTTTTTTTAATTCCGTATTTGTATGGGGGAAAAAGATTCTTAGTGGTTATTCGCGCCGGAAAAACTCTATTCTACGATTATTGCTAGATAAGCGAGGTGACGCATAAAATACGAATGTGACGAAAGTATGAAACCGTTCAAAAATCTGGATGCCAAAAAGTAGTCGAAATTGTTCTCGTTTAATTGGATAGACACTACTTACACTATCATAATGTGTATTGCAACCTGTACTGTGTGCTGTTGGAAAAACTTCCGTTATTGCGTTACGCAACCCACGCTCAAAGTCGCTCATGGCCAGAATTATGTTGTTTTCATGCAGTACGTGCGTCTTGACCTGGTCCAGACATGCAACGTAGGCTCCTTGCGTTTTCCGCGACATCACAATCCATATTTAATATGGAAACCCTATTTTTTTTTTTTAATTAATGTTTTGCACTATAATTAATACATCAATTTTTTGTGCAACCGTGTTTATCGCGTAAGTACGTTTGAGTATATCGATCATCAATAAATTAACAGAACTATTGTTCTGAACTCGTACATTAATTATTTTCTTTCGAGTTGAAATGTTTCTATGCAAACATTACGTTGTGCAATTAAAAACATACTTCAAAACCGTCTCAAATCATTTACACAAGGCTGTCGGCAAAGCTTATACGTCGCTATTTTCTTGTAAGTTTAAAAATGGCAACTGCAGAAAGTTTCCACATATCAAATGCTTCCAGATATAAACCGATACTTACATAATTCATTTTGATGCCCATAATCGTCAAGAGTTGATACACGCCGCCAATACGCGGTCGCGAGCGGAACGTAGCATCAATGAATATTCTCGATACCTCGCGCATTTCTTCGCGGACGAAGTTTTGATCCCAGAATAAGGCATGCTGCCCACCGCTTTCGTCCGTGATTAATCGAACGGAGAGCCGGCCACCGGAGTACTCTAGGTTCCGGGCGTGTGCTGGGTCGACGAGACGAGCCACGAATTCGTTGATGGTGTGAGAGTTCGGAGGAAATTGTTTTTTCCTGCATTGCTGCATGAACGAGCGTACGCTTCGATACGTCACATAAGCAGCAGCTTCTTGATGATTTTATAATGCAAAAACCGAAACCAATAAGAAATGTTAAGATTTTTGTTAAGAAACAGAAAAATAAGAATGCACACTACCGTTCAAAAGTATGGAAACACTCGCCCCGATGTCAAGCCACACAAAAAGTTCCATCCTTCTCTCAAAAATGATGATATCTTAATTTTTCAAGCGGCGTTTCGAAAAGGGAATATTTAACTTCATTCACCTCTTTTGGAAAAAATTTTACGATTTTTTTGAGCCCGGTACGCACTTTGAAAGATGGTCGTTTTTCGACTTTTTTTAGGGGGTTGAAATTTTGGCGCACGGCTCGTAGAACATTTTTTTAATTCTTTTTATTAACGAAAACTTAAGACAGATAGTGAGAGCTTCATTTTCCTTTTTTAGAAAGCTTCATACGATTTTATTTCGCACAACTATTGAACTTTTTGCAAAAAACCCAAACGAATTTTGAAACTGTTCAGGTTTTATAAAATTACCAAGAGAAGGAAAAGATGCATAGTCATTGTGCACCAAATTTCTTTCAGAATAAAAAAAAATTCTTTTCAAAAGGCGACGAAATTTTTTTCTATTTTCAAAAAGTGTGTCTCCTATCTGACCTGATTTTTGATCTTTTAGTTGTTTTGCAAGGCCGAGCGGAGCGTTTACGATTTGAGTTTTAACCGGTCATCTTGTGTCTCTCAATTATCGTGTGCACTCCTTCCACCAAAATATTTAATTCTCGGGCAATTTTCTGATGGAAAAATAACCTGTTTATACAGAGCAATTACAGCGCCACGCTTATCGAGGTCGATTTTTTTTTGTGCCATTTGAACGAAATAGAGAAAAAAATATTCACGAATATCGATAGATTTTTTCACGCATCCACGTTCGAAACGTTAGCACAACTGAATAACTCTACCGACCATGTTCTTTGTCGTTCTACAAAAATGTAAACCGATGGAAAGAGACAGCGAGTTTTGGCAAGAAATATAAAATACATCATTTGTGTTTACATTGGTTCTGAACGTCGATAATGACATTGTAGGTCGATAAAGAACATTGTCGATAGAGTTATTCAGTTGTGCTAACGTGTCAAACGTGAATGCGTGAAAAAAATCTATCGATTTTCGCGAACATACGTAACGAAAGTATACAGTCGTTAAGTCTAAATAGGCCGCGCCCCTCTACGTCACCTTATTTTCGGGACCGATAACGAGGGAGTATCGGAGACGTATTCCGAACGATCAGTCTCGCGTGAATAAACAGAGAAGAGACAACGTGATCTCAAATAGAGAGAAATATAAACTTTAATTGTCGTTTCTCTATTTTGCAGGTGAGATTATTGTTAATTCTAGTACTATGTACTGAGTTAACAAACGGGCTTTTATTGAGAAAAGACAATCGGTGGCGTGAAGGAACGAATCGATGATTTATTATTCGGGGCGGCACAGCGCCGACCCGTTACAAAGAGAACGATGACGAAAGTTGTTTCAGAAAATTACAATCGAACAAAATAAAATCCGCGAGAGCTGAGGTCGTTCGCGTTCCACGACTGACGGTCCAACTCGGCCAGCTCGCAATCGCGAGGTGCGGTCGAGCAGGGCACGGTACAAGGCAAACGACCACGGGGCGACTACCCGTCCGCGGCCGAACAGTCGATTTGTCAGGGCGCCCTGATAAAAGGTAAAATCAAGGGAAGGCGCCGCAGACTCACGAACTGTGACGGCCAAGGTAAACGGAAGCGGATCGACCCGAAATGAAAAGGTAGTTCGTACGCGGGCCCAAGGCCGTGTCACGTCCGAACGACGTGGGGGAAAAGTTGGATGTTTGAGTGTCGAGCGGTAAACACTATGTTCCATAGGCTTTTCCCTTCAGAATGTATATACGCTGTGCGTGAATATAGATATACTCTTAAGAGTATGGTGGGCACACGCCGATAGACCTCGAGAAGTCTTGCCTTTGATCTTGAGTTGCGACTGGGAGAGGGAATAGGTTTAGTTCGTGAATATAAAGATTGAAGGTTTTTTATGCACTTCTCTAATGAACATAAAGGGTTAGTAAAATATAATTTGTGTGATACAACTTGATACAATAGAGATTATTACTTTACCGGAGAGGTGTCGTCTAGTTGAGTCTTACTTGTTATACTTGCTGATGACGAGGAGTTAAGATACTCGTAGGTTTCGTTGGTAACAATGAATTGAAGTCTGAACAGAGATTCGATATAAAATAAAGTAAAAGATCGGACAGAGGTCCGTTATGAAATAAAGTTGACAATTTGAACTACGGCTAACCGTATAGACGCGACGCTAGGTGCGAACAAACTGCAATGCGTACTGGCTAAACGCGGTTTTTATAGTGTGAAAATCAGTGGAAAATAGTAGGGATAATGGGTCCTTTGACGGCTAAAAGGACATTAAAATTGTTTGTCTTGAGTTAAGGGCCAATCGGAAAGAAGGATTCTTCCGTGCTCTAGGAAAGCATGAGATTTCGTAAGTCGGCGTGTGGCTTTAGTTATTAAACGGTCGGAGTAACATGTGTTAGGGTCGCTTGGGAGTTTGAGTAATCCGTGTGAGCGCGTGCCAGCGTTATAGGGGCAAGGGTCACCACGCTTCTCTGATACGCGGAGCGGTTCGAACGGCTAAATGGAGTTAGGGCGTTTAGATATTAGAATAAAGAAAAGAAAATTGAACGTCGGTTGTGACAGCCGTCAGCCGGGAGGCGAGTCAACGCTCACGGTTACAAAATAAAATTAATGAAAGATAAGAGAATGACGAGTTCGCCAAAACGATGCGCGTTAGCGTCACAGGGAATTTTAGGGAATAAATTAATAGGCAAAAGAGACGCGAACGCCACGGCACATCGCAAACGAAACGCCAAGATAACGCGACAATCGAAATTCGTGCGCGGACAAATAATACGGAAGAAAACAATCATCGCAAATACGAAACGGAATTTACGTCGAAAGATCGCCAAAGGTAGTCGAAAAATACAGTCACGAAGGCCGAAAAGATAAAGTCGACAGCAACGCGAGAAAAATACGAAACATAATAATATAATACAAGGGGAACCGAGACCGAATCACCGAACGCAACAACACGCGCCTCGACGCAGCTCGAGCGGCCTACGTGCGAGGGCGAAAGAGACAAAGCGAAAACAAACTCGCGCGGGCCGGCTTGTTCGAGGCCACGCGCGACAAAGGAATTCCCTCGAGCGGCGACGAGAACGAAACCACAAGCGAAATAATATTTCGCCGCTCGGAGGGGTTTTATTGTATTCAATTAATGAATACAACAATAATTAAACAAGAGGAGCGCGAACAATTTGAGACGCTATCGATGCGCGGTTTGGCTGCTCGCTCGATCTTGACCAAGCGAAATACGAAAAAGGAATTTACAGGTGAGAAAGCCGGGGACGGGTGGCCCAAAATGCCTGCAATTAGTCAACCCGCTAACTCGACCAAATTACGAAAAAGATCTCCCGAGATGGCCGACAATATTCGCCGTCTCGGGAATCGTGAAACAAATAACTAATTACAAACAAGCAACCAAACGCGGTTGAAGAGAAAAATGGATCGGGCTTACCGAGAAACTCTGCGGGTCCTCGCGTCGTCAGGAACGGCTCAGCAAAATGAACAAAGGCAAAAGGTAATGGCGGAAACAAAGAGAGAACAGCGTTCCACTCGAGGCAGGCACTGGCGAGAGACTGATTTGCGTAACTCGCAAATCCCAGTGGCCGGCTCCCGCGCTCTCCCCACCACCAAGTCCCGAACGGCGGGGCGCGGACTAGGCGTCACCACGCCACGCGGTGTTTGGCGGGCGATTTGAATTCCGTGTGCCGCCGATTGATCAGATCGATGGCACACTGTTCGATTAATCAAAGATCCTCTGGCTCTGCCGCTGGCCGTCGTCCGCCAGACCGCCGCCCCCTACATCTGGCCGGCCGTGCTTCGGGTAACTTCCTCTGGGGATCCGGTCGACGTCCATGACGGGGAGGAGGGGAGGTCTCCCTCGCAACTCGCGGATCAGTGCGGGCCGCGGTGGACCCACGCGCCTCTTGGCGAACAGCACCTTCACCCCTGGTATTTTCCAAATCCCGCTTCGATGAGGCGCCGGGATGAGCAGACCGCGTTACCCGAAGTTACAGCCGTGGACGTAGCAACTACTCGGTTGCGACAGCGAGGAGGCCACGGGGGGCATCATCAAGTGGCCACAGAACCTGCGTGTGCCTCCAAAACGTCCACGGCGAGTCACGATGGTCTCGACTCTAGATGCTCGACGGAGACGAAAGTCCCGCGAACGACGGAGCGACAAAACAAAGGCAAAAGGCAAAAGTTGTTTCTTTCATGCGAAACCGGTGGCGGAAATGAAGCGCGAGAACTCTTTAAGGGAATTTTGGCAAAAGGGAGCGAAATGGTTCTCGCGTTTCTCGGTAACCAAGGCAAAATACAGAATAAATTCTCTTGACGAAATTCGACATCACGACCGATACTGAGCTCGGTACTAGCAAAGACAAAAGGGAAAACTCTTGACGCGCGGTGCGCGTCCGGCGATCGGGTACGACTCAAAAAAAATGAAGGGTACCGCGGGACTCAAAATTAAATGACAAATACTAAAATTATTTCTTAAAACTACGATACCGCGGCGAGCCTCTCGTCAATGCTGTGCCTCGGGAACGACGAGTAGCGACGGGGATTGGACCGCAAACTCGGTCCACTGGTCGACACGCTCCGTACGAGTGACGTAGCCGAAAGTTACGTTACAGTACATCATGTGATGTTATTATAATTTGTTAAATAATAAACTCTATTTTGCAGAGAAGCACCTTTTGTTTCTTCTTTCTCAACTCCGAAAGATACAAGAGGAACGTCAATGTTTCTATTATAAAACGACAATTTTAGTCAAAAATGGCAAAAAAATTGGGATTCACATTTAAATATGTGGCATCACCCAATGACAAAAAAAACAAGCATAATTGTGATAAACTTCATCACAACGGAGAACAAGGAGAAATACGGATTGCCAGATGCTGAAAAGTTCGCGAGTGTCCACGATAAACTAATAAAAACAGAGACTTATAAAAGGGTGAAAAAAAGTCTCAATCAAAGAGTTCAAGAAAGAACGGTGTGGATCACATGCGACCAAGACGATAATATGCTTTTTAACGACACATACCTAGAACGGATAGTGGAAACAACAACACTTGAGCCCACACACCAGAAGGAAGATCGACTCAATCTGAAAAACGTAACAGAGAGATTTATGGTCGAAAAATTTGTATGCAGAAACACAAATGCGAAACAATGGCTCGAAACGTTCGAAAAGGAGTGTGAGAGATTCGAAATCGACACGGATAACACAAAAATCGAAATGCTGCGGCTATTTCTGGACAAGCCATGCTTGGATTGGCACTCGGCAACCTTAACGACGTTGACGATAGAAGCTGAATGGACTGAATGGAAGGAAAAATTCCTGGAATCATTCGCGGACAAAGGATGGAGCACCGGCGTATACGCTATATCATACAGATATAGAGAAGGCTCACTAATGGAATACGCCATGAAGAAAGAAAAACTGCTACGAGACATGGACAGCGATATGGGCGAGAGGACGCTGGTGATGCTTGTAGCAGCAGGATTGCCCGAATTTATTAGAAATAAGATAGACAGGGAAAACTGCGAAGATGCGACCAAACTACTCCACGAGCTTAGGAAATGCGAGAGTCTGGTGAGTAAGAACAATTTTTTCAAGAAAAAAGAGGAAAGACAGGACAATAAAAAAAAATCTTTTGAAGAAAAAGAACCATGCAAGAATTGCGAAAAACTAAACAAGGGTAGTAGATACCATCCCGAGGATTCTTGCTGGTTTGAAAGAAAAAATGGAAATGAAACTAGAACACTCGGAAGCAATTCGGTGATAGAGGTAGATTTGAATGCAGAACAAAAAAACGAATGTTATTAGAAAGGAAGTTCGATGTAAGCGGAACATATGACCCAGGTTCTCAAGTCTCTCTGATTAACTCAAAATTAGTTAAAATAAAAGAAAAAACAGAAGATGCGAATAAAATATTCTTAAAAACAGTCAATGGTGTGACGCAAACAAAAGGCCTAGTAAGCATAAAGGTAAAAATTTTCGAAAGAGAAGAATACGTAGACGTATTTATTGTAGAAAGAGAGGATTTTGAAGATTTCCTTGATATGATGAAGAAATTCGAACTAATTCAAGACGAAAATCTACAAATAACGCGAAAAAAAGAAACAAAGACAGACAAGAAAGAGGGAGAGCTCAGAGAAGAAACAAACACACTGAACAAAAATAACAAGACAGAGGAAATCAGAGTTAACTTTAACGAACACGTAAATGAAAACGAGTTTAATATCACGCTAAGTCACTTAGAGGACACACAAAAAAAAGAAATCGAGAAACTTATAGACAAACACAGCACAGTATTTGCGAAAAATAAATACGACGTAGGCACCGTAACAGACTACGAAGCTCGAATAGACTTACTTAGTGGACAAATATTGCAGTAAAAGGCCATACAGATGCACCTTGGAGGACAAAAAAAAATAGAGGATCAAGTGGGAAAATTATTGGAAAATAAATTGATTGAAGAATCTTACAGCCCATTTGCGGCCCCAGTAACCCTAGCATTCAAAAGAGAAGAAAATAAACGATCAAGATTATGTATAGATTTTCGCGAATTGAACAAAATAATTACACCCCAGGCTCAACCCTCCCCTTTGGTAGCCGATTTAATCATAAAAACGAGAAACTGTATGTTCTACACATCACTAGATATCAATTCTGCCTTTTGGTCAATTCTATTACGCATCGAAGATAGACAAAAAACAGGCTTCGTTACACAGGAGGGGCACTTTCAATGGACGTGCCTATCATTCAGTTTAAAAACAGCACCAGCTATTTTTCAAAGAGTCTTGTCGAATATCCTGAGAAAATACAATCTAAAAGACTTTTCAGAGAATTACATAGACGACATTCAAATTTTCTCAAAATCATTTGAAGAACACGTCGAACACATAGAAAAAGTCATAAAGGCAATAGGAAGCGAGGGTTTCAGGCTGAAATTCAAAAAATGCACGTTTGCAACAAAATCGGTAAAATACCTTGGACACATAATAGAAAACAATACAGTAAAACCAATGAAAAACAACCTAATTTCAATCCAAAATTTCCCGACCCCGAAAACGCAAAAGAATGTTAGACAGTTTCTCGGGAAAATCAGATTCTACCACGAGTACATACCGAACAGCTCAGTACTGCTAGATCCGTTACATCAAGAGACGCGGTAGCGGCTCGACGCCAAGTATTAAAACGAAGCTACCGCACTCTTATATACGCGAATATGCCGGAAGTGATGACGTCACAGCGCCTTTAAATCGATTTCACAGATAAACGGCTGGACCAAACAATGTCGATTTTTCTATTGAATTTTTTTCGATTTTTCTCTTTCGATTGGTCTTTGTTGCAACAAAATCGACTCGGTCCATTCTGAGAACGATGATGTTGGTGAAAATTTTTTGGGAATTTTTCACAAAAGGGGACATTTGTCCCGCTGTGACGTCATCGCGTTTCGTCGTTCGTTTTTCAATTTCAATCATTTTAAGGGGTAACACCATTGTAAATTTGGGCAAAAATTTTTTTTTTTTTATGAGCCTAAAAAATACTCTGAACCCTTTTTTACCGAAAAAAAAATTAAGTAAACTTTACCGGACCAGTAAATTGTTTAAAAAAAAAATTTTCAAAAATATTTAATTATTGATAATAAATATTAAAATTAAAAAAAAAAAAAAAATTTCCATCGAATTTCGTGCCTTGCCGCGACACACGTCGGACGCGCGCTGAAACAGCTGCTGCTCCGAATTGACTGCCGGCAACTCTATATAAGTGCTCTAACCTTAAATTTCCTGCCGGCGAACGTCATAGCATGCGTTCAGCTAGAAATACTTCCAATGAAAAGTACGCTGCTAGAAAAGTGTCAGCATAGTGAGTACAGAGTCAGTGCGTATGTAATCGACAAGGTTTTTGTGGGTAGTTTTAAATTTGAACTGGTTATTCGTTATCCGCTCTGCCATGAAATCGTCGAGAAGAGCAAGTGAGGGGGAATTTTGCAAAGTCGAAGGGACGCTCCATGGTCCTGGGATAGTAGATTGACGGTAAAAAAATTTTATTCTTTGAATTTTTCATTTCTTATAATTCAAACTAAAAACGCGTTTTTCTCGAAATGTCACTTTTTAAAACGGCACGCAGCATAACTCAAACAATTTTCATTCTTTTTATTTCAAATTTTGTCAATGTCTTTAAAATAACATTTCGAAGAGAAACACGTACGGGATTTTCGATAGGGTAATCCAAACATTTTTTATTAACGAATGCTTGTCTTTTTTTTTGCGAAAAAAGACACTTTCTGTTTGATCGCTCGCCAATTTTACAAAAATAAGTATTTTTGAAATCCCCTACGTCTTTCTCTAGCTTTGACTGTACAGGGTGACAATTATACAGTGGACGGTAATTATTTGGCGGGTTTGCGATGCGATATCGCGATGTTTCAGGGGTGAATTTTGATTGTTTTTTTCCGCTCTCTTCGAAAAAAAATACGGCCATAGTGTGGAAAATATGGTCTTTGCAGCAGAAAAGTATTGAATGCGAAAAAAAAAAAGTATATTTCAATTATTGAGAAAAAAAAATTATTCAATTCTGAACACAAACACCTAGTTGAAAATGAATTTCGAGTTTCTCATTGCAGTGAAAAAAACATTCAAAGTTAAAGAAAACGCGAATAAATTGCGAATGGTGGATTCAGACCGTACCGTCTGAACATGCATCGTTGTTATTATCTCTGCTGTCTGACATAGCTGAACGTAGCCAATAGGTTATGTGTGATCAAAGTGTCCAATCAACGAGTTTTTGAAATTAGAAGAAACGAAAGAAAAAAATGTTGAAGTGTTAATGTGGTGAATGGAAGTGAAAAAAATAGAAAAGAGTGGTACAGTTTTAATAAAAATCGTACAGTGTGCAATGTTTAAAAAAATCGAGAAGATTTCACGATCTGGTAATCGAGGAATTCAGTGTTAAAAATCGCAACTTTGACATGAGATCTTTTGAGATATTACGAAAAAATACTGATTTTCATATTTAATTTTTCTTCAACGACGTGGTGGAAGTATTTAAAATTTAGAAGACACATTCCTCTAGTACTAATTCTTTCAAATTGAAAAAATCAAACTTTCAAGTTCTTTTTGAGTTCATGCAAGTACATCTTGAAGCAAGTGAATGTTGAATAAAAAAAGATAATATGGTTCAAAACAAACTTCCAGGTGAAAATATGATGAAACACTAAAACGAAAGAGAAAGTTTTATTGAATTTTCTTTATTTGTTTGTGTGAATGAATGTTTTGTTGAGTTATTTCTGCCTGGTAAATCTCCGTACATGACTGGAAAAGTCCGGTAGGATAACGTTGTAACATTTTCAATTAATGCGCGGTCTTCATCTTCTGCTTCCTAAGTTTCAGCAATTGCTTATTCGGAAGGAATTCTTCACATATCAATCTCGCTCATTGGTAAGATCGAGATCACGTGTCTGCGACTGCATTTTCCTGGTCCTACACAATTTATGCGTGACATTGCGCGATTCACTCCGTTTTTCGAAACTGCTTCTCAATGGTTCGACCAACTTTCCTTTTAATGACGTACGTGAGGGGTTTGTGATCCATACGAATCACAAAATGTGGTCCATCAAAGATATGGTGCAAGGCTTCCACTGCAGCATCAACGGCTAGCAATTTCCTGTCATACCTGCTGTCTTGCTTCTCCGTGTCCGTCAATTTCCTTGAAATAAACTTTATAGGGTCACAATTATCACCAGCAAGTTGGTCTAGACCTACAAGAAAACGCGAATCACCTGAGATCAATTACCGGAGATATGTGTGCTGTCCGCAGCACTAGTGAAGAAAGCTCGGATAATCTAAAACGAGTTTGCATTTCAAACTGAGTGCGGAAGTTCTCTAACTCAGGGTCAAACACAATCATATCTCCGTTTCAGCAACCCATTAACTGATGGATGCAATCTAGGCGCGGGCTAGACAGATTTCCACACACCAGTGAAGAAAGTGTGGTTGGAAAAGGTCGGATAGTCTGAAACAAGTTTACGTTTGCACGCAGGGAGAGTACCTTCGCCCTCAGAGAGCAGAATTTCTCTAACCCACGTTCAAACCCAATCATATCCCCGTTTCAGCAACCCAACAACTAATGAACGCAATCTAGGCGCGGGCTAGACAAATTTCCACACACTAGTAAAGAAAGTGTGGCTGGAAAAGGTCGGATAGTCTGAAACAAGTTTACGTTTGCACGCAGGGAGAGTATCTTCGCCCTCAGAGAGCAGAATTTCTCTAACCCACGTTCAAACCCAATCGTATCTCCGTTTCAGCAACCCAACAAGTAATGAACGCAATCTAGGCGCGGGCTAGACAAATTTCCACACACTAGTAAAGAAAGTGTGGCTGGAAAAGGTCGGATAGTGTGAAACAAGTTTACGTTTGCACGCAGGGAGAGTATCTTTGCCCTCAGAGAGCAGAATTTCTCTAACCCACGTTCAAACCCAATCATATCTCCGTTTCAGCAACCCAACAACTAATGAATGCAATCTAGGCGCGGGCTAGACAAATTTCCACACACCAGTAAGGAAAGTGTAGCTGGAAAAGGTCGGATAGTCTGAAACAAGTTTACGTTTGCACGCAAAGAGAGTATCTTCGCCCTCAGAGAGCAGAATTTCTCTAACCCACGTTCAAACCCAATCGTATCTCCGTTTCAGCAACCCAACAAGTAATGAACGCAATCTAGGCGCGGGCTAGACAAATTTCCACACACTAGTAAAGAAAGTGTGGCTGGAAAAGGTCGGATAGTCTGAAACAAGTTTACGTTTGCACGCAGGGAGAGTATCTTCGCCCTCAGAGAGCAGAATTTCTCTAACCCACGTTCAAACCTAATTATATCTCCGTTTCAGCAACCCAACAAGTAATGAACGCAATCTAGGCGCGGGCTAGACAAATTTCCACACACTAGTAAAGAAAGTGTGGCTGGAAAAGGTCGGATAGTGTGAAACAAGTTTACGTTTGCACGCAGGGAGAGTATCTTTGCCCTCAGAGAGCAGAATTTCTCTAACCCACGTTCAAACCCAATCATATCTCCGTTTCAGCAACCCAACAACTGATGAACGCAATCTAGGCGCGGGCTAGACAAATTTCCACACACTAGTAAAGAAAGTGTGGCTGGAAAAGGTCGGATAGTGTGAAACAAGTTTACGTTTGCACGCAGGGAGAGTATCTTTGCCCTCAGAGAGCAGAATTTCTCTAACCAACGTTCAAACCCAATCATATCTCCGTTTCAGCAACCCAACAACTAATGAATGCAATCTAGGCGCGGGCTAGACAAATTTCCACACACCTGTAAGGAAAGTGTAGCTGGAAAAGGTCGGATAGTCTGAAACAAGTTTACGTTTGCACGCAAAGAGAGTATCTTCGCCCTCAGAGAGCAGAATTTCTCTAACCCACGTTCAAACCCAATCGTATCTCCGTTTCAGCAACCCAACAAGTAATGAACGCAATCTAGGCGCGGGCTAGACAAATTTCCACACACCAGTAAAGAAAGTGTGGCTGGAAAAGGTCGGATAGTCTGAAACAAGTTTACGTTTGCACGCAGGGAGAGTATCTTCGCCCTCAGAGAGCAGAATTTCTCTAACCCACGTTCAAACCCAATCGTATCTCCGTTTCAGCAACCCAACAATTAATGAACGCAATCTAGGCGCGGGCTAGACAAATTTCCACACACTAGTAAAGAAAGTGTGGCTGGAAAAGGTCGGATAGTCTGAAACAAGTTTACGTTTGCACGCAGGGAGAGTATCTTCGCCCTCAGAGAGCAGAATTTCTCTAACCCACGTTCAAACCCAATCGTATCTCCGTTTCAGCAACCCAACAATTAATGAACGCAATCTAGGCGCGGGCTAGACAAATTTCCACACACTAGTAAAGAAAGTGTGGCTGGAAAAGGTCGGATAGTCTGAAACGAGTTTACGTTTGCACGCAGGGAGAGTATCTTCGCCCTCGGAGAGCAGAATTTCTCTAACCCACGTTCAAACCCAATCGTATCTCCGTTTCAGCAACCCAACAAGTAATGAACGCAATCTAGGCGCGGGCTAGACAAATTTCCACACACTAGTAAAGAAAGTGTGGCTGGAAAAGGTCGGATAGTGTGAAACAAGTTTACGTTTGCACGCAGGGAGAGTATCTTTGCCCTCAGAGAGCAGAATTTCTCTAACCCACGTTCAAACCCAATCGTATCTCCGTTTTAGCAACCCAACAAGTAATGAACGCAATCTAGGCGCGGGCTAGACAAATTTCCACACACTAGTAAAGAAAGTGTGGCTGGAAAAGGTCGGATAGTCTGAAACAAGTTTACGTTTGCACGCAGGGAGAGTATCTTCGCCCTCAGAGAGCAGAATTTCTCTAACCCACGTTCAAACCCAATCGTATCTCCGTTTCAGCAACCCAACAAGTAATGAACGCAATCTAGGCGCGGGCTAGACAAATTTCCACACACTAGTAAAGAAAGTGTGGCTGGAAAAGGTCGGATAGTGTGAAACAAGTTTACGTTTGCACGCAGGGAGAGTATCTTTGCCCTCAGAGAACAGAATTTCTCTAACCCACGTTCAAACCCAATCATATCTCCGTTTCAGCAACCCAACAACTGATGAACGCAATCTAGGCGCGGGCTAGACAAATTTCCACACACTAGTAAAGAAAGTGTGGCTGGAAAAGGTCGGATAGTGTGAAACAAGTTTACGTTTGCACGCAGGGAGAGTATCTTTGCCCTCAGAGAGCAGAATTTCTCTAACCAACGTTCAAACCTAATCATATCTCCGTTTCAGCAACCCAACAACTAATGAATGCAATCTAGGCGCGGGCTAGACAAATTTCCACACACCAGTAAGGAAAGTGTAGCTGGAAAAGGTCGGATAGTCTGAAACAAGTTTACGTTTGCACGCAAAGAGAGTATCTTCGCCCTCAGAGAGCAGAATTTCTCTAACCCACGTTCAAACCCAATCGTATCTCCGTTTCAGCAACCCAACAAGTAATGAACGCAATCTAGGCGCGGGCTAGACAAATTTCCACACACCAGTAAAGAAAGTGTGGCTGGAAAAGGTCGGATAGTCTGAAACAAGTTTACGTTTGCACGCAGGGAGAGTATCTTCGCCCTCAGAGAGCAGAATTTCTCTAACCCACGTTCAAACCCAATCGTATCTCCGTTTCAGCAACCCAACAATTAATGAACGCAATCTAGGCGCGGGCTAGACAAATTTCCACACACTAGTAAAGAAAGTGTGGCTGGAAAAGGTCGGATAGTGTGAAACAAGTTTACGTTTGCACGCAGGGAGAGTATCTTCGCCCTCGGAGAGCAGAATTTCTCTAACCCACGTTCAAACCCAATCGTATCTCCGTTTCAGCAACCCAACAAGTAATGAACGCAATCTAGGCGCGGGCTAGACAAATTTCCACACACTAGTAAAGAAAGTGTGGCTGGAAAAGGTCGGATAGTGTGAAACAAGTTTACGTTTGCACGCAGGGAGAGTATCTTTGCCCTCAGAGAGCAGAATTTCTCTAACCCACGTTCAAACCCAATTATATCTCCGTTTCAGCAACCCAACAACTAATGAACGCAATCTAGGCGCGGGCTAGACAAATTTCCACACACTAGTAAAGAAAGTGTGGCTGGAAAAGGTCGGATAGTGTGAAACAAGTTTACGTTTGCACGCAGGGAGAGTATCTTCGCCCTCAGAGAGCAGAATTTCTCTAACCCACGTTCAAACCCAATCATATCTCCGTTTCAGCAACCCAACAACTAATGAATGCAATCTAGGCGCGGGCTAGACAAATTTTCACACACCAGTAAAGAAAGTGTAGCTGGAAAAGGTCGGATAGTCTGAAACAAGTTTACGTTTGCACGCAGGGAGAGTATCTTCGCCCTCAGAGAGCAGAATTTCTCTAACCCACGTTCAAACCTAATTATATCTCCGTTTCAGCAACCCAACAACTAATGAATGCAATCTAGGCGCGGGCTAGACAAATTTCCACACACCAGTAAAGAAAGTGTGGCTGGAAAAGGTCGGATAGTGTGAAACAAGTTTACGTTTGCACGCACGGAGAGTATCCTCGCCCTCAGAGAGCAGAATTTCTCTAACCCACGTTCAAACCCAATCATATCTCCGTTTCAGCAACCCAACAACTAATGAATGCAATCTAGGCGCGGGCTAGACAAATTTCCACACACCAGTAAAGAAAGTGTGGCTGGAAAACGTCGGATAGTCTGAAACAAGTTTACGTTTGCACGCAGGGAGAGTATCTCCGCCCTTAGAGAGCAGAATTTCTCTAACCCACGTTCAAACCTAATTATATCTCCGTTTCAGCAACCCAACAATTAATGAATGCAATCTAGGCGCGGGCTAGACAAATTTTCTGACGATGCTACCGAAATCTCTGAATTTCCTGCAAATGTTGTTGAAATTTGGTGGTGGGATAAATTTTTCCCAGCCGGAATATTTCGGTGTCTAACTCATATTGAAAAGTGATTTGCTCGATCCACCTGAGATCAACTAACCGAGAGGTGTGTGCTGCCCGCAGTCCACGTACCAATAAAGAAAGTGTGGCTCTAAAAGTTTGGATAGTCTTGATCGAGTTCACGTTTCGTATGTAGGGTGAGCATTTTCGCACTCGGAGTGCAAAATTTCCTTCAACCCACGCTTAAACCTAATCGCATCTCCGTTTCCGCAATCCATTAACTTGTCGATGCAATTAAGGCGTGGGCTAGACAACCGTTATGACAATGCCACTGGAATCGCAGAATTGAAAAACCTGATTTGGAAATTAACTCTCGTCGCACGCCTTTTTCGTAAATATGATTACGCTGACTCCTGATTATATCAATATAAATTATCTTTTTAATTCGGTGTTTTCATTAAACTTTTTATTTACAAAACTTTGTATTGTCATAAAATTTTATTAAGTCTTCTGATACAATAACAAGCAACATGCGAAAATAATTGGTGCGGAAAGAGGACTGAGCACGTGCAACCGAGGACTGACAGTATATCACGCATAATTTCGTTGCCACTCTTTGAGCATATGCTCAAAGTGTTGCCCGTCATTGAGGATACACAGCTCTAGACGTTTCTCCATGCTTGCTTCCCGTACTCGGCGAAGAATTTGTGGCGTTATCGTAGCAAATGCTCCCCTAATTCTGTTACACATGTCGTCTGCCGTTGTTGGTTGCGGGTGATAGCATCTATCCTTCACAGTTCCCCACAAAAAAAATCGAGTGGCGTGAGATCGGGGGATCTTGGGGGCCACTCAACTGGACCTCGAAGCCCTATCCACCTCTCGGGATAATCCCGATCTAAGATATCGGTGATAGCATTGGCCGTGTGCGCAGGGGCCCCATCATGTTGGAACCACATTTCTTGGCGGGTTGCCAACGGAATATTTTCTAATAATCCGGGTAAGACGTTTTCTAGTAAATGAGCATATCTTTCGGAGGTAAGGTTGCCTTCGAAAACATAAGGGCCCACTAAATGATTCCCCAAAATACCCGCCCATACGTTTACACGCCATGGATTTTGATATGGCACCTCTCTATGCCAATGGGTGTTCTGTGGAGTCCATTTCCTCACGTTTTGCCGATTTATCATCCCTGTATTTGTAAATCCCGCCTCGTCAGTGAACATAACTTTTTCTCATAAAGGTCGGGTTTTCCGTGAGCATATCCGCGGCCCAGTAACAATAATCGAGCCGTCTGTTCTCATCAAAATTGTGCAATTGCTGCACTTTTCTCACTTTGTACGGGAAATTCGATGCGCGTACAATTTGACGTGTCGTTTCCCGGTTTGCGCCTATAAGGAATAAAGGAATGATGGATTTAGAAGGATTAGGATATGCGGAATTAGGATATTAGAAATCGGTTGTCTAAGAGTAGAGGCAAGAGGGGAATCTAACCACCTCCCCTCAGATGGGTAGTAGGTCTAGGAAGAGAGAAAAAGGAGAAGAGATAAGAAACGGAGTTCTTGGAACAAGCGGAAGAAAGGCAGCAAACTTTAATCTCTTTCGAAATCATCCTAGGTCAACGAAGTTTCACTACACATTTTCCAAGTCGAAAGTCACTTGATTTAACATTGGCTTTATGGAAATTTCTTACCCTTATGAAATCAGAAAAATATTAAAAATACTTCCAGATTCTAATCTGGAAGTATTGGAAAATTGAGATTTTGATACGCGTTTTATCTATAAAACGCGTATCAAAATCTCAATTTTTAAAAGAAAGGTCCAACGGTTCTGAATCAATCAAAAAATAGTGGGGTCAAAGAATGTTTGGAGGAGATATTTTCTAGTTGAAATCGACAGAATGCTCGGAGCATCTCATTTTTTAGGAGTTTGGCACTGGATCGCTTGCTAAACGAAAAGCACCCCGTCATTTTTACGGGAATTGTGCCTCGCTCCATTCGTTATTCCCTTGCGCCATAACGGATCCTCCTTAAAATAATGAAATTTATTGCAATTCAATAATACCTAAATGTCTGGCTAATCCTCTGACACTTTGCATTGGCTGGTTTTCGATGGCAGTCAGAATTTCTTGTCGTCGAGCATCAGCAACAGGCCTTTCTCGGGGTCTTCTTGGAGCTTTCAATTGGCCATACAGTGCAATGGTCGTGCTCAGTCGCTGGAACGATTGTCGAGAAGGAGTTGGCTCGCCGTACACTGCCCGGTAGAGCTCAGAGGCTCTCGTGAAATTATTATCGGCCCGAATTAACATTTCATGCATATGAATCCGCCGTAAATCGGCCATTGCAACGAAATGAATGAAAAACCCAAAGATCTCGACTATTTATTTTCAGTTACCATAGCAATGATTGCTATGGCCTGGCAAAGCCACCAAGATTCCGCTTCATTGACTAGACAGTGCACCCTCCTCGATCCCCTCTTACGACTTTGGAACAGATGACGATACATGCTACACTGAAAAGAAAATTTTATTGAAAAAGATCGATATTTTGTTGGATACGTTCAACTAAACGTTTTTTTCGAAAAATCACGAAAATTTTGTCATTCCAGCAAAAAATATTCTGGAAAATCTTTTCGGAAAGTGAATTTTTGTCATTCCAATCGTGAATTTTGCTGACAGTTCCGTTACAATGAAAAATATTGGCGAAATAACGAAAATTTTGAAATTATCCCAAAATATTTAGTTCGCCGTATTCAACAAAATATCGACGTTTTTTGACAAAATTCAATTTTCAGTGCAAGAACTGGTCGAAGTCTTTTGATATTGAGAATCCGATTCGAATATAAAAGAAAATAACGACTCTTGATCGATAATGGGTTTATTGGAATAAATATAATCAATTTCAGGTTTCATGAAAAATAAGTGTCACATAGGTAAGACGTAAAAAACGGACAAATTATTTATTCATCGCAACTTTCATGTATCTCGGGCTACAAAATTGCGTGTATTCCTCCATCGCAATCTCTTCAGGAGATCGTCTTTTCCTCCTCTTCTTCTTCGGTGGCTCGATATTTTCATCGTTGCGTCCCAGCTATTGAAACATTCCGTCCATATTAATATTAATTCATAATTAAATTAAAAGTGTGCAAAGGTATAGCGCGCGAAGCGCCCTTTGCAATCGTCTAGTTAGTGAATAAAATTGCCCTTTCGACCTCAAACATTACGTACCTCCAGTTCTCCAGTTACTAATTCCTCATGTCCCGTATCTCCAAGTATCTCCTCCTGTTCCTCATCCCGCGCTCCCATTATCGATTCATCTCCACGCTCCTTAGATTCGTTGTCCATCTTCTCCTTGCTTTCTTGCTCACCTTTACCCTCGGTTCCCTGTTCGTCCACCGTCCCCTCCCCCTCGTCTCCTTGATCCTCGACACCCGATGCCAAATTGATTTCGTTATTAGGCAGTGCCTCTTGTTCCCGATCCTGCTCAACCTGTTCTCCCGTCATTTCCTCATCTTCTTCTACTTCTTCTTGACTTTCTTGCACGCCTGCATGATTTTCTTCTTCAGCATTCTCTCGAACTTCTCTCAAAAACCTGAGGGGCCTATAATATGAAAAAATGTTGAACAAACATGAAAAATACGTTTTTCTATCAATTGTTTATTCAATTTCAAAAACCGTGACATCTTTCGTACCGATTTTGTGTTTTCATCCGACAAAAAGATCATTTCATTGTCCTGACTAAATATTGAATGAGAATCATGAGCTCTGCTCAAGAAAAAACAGAATTTCGTTGCATACCAATGATGCAATCTTTAATGTCGTCTAAATTGGCGAATTTTCATACATTTCCAAAAGGAAAAGAAAAATTATGTAAGTTGGAGCGATTACAACCTTTTATCGAGAATTCAAAATGCCGTAGCATTCGTATTTTTCTAGCAATTCCGATAGAATTTTCAGACAACAAAGAGCTAGTAGAGATTAACATCTGTGCAAAGCGGGGGCCCTCGAGTTCGAACAATTCTCGAGTTATAAACGTTTAAATTTTACAGCACCGGAGCACCGGATTTTTCGATTTTTTGGGGCATTTTAAGCAGATTACATTGAAAACTGGGAAAATTTTTTTATCGTCACATAATTTCGTCCATGAAGAAGCAAAACATACATTGAAAACAAAATTTTGTTGGAAAAAATCTATATTTTATTGGATACTTTCGACTAAACGTTTTTTTCGATAAATCACAAAAATGTTGTCATTGCAGTAAGAAATATTCTAGAAAGTGTCTCCGGAAATTAAATTTTTATCATTTGAATCGTAAATTTAATTGTCAGTTTCATTGCAAATGAAACATACAAAAATATTCAGTTGGCCGTGTTCAACAAAGTATCGACGTCTTTTGACAAAATTTAATTTTTAGTGTAAGGAAACGAAACATACCGTGGCTCTTTTCCCGACTTCGATCGGCCTGCTGCCTTCCATTCTTCGACAGCAACGTTGAACCGTCCTGCTATCGCTTCAGGTGAATCCTCGCTGGAAAAGAAGAATTATTCTTTTTTTTTCAATTTCCCATGATGAAAACAAATTTGAGCATAATTTTTAAAGAAATAGCTACCCATTATTACGAATGAAAATAAGAATACTTACTCGCTTAAATCATTGTTTCGAAGAAATTCGATCATTGGCAGACGATTATTCCTGATAAAACTCCGAACGTACTCGGCGCGGCGATCCTGAAAAGGCTCCTGGTATACGGAGGTACACAATTCACGAATAATCGGACGCGGCAAAACTTCTTTCTCTCTTAATAGAGAGAAGTATTTTTTTTTTGGAAAGACGCATGAGAAGCTTCCCCAGTTGGCAAAGATTTTTAAAAAAATCTGTGAAATATCGCCTGCGCACCATGTTGCAACGGGAGATGAGAATGTGGGTTATGAGCTTTGACGCAAGATTTTCATTTGTTTGTTAATCTCGTCTCGAACCATGACAATCACACACAACTTCACACTAGCATGGCTGCGTTCAGCTGTGACAGTCATTAGCTCAGACAGAGATAGTAACAACGATGCATGTTCAGACGGTACGGTCTGAATCCACCGTTCGCAATTTATTCGCTTTTTCTTCAAATTTGAATTTTTTTTCTCTGGAATGAGAAACTCGAAATTCATTTTCAACTAGGTGTTTGTGTTCAGAATTGAATAATTTTTTTTTCTCAATAATTGAAATATACTTTTTTTTTTTTCGCATTCAATACTTTTCTGCTGCAAAGACCATATTTTCCACACTATGGCCGTATTTTTTTTCGAAGAGAGCGGAAAAAAATAATCAAAATTCACCCCTGAAACATCGCGATATCGCATCGCAAACCCGCCAAATAATTACCGTCCACTGTATAATTGTCACCCTATAGATATTGGGCAATTTTTGTTTTGTGTTCCAGGTCAAAACTGCATCAGTTATGCTGCGTGCCGCAGTGCGCCTTGAATTCGTCATGGCTCCAGAGAATGGCTCGCGCGTCGCCACTTTCGAATATTTTCGGAATAAAATTTTTTGTAATATACTTTGTTCGGGAATGACGCAATAAGCCGGTAACCCGAGCATCGGGTCGTGGTTCGCGCTCTGCCGGCCGAGGCGCCACGCGACGGTCCTGTCAATCAAAGGACCTCGCGTCCATCATAATTCGGGAATTAGTTATGCGCGCTGACGTCATTGTCGCCACTGCCCGGAGCGACACGCTTGATCAGTCAATTGACATGCGCGCAATTCGTCACTATCGTTCGCCTATCGAGCGGTCCTTCTTCTCAATCCAGACTCGATAGAGTAAAGACACGCGAATTTCGGGCTCCTTCGTTATCTTCGGTCTTCCCGTTTGTATCCGCGAGTATTGTACGCATCTCGTAACCGCCTTACAACCGGTTACGAAATTATCGGTCTCCAAGTCGAGGAGAATCGAACGTCGGGCTTATTTTTCGGGCACGTCATTATAATTAGCGATTTATTGAGATTTTCGGGAAGTCGGCATCGCGTCTCGCGTCGCGGCCATCTTGACCACGCGGCTTACGGGAAGACGCTCTCGTGCACGTCGAGACTTACGACCTCGTCGTGTCCGGGATCGAGAGCTCGGGAATTAATTTATACAATCTTGTATCAAAACACATTTTGTCAAAATAAAATCGGGTTCATCGCATTGTTCGCTGTTTTGCCGTGCGGTTAATTTCTTTTCCCACCTACACCAGATTCTCATTACGCAACATACTTGAATATACATTCAATAATTTCCTTGAATTGTATTTTCTTACCATCTTCCTTTCCAAACAAAAAAAATCCCTTGAAAACCGCTTTTTTCGAGTCATTACAGTGGTTGTTCGGGAGATAACGAAAAGATAAAAAGAAACCCCCATATACGCATAAATACAAGCCAAAAAAAAGAAACAATCACGAGCGATCGCCATCGGTTGACAGTGGTGCTGCTATCACGTCTTCCGTGGACTGATCGATTCGACATTATTCTCATTTTGACAGTCTCGCGTTGGGTATCGACTAGTGCGTGTGAAAAAGGGTTAATTCGCTCAGTGCGCATTGCGATTCAACAGAATCGGCTACGATCAATCTCATCAAATACAAAAACGCGCTAAACGCGTCATGGGCAATGGGCAAATCACGACATGCGAATTCCGACTCAACAGAGTCGAAGGATCGAAAACGCGCTAAACGCGTCATGGGCAATGGGTAAATCGCGCAACGTGCAACCCCTAAACCATCATTCACACACACACACACACACACACATCCTGATCCTTATGTAACCAAATTATAGTGGGTTTTTATGCCGTCAAGGCTTTTCCCACACGAGCCAATAAAGAATCATTTGTTGGGCTCAATCAAGCATCAATTTATTCCTCCATCCCTGTCTCATCCAATTCCCTCCAGTTAAAAAATTAAAAAATCAAAACTACGGGGAAACTTCATGTAGAAGAATCCTCGACAATACAAAATGGTGTCAGAAGTGGGATTTTGGAAAACACAAAAAATAACACATGACATAAAATAAGTAATTTCATGAACGAGTGCATCACATCAATCAACGGGCTCTTTACGACCAATCGCCATCGCTTCCGGATTCGCCACGTCCAGCTCGCCATTGGAACCAACATCATCAAACACAGCTAAGTATTTTTTTTATTTCAAACATAGTCTGCTTGGTCGCTAGAGCTCTCGGACTCCCGTGGCAACGACTTTGTCTTAGCAACGCCTGTTTATAAAAAAGGGAAAAACGCCGAGACATCGCGGGCCATAAAACAAATAATTTTTAATCTTGGTTTGACCTCTCAATCAAAAGCATAAAATATTGAAGAAGTCTCGTTACGTCAGTGCAATCTTTATCGATCAAGTAACATTGAGTGTTCATTGGGACAAGTCGAGCCAGTGCCATGGCAAATCGCGTAAAATTAATTAATCAAAAACGCGCGACTTTAAAAGCACAAATCACCAAACTCGAGAGACTCGCGGACGATGATGAGTTAGACGCGATAAACGTAAAAATGCGCATGGACCGCGTGAAAGAACAATTCCGGTTATACGAAGATTTACATGACGAACTCGCGGTGTTAATCGAACCCGAAACCGAACCGCTTAATGAATTTGACGAATTAGAGAATCGTTTCTACGCGCTCGTGACAAAACTCGAATCGAATCGATCAAGAGCACCGTCGCCGTCAATCGACAGAGCAGCAATCGCAACAGCGTTGACAAGCGATGACACGCGTCGGCTTAAACTTCCCGTCGCGGATCTTCCCAAATTTAACGGTGATATCAGCAAATGGCTATCGTTCAAAAATACATTCCTCACGATGATCGATTCACGAGAAGACATTACGAACGTGCAGAAATTCCTGTATCTAAAAAATTGCCTTGAAGGGGACGCGTTAAACAAAATTCTTATTTACAACGTTAGCGAGGAAAATTATCCAACAGCGTAGAAACTCTTGCTCGATTCCTACGATAAATTTCGCGTTTTAATTGTAAAACATCTCGACGCGATTCTTGAGCTACCGGTACAAACGAAGGCAAGCCACAAAGGCTTAACGAGACTCGTCGACGATATGCGTCAACATATTAACATGCTCGCGTCCCTAAACGTGCAACCGGACGAGCATTTATTGATCCGCATAATCGAACGCGCGTTACCGAACGACATTCGCGCAAAATGGGAAGAAACCCTTAACTTAGATGAGGCACCGGCGCTCGAGCAAATTTATGAATTCGTGTCCGAAACCGCGTTTCGCTATCTCGCGGTCGAACAAGAGGCGATATCAATGAAACAAGTAACGAGCAATAAGCGATGGTACAGCGGGAGAGATCTGCGCGGATTAAGAACGCGAAAGGCAGAAGACGGTGCGCGTACGCTCATGACGAGCACCTCGTCCAATTGCATCGTATGCAAAAGGGAAAAGCATTCCGTGTATCAGTGTCGCGAATTTCGAAACATGCCAGTGCAACAACGGTGGAACGTTATCAAAAAATCATCCCTGTGCAGAAACTGCCTGCAACCACACAGCGGGAAATGCCGCGCATCTCACTGCAAAATGTGCACGAAATACCATAACACGCTTCTCCACAGCGAATCAACACCAGACAACACGAATCGAGCTCTGGCCAGGTCGGACGGCGCAAGCGGTTCAACCTCACAGGTGAATTCAATCGTTTCTGAGAAAATGCAGCTTACTTTCGCGTCTCAAACGTTACAATCGCAACTCGGGCTAAGCGCTCAGATACGCGTCAAGGGGGCAAACGGCCAATTCATAAAATGTCGCGCTCTCTTAGACACGTGCGCAACAGCACATTTCATAACACAAGATCTCGTTAAAAAATTGCAATTACCAACACGCGTGTGTTCACTTCCCGTCGGAATGATCAACGAAACAAGCACTATTGCCAAGGGTGCAGATGAATGCACGTTTTACTCAATACATAATAACTTCAACAAAACTCTTACGTTCTTAATTATCCCCAAAATCGCGGATACGGTTCCAAACGAAGTCTTCCCTCGCAGCTCGATCGATTTACCGGGTAATATAAAATTAGCCGATCCAGATTTCCATTTGCCGCAAAGAGTCGACATGCTTTTCGGCTCGGGAACCACGTTATCATTATTATCAATCGGACAATGCGATTGATCACGCGACGGCGTCGATCTTTTCTTACAAAAAACGCAGCTCGGTTGGGTTGTCGCCGGGGGAAAAACAGACGCAAGGGCCGGAGGACGTGCAACGTGTCAATTGATCGAGTTGAAAGAACAGATCGAAAAATTTTGGCTTCTAGACGACGCGACTGCAAATCAATTCAAATTATCCGAGAACACAAACTGCGAAATTCACTTCACAGAAAACGTGAAACGCGAAGCGACGGGACGTTACACCGTACGTCTACCATTCCGAAGCGCTTCTCACGATCTCGGCGACTCGAGATCAATAGCGTTGCGACGCTTCGTGAGTCTACAAAAAAGATTAAATGCGGATTCTGTTTTCAAACAAGAATACGAACGAGTCCTGAACGAATATATAGAATTAGGGCATATGACAATGATCAAGGACGACTCACAACCAGGATATTATCTTCCACACCACGCGGTCGTAAAGGCAACTAGCGTAACGACTAAAACGCGCGTTGTTTTCGATGCTTCGGCCAAAACAAACAAGGGCATTTCTCTCAATGACATCCTCATGGTTGGCCCGACGATTCAATTAAAACTTTTCGAACATCTCGTGCGATTTCGCGGTCACAGATACGTAATTACCGCGGACATTGCAAAAATGTATCGACAAATCTGGATACACCCAGACGACCGTCGATATCAACGGATCTTTTGGACGCACAACGGCAAAACGCGAGTATTCGAACTCAACACGGTCACCTTCGGCGTATCCGCGGCACCTTTTCTCGCAATTCGAACGATTCACAAACTGGCATCCGACGAGAGCGTTGAATTTCCAATCGGAGCCGAAGCTCTGACGCGCGATCTATACGTAGATGATTTATTAACGCGAGCGGAGACGATTGAAAAATTGACGCAAATTCGGGACGAAGCAATCGAAATATTGAAACGCGGCGGTTTCGATATACGCCAATGGGCGTCAAACCACCCCGATGCGCTTGAAAACTTGGCGGAAAAAACGGCAAACATAGAATTTCTTACCGACGAAAATCCGGTACGAAAAACACTCGGTGTTTCGTGGAACGCGAAACAAGACAAATTATTGTACAGCGTTAAACCCATCAAACCGGCCGAACGAGTCACGAAACGGTACATCTTATCAGAAATTGCCAAAATCTTCGATCCCCTTGGTCTTCTCGGTCCAGTCATACTCGTATGCAAAGTTCTCATGCAACAATGCTGGAAAACTAAAGCGACTTGGGACGAATCCGTACCCAGCGCTCTACATACCGCGTGGCGATCATTTGCGGAACAATTAACACTAATCAATGATTTGCCGTTCAAACGAGGCGTGTTAATAAACGAGCCAGTCGAAATCGAAATACACGGGTTTTGCGACGCAAGCAAAACTGGATACGGAGCGTGTCTGTACGTACGATCGCGCAACGAAACAGGTAACGTTCACGTTCAATTGCTCTGTTCAAAGGGTCGCGTCACGCCACTAAAAGAACAAACGATCCCTCGACTCGAGCTCTGCGGAGCATTGACACTCGCGCGATTATACAACGAAATTCGCGCGATATTGACATTTCCCGTTCACACAAAAATTTTCTGGTCAGACTCAACCATAGTCTTACAATGGCTAAAAAAGCATCCGAGCGAATTAAAAATATTCGAATCAAATCGCGTTGCGGAAATACAAGCGCACGGTGAAGGCGTCGAATGGCGACACGTCCGAACCGAACAAAATCCCGCAGACGCGTTATCTCGAGGTCAACTCCCTCAGGAATTTTTGAAAAACGATTCCTGGCTCCAGGGACCCTCATGGTTAGCACAGCCTAAATCCACGTGGCCAATCACGACCGAAATTCCTTGTGACGATTTACCGGGAATTCAAAAATCTCTTTGCATGGCCGCGCAAGTACAACCGCAGTCCATATTCGAAAGATTCTCGTCGTACACAAAATTAATTCGCGTCGTTGCGTACTGTTTGCGCTTCTCCACCCCTAAAAGGGAAAGGAGTGACTTAACGACATCAGAAATTAACAACGCGGAACGTCGCGTCATTCGATTGATTCAACAAGCAAGTTTTCAAGAGGAAATAGATCGTCTATCGACCAACGGCCGCGTCAAATGCGCAAAACTCGGATCCTTGAATCCAATAATCGATGAAAACGGTCTACTCCGCGTCGGCGGCCAATTAACAACGCGAATATTTTTCCGGATCAAAAGAATCCGATTCTTCTTCCGTCGCGTCACCACGTGACAGATCTTCTAATTCGACACACTCACGAAAAATTTCACCACACTGGTATACAATCGACTCTGTATCATATCCGTCAACGTTTTTGGATATTGGACGGTCGAAATCAGGTCCGAAAAATCGTTCAACGCTGCACAAGATGCATACGGTTTCGGCCAGTGCCGATTGAATATCAAATGGCTGATTTACCGGAATCTAGAGTTGATATCGCGCCTGCGTTTTATCACACGGGAGTCGATTATTTTGGTCCCATGCTCGTGAAGGAAAAGAAACATCGAAATCGCGGTAGCGTCAAAGTCTATGGTTGCATATTCATTTGCATGTCCATCAAGGCAATTCATATCGAAATCGTAAGCGATTTAACGACAGACGCGTTCATCGCGGCCTTGCGCCGATTCACAAGCCGACGAGGCATTCCCGCGCATATTTACTCCGATAATGGGACAAATTTTTCTGGAGCAAACAGTCAATTTCGCGAATTCTACGCATTACACGAATCAGGCGAATTCAAATCAAAACTCTACGCGTTCACCACGCGCGAAAAAATCAGTTGGCACTTCAATCCTCCCAGATCACCTCATTTCGGAGGGATCTGGGAAGCAGCTGTCAAGTCGTGCAAGCACCATCTGAAGCGCGTCATGCGTGATCATCTGTTCACCTACGAAGAGTTAAACATGCTCGCGATCGAAATCGAATCGATATTAAATTCTCGTCCCTTGTGTCCAATCAGCGCAGATCCTATCGATCCCGTTGCTCTAACACCCGCGCATTTATTGATTGGCAGGCCACTCACAATGCTGCCGGAAAATGAATTCTTGCATGTTTCAGACAACCGTTTGTCCGCCTGGGAACTAATCACGAAAACCCGACAAGAATTCTGGCGAAGGTGGCAACTCGAGTACCTTAGCGAATTGCAAAAGCGACAAAAATGGATCAATCCAAGCGCAAACATACAGCAAGACGCAGTCGTGCTCTTGATCGACAAACAACAACCATGCATGCAGTGGCGTTTGGGACGAGTGGTCGAGCTGCATCCGGGGAGCGATGGCGTGGTCAGGGTAGTCACCGTCAAAACAGCGCAAGGAACGTACCAACGCAATACGAAATCCATTTGTCCATTACCAATTAAAGTATAAGAAAATTGTATCTTGATCTGTAAAATTCATACTTCTCACTCTTGAAATACACACAACATACAGTTTCTCGAATCACTTGCTCGCTAACACTCCCAAGGGGGGCGGCGTGTTCGGGAGATAACGAAAAGATAAAAAGAAACCCCCATATACGCATAAATACAAGCCAAAAAAAAGAAACAATCACGAGCGATCGCCATCGGTTGACAGTGGTGCTGCTATCACGTCTTCCGTGGACTGATCGATTCGACATTATTCTCATTTTGACAGTCTCGCGTTGGGTATCGACTAGTGCGTGTGAAAAAGGGTTAATTCGCTCAGTGCGCATTGCGATTCAACAGAATCGGCTGCGATCAATCTCATCAAATACAAAAACGCGCTAAACGCGTCATGGGCAATGGGCAAATCACGACATGCGAATTCCGACTCAACAGAGTCGAAGGATCGAAAACGCGCTAAACGCGTCATGGGCAATGGGTAAATCGCGCAACGTGCAACCCCTAAACCATCATTCACACACACACACACACACACATCCTGATCCTTATGTAACCAAATTATAGTGGGTTTTTATGCCGTCAAGGCTTTTCCCACACGAGCCAATAAAGAATCATTTGTTGGGCTCAATCAAGCATCAATTTATTCCTCCATCCCTGTCTCATCCAATTCCCTCCAGTTAAAAAATTAAAAAATCAAAACTACGGGGAAACTTCATGTAGAAGAATCCTCGACAATACAGTGGTGTTACCCCTTAATTAGAATTTAATAAATAATGAGATGTTTTAGTAATATAAAAATAAATAAATGAAGTAATGATTTTTTTCGTACAGTCTATATTAAAATATATATATTGTGACGTGACATTTTGTCCCGCCACTCGCACGAATGGGTGTCGACCAGTGGACCGGGTTTACGGTCCTGTTTTTGGTCGTCGCTTGTCGATTTCTCGGGGAGTGCGCTGGCGGAGACTCATCGTCCGTAATTATTAAGCTTTTATTTCATTTTGTTTTGTCGTATTAGATTTAATCATTTGCGCGAAACGAACACCCGTTAGCTTAAGCGACGAAGCGGAGAGCGATGAATGATTGTTTTATTATGAAATTACCTAACGAGTGACGTGTCCCGGCTGATCGGAATTCCCTTAATTTTCTGCCTTCAATATTTCGCGTCTTTGCCTTTCCTCCCCCGCTCTCGTTTTCCGCGGGGTAGCATTGCCTTTTACCTCGGTTCTCCCCTTGATTCTCCCCGCAAAGCTCCGCTCCCACATGGCATTGGAGCCAAGATCATCGTGGCTCGCTCGTGGACGGTCGGAGGTTCACGCTGGATCTGTGGCCATCTTGAACGCCCCCGTGACCTCCTCGCCGTAGCAGCCGAGTAGCTGCACCGTCCACGGCCTCATTCTCGGGTACCGCCGTCCGCTTCAAACCGGCGCCTCAATTTAGGTGGGATCTGGAGCTAGCCAGGGGTGAAGGTGCTGTTTGCCTGGTGGCGCGTGGGCCCACCGCCGCCCACCTGATCCGCGGGTGGCGAGGGAGGCCTCCCCTTCACCCCGTCAGTTCATCGCCTGGATCCCCAAGAGGTAGGTGCCCGAGACACGGCTGAGTAGGTGCCGGGTGCGACTGCCGAGCGGGAGAGTGGAGGTGGAGAAGCCGGAGGATTTCTCGAATTGCAGCCCGCCGCAGATCTGATCAATCTGCGGTACGCTCAATTCGAATTTACCGCGAAACACCGCGTGGCGCCGTCTCGGCTAGTCTCGCCTATAGGGCGAGCTAGCGCTGCCTCGCGAGGGACTTGGCGTGGTGGGGGGAGCGCGAGGATTTTCGGGAAGTCGATCGATTTGCGAGCCATCGCAAATCAGTCTACGTCGAGCGCCTTCCCGAGGAGACAAGTGCCAAGTGTCAAGTGTATTACCTCTTTAGCTGCCTAATTACCTGCACTCTGTTGCTTATTACCTGCACTTTGCTGCCTATTACCTGCACTTTGTTGCTTACTACCTGCACTTTGTTGCTTATTGCCTACCTTAGTCGCCTGATTACGCTTTTGCTTAATTTTCGTTGCCATCTCCTGCGATGTGGGGAATTTCGCTTGCCTGCCGCCTACACGTCTCTCAGTGAGTCCGTTCCGTTTTCTCTCTTTTGTCCGTTTGAGTTGTTCGACCCTTTTCGTAGTTTATTAAGGTCTCCGGAACAACGAAAAGATTGGCGGTTGTTCCGGAGCGTGGATCAATTTTATTGTTTGCGGGGAATCAGGACGAGTGAGCCTTTGCGGGCGTTAATGGCCATTGCTCCTCGACCGTCTCCCATTTTGTGTGGTCGAGCAATTCAGCGGACAATATCAATGATTTTGGTCTCGCTCGATTTTTCGCATTGTCTTCTTTTTCTTTCTAATTTCTATCTATTTCTTTCGCTGTAACTTTTGCCTTATGCTATACGGAACGGGTCGGGTTTTGATGAATTATTTTATTGAATTTTATTTGGCGAAAACTGTCGCGAGCGACGCACAAAATCCCGTAAATTTCGTTGTGCCTTCGCGTCGTCGCTCGGAGAGTTCCCTTTGTTTCGCGCGCGGCCTCGACCGCGCGTTTGTTTGCGCGCTATCTCTCTCGCTCTCGCGCTGGCGATCCAGCCGCTTCGTGTGTCGTAAATGCTATTGTATCGCGCCTTTATTTTTCGTCTCTTGGGTGTTCGTGTTCGATTTTGCGTTCGTATTCTTTTGGCACGTGTGTGCGACTTATCTTGGCGTTGCCTACACTACCGGCGAAAAGTTTCCGGACAAAAATTTAAAAGAGTGCCGAGACGGTTTTTCGTGCCATTTCGCCGGTAGTTGGGCTAAGCCAATTTAACCAACGCCATTTTGAAGAGGAAGGTTCCACCTTCAGTTTGGTTTTTTCACAAAATGTCTCCGATTCTTTTTACACCCAGCACTCAGTTTTGAAAACGACAATTTTTTGTCGTTTTTTATCACTGTTTAGAGTGGACCCCGTTTAGAGTAAAAATGTTTTTTAGGCATTCCTTTGGATGGAATCATGAAGGTAGAAGTCCAAGCTTCAATTTCATTTTTTAGAAATTTTTCTACGATTTTTTTTTTCAAAGATATTTCGTTTTTTCAGAAAAAATCGATGATTGGGAAATTGCTCCGTAGTACGAAAACGATGACGTTTACATTAAAACCTCAAGACGCTAAAAAGTTCTATTAGATTATGTTGAGTTGACCAGAATTTTTTCAGATTTTTCTTTTCAAATTTTTTTCTCATCTATTTGAGATCGCAGCTCGATTGATCGGGAAGACCGGATCGCATTGATCTTAAGCTTTAGAAGTAACACGGGGCCTCCGGGAACGCTTTTTATCAATTTTGGATTCTGTGTCTCTCAAAAGCTATTCATCGCATCTTCGATCATTGATTTGGCTATTTTCAATCGCTTCGCGATGTAGCAAATTTTAAACCCTTAATTGCGAAGTGCAAGGATTGATGCACGCTTTTTGACACTTGAATTAAGTCGCTGATCCATTTTCTTCTTCCAAAATGAAATAAAATAAACTCCAATAAACTCAAAAATTACAGTTTATCAACGGATAATTTAATAATCGCTCAACACAACGCGGACATTTTTTCGAAAGCTTTCCAAAGAAGTACTCAATCGAAAGAGATTTTGGATATTTGTCTGTCGTCGTAAGTAAAGAGTGTGTGAACATTTTTCCCACTTTTTTGTTTGTTTTTGAGGCAGACTAGGCAAAAAAAAATAACAAATCGCTCACCTCTACGACAAAGCGAATCTCGCGAAAACGTAAACGAGAAACAACAACGCATAGGACTCGCGACTGTGTTGAAAAGCGTGCATCAAAGCGTGCATCAATCCTGGCATCAATCTTTACACTTCGCAATCAAGGGTTCAAAAATTGCTACATCACGAAGCGATTTAAAATAGCCAAATCAATGGTCGAAGATGCGATGAATAGCTTTCGAGAGACACAAAATCCAAAATTAATAAAAAGCGTTCCCAGAGGCCCCGTGTTACTTCCAAAGCTTAAGATCAATGCAATCCGGTCTTCCCGATCAATCGAGCTGCGATCTCAAATAGATAAGAAAAAAATTTCAAAAGAAAAATCCGAAAAAATTCTGGTCAACTCAACATAATCTAATAGAACTTTTTAGCGTCTTGAGGTTTTAATGTAAACCTCATCGTTTTCGTACTACGGAGCAATTTCCCAATCATCGATTTTTTCTGAAAAAACGAAATAACTTTGAAAAAAAAAATCGTAGAAAAATTTCTAAAAAATGAAATTGAAGCTTGGACTTCTACCTTTATGATTTCATCCGTAGAAATGCCTCAAAAACATTTTTACTATAAACGGGGTCAACTCTAAACAGTGATAAAAAACGACAAAAAATTGTCGTTTTCAAAACTGAGTGCTGAGTGTAAAAAAAATCGTAGATATTTTTTAAAAAAAGCCAATTGAAGGTGGAACCTTTCTCTTCAAAACGGCGTTGGTTAAATTGGTCTAGGCCAACTACCGGCGAAATGGCATGAAAAACCGTCCCGGCACTCTTTTAAATTTTTGTCCGGAAACTTTTCGCCGGTAGTGTATATCTTGTGTTTGGTCGGTTCGATCCCGCACCGCGAATTCCATTGCGACCGGATTACCTACGCCGTGTTTTGGCGAACGACTTGTCTGACGATCTCACCTCATTGCCTTCATGCCGAATTACCTGTAGTTACCTTCATGATCCTGCTTGCCTTCGGTATGGTTGGGATCTAGAGTCGCGGTAGCGACTCGGAGACAAGTACATTTAAAAGGCGAGTCGCTCCAGCACTCTTTACAGCAAGGACCGCGATTCCAACTGTTTTCGAAAATTTTCGAAAATTGTTTCTGCTATATCTCGATGATTACACCGTTATGGAAAATGTTCCAGTTTCGAGTATTTTTTATTTTTTTTTCTCTTTCGACTGCGACTATTTCGGACTCTGTAGCTTATTCCGTTTTGCAGATACGAATATTTTTCTTTTTCGTTGCATCAAAAAATCGCACATTTTTTTTCGCACAGATTTTTTCGCACACATTTCCGATGCTCATTTGTTCCTTTTCGTAGTTGTACCAATGACAACTGGTGAAATAACTGTCAGAAGGTTATAAAGATCGCGAGTCGGATCAATGCATGGTGCGAACAGAGTCGCGATAGCGACTTAGAGACAAGTTCGTTCTAAGACTGTTCGCGGCAAATATTAATGACGATCATCGAAGATCCTGGCAATAAGTTATTTGGTATAATATCAATAATATTATATTACATTACAATGCAATATATTATTAATAGAATATCATTCATTTATGAATTATTATTCCTTATTAGACTGTATCAAATCAATTCGATA
This sequence comes from Diadegma fenestrale, assembly GCA_037043255.1. Lineage (NCBI taxonomy): Eukaryota > Metazoa > Arthropoda > Insecta > Hymenoptera > Ichneumonidae > Diadegma > Diadegma fenestrale. Next base: position 1,588,393 of record CM073312.1, read on the forward strand.
ATTTTTTTTTCAGCCTAACACAATCTTAAACTTTACTTTTATATAGAAAAATAATTCTCCCGAAAGATGGGGCCAGACGTTCAAAATTTAGAGGTGCCTCATCGGACTTCCGTCTTTTTTATTTGGTTAATCCGTCAATAACGGATTTCCATGAATGGAATAAACATTTTTCGTGTTCTAAAATGATGAATTATTCTGTTTTTATGTATAAATACTGAATATACTATAAAAAAACGGTCTTGGGTATTGCAGCAACAATTATCGGTCAATATTACACTCCGAAATTTTCAGCCTCGTTATTAATTCTGTATCTCGGTGAAAAAAAAATCATAAGAGAATTTAATAAGCATTGTTTTCAAGGGGACAGTTTTCGCTTCGATTTGACACCCGGAAAAGAAAATTAGAATTTTTTTTATAGCCCCACGCCCTTTTGAATACGGCCGTTTTCTGACCATTTTTCGAGCTTCGGAGATGGGCTACTAAAATATTTTTCTCATAATTCCATTTATCATCATTCCAAAGAGGATATCAAACGCTGCATTTTTGTTTTTAAAAAAGTACCATGCGATTCTTTTTTGCAAAAATATTCAAATTTTTAACGAATATTGCCAATTTTAGTACATTTGGCGTATTTAGAAATCGGCAGGTGATTTGAGAAAATGTCAAGAAAGTGAAAAGTTGCAGAAGTTTATGATGGACCTGTTAGAACTATTTCAGAATTTCTTTTCGACACTTTTTTTCCCCCACTTTCGGAGTAAAATTTATTTCAATTTCCTCATGGCATTTTTTTTAGGGGGGCAAGGCATTCATTTTTTTTCTGTCATTATCTCCATGTCATTTTAATTGAAAATAAAATGTCTTACTTTCTTTTACACGATTTTTTCGTCAAAAAAACTAAATTATTGAAAATTTAGTTTTTAAATGAAATTATACGAAGATGATGACAGAACGAAATTTAAGCCCCTCTAAAAAAAAGTACCATGCGGAAATGGAAATAAATTTTACTCCGAAAGTGGGAAAAAAAATGTCGAAAAGAAATTCTGAAATAATTCTAACAGGCCCATCATAAACTCCTGCAACATTCCACCCCACTGATATTTTCTCCAATCACCCGCCGTTTCCAAAATACGCCAAATTTAATAAAGTTGTCAATTTTCGTCGAAAATTTGAATATTTTTACGGAAAAAATCGCACTATACTTTTTTAAAAACGAAAATGAAGCGTTTGATATCCCCTTTGGAATCATGATAAATTAAACTATGAGAAACTTTTTCTAGTAGACGGGCAGCCCATCTCCGAAGCTCGAAAAATTTTCAGAAAACAGCCGTATTCAAAAGCGCGTGAGGGCTATAAAAAAAGTTCTAATTTTCTTTTCCGGGTGTCAAATCGAAGCGAAAACTGTCCCCTTGAAAACGGTGCTTATTAAATTCTCTTATGATTTTTTTTTTCCACCGAGATACAGAATATATAACGAGGCTGAAAATTTCGGAGTGTATATATTGACCGATAATTGTTGCTGCAATAACCAAGACCGTTTTTTTATAGTATGTTCAGTATTTATACATAAGCACGGAATAATTCATCATTTTAGAACACGAAAAATGTTTATTCCATTCATGGAAATTCGTTATTTATGGATTAACCAAATAAAAAAAAAAAAACGGAAGTCCGATGAGGCACCTCTAAATTTTGGAAGTCTGGCCCCGTGTTTTGCGAGAATATTTTTTTTATATTCAAAGAAAGTTTAAGATTGTGTTATGCAAAAAAAAAATTATCGGTCTTATTTGATAGTCTATTCCTTATATTATATCAAATATAGTTCCACATATATTTTTTTTTAAACACATGATCGTTCAATTTCGCAAAGCTCAAAGGAAGCGGTTGCATTTAGCGGTTACAAATTTTGAATTTTCAACCTTTCTCGGATATTTGTCGACTGGGAAGTTGGCCGTTTTTTTTTTTCAATTACAAGATCCTCCCATTTTTCGCAGCTCTATAGAAGCGCAATAATATGATACAATAAGTGATTTAATAAAGAGAGAAATAAGGGAAAATGAACGTAACAAAAAAATTCTGCGAGCGCGTATATAGCGCCCGCGTTATTGCTAGTAGCTACAAGAACTACGATTATTGAATACTTGTCACATTTCAAGTCGAGAGTTCACAAAAAGTCGCTAAATAAGGGGCAAAATACAGCATGAATGCTGTAAAAAAACCTGAGACAAGTACATTTATGCCATCCGAATAGTCGTTTCTGTTGGAAATATTGAACTGATAAGTTGAACTGATACTTCACAAAAAGTTACTAAATAAACCGAAATCTACTGAAACGTACATGGCCAAGCACATAGAGTTTTTTCAAATTTTATTGAAAATTCCAATCCTCGGGAAATCGGGATCTTCACCAAATGCTACCGTGGGACAGCTCGGCAAAGGTCGTTCGATACCATCCATATTCAACAGAGCATAACCCGCGAAAAAAATCTTGAGCGGATACGCACAGAGTACTTGTCCGGCCCCACAAATTTTTCAATAAGAACCCTGTCCCGAAAAATTTTGGTGGAAGCTCTCTCATAAGTGAAAGATGGAAGTAGTCGAAGTTCGTGATCTTAAAAATAATTTCCATCATTCATGCCCATTTATTTGAAACGCAAACCGGAACTTAACTAGTTTAACTAGATCTTTTAATCAAATTTCAAGTTATTAATTAATGAAGAAAATCACGCAGAACTTCTGTAACTCTGGACACCAACCTCATATAAACGTCGGGAATGCACAGAAATTATTGAGTCCGGTCTAGAGGTGATATGTACATGTATTGATTGTGAAAAACAGAAAATATTTGCAGTCCACATGTAGAACAGAAAATTTGTCGGGCCGGACAAGTACTCTGTGCGTATCCGCTCAAGATTTTTTTCGCGGGTTATGCTCTGTTGAATATGGATGGTATCGAACGACCTTTGCCGAGCTGTCCCACGGTAGCATTTGGTGAAGATCCCGATTTCCCGAGGATTGGAATTTTCAATAAAATTTGAAAAAACTCTATGTGCTTGGCCATGTACGTTTCAGTAGATTTCGGTTTATTTAGTAACTTTTTGTGAAGTATCAGTTCAACTTATCAGTTCAATATTTCCAACAGAAACGACTATTCGGATGGCATAAATGTACTTGTCTCAGGTTTTTTTACAGCATTCATGCTGTATTTTGCCCCTTTCATTAATTTACCTCGCGCTATGGGGCTGAGTGTTTCGACCTCGGGCGAATCACCAGCGTTGCTGCTCAACTGCTTCCCTGGACTGTCAGTCAGAGCAGACGCCTGGGATTCTATTACCTACGCCCATTTACCTGCGAGGAAGACCGCCACTTCATAGTCGCGCCAATACCTGATAGTCGAGCTTCGCTCTTAGTTACCTGGGCGATAACCCCCCTTATGGAGGTTATCCTGCCCGTTTCGAACATGAATCGTCAGGCAAGGTCGTTCACGGTCAAGACCAATCGCGGGATCGAAATTATTATTTGTTCAATTTAATTTTAATAATTGCCTTGTTAACGTTACCTTTCTTCAATTTGAATAAATCACTTCATTGATCTTTTAACTTCGCGTTTGAGTTGCCTTGTTATTATATTTGTTTCGTGCTGTTACCCTGCCCCAAGAATCACCCCCTCTACCGTTCGTATCTCAGCTGTAGAGCTGAGTAGCCGGAACACCTCGGTCGCCTCGTTTCTCTCGTACCCCGGTCAATTGAGATTGGCGAGAGTGGGCGAACAAAAAGTCAAAATTACTTCGGCGGTACTTTGTACCTGGCGCCCAGCCCGCTCTCGCGACCGTTGGGAGTGCTCGGGAGACGAGGTGAGCCGAGAAGAGACAATATTTCTCCCGTCAGGGAAAATATTCGTTACAATATATATTAGGGTGGCCCTTAATGTGGGTGAAAAAAAAAATTGGTCGTGCCGCCCTCCAAAACGGTTCCAAATAATAAAAAAAAAATCTACGCGAAGCCCCAGCTATGTGCGTTAAGAGAAAGACGTGCCTGTAAGCACGAAATTTCCGTAATTTGAATAAAATTCCTTATTTTTCACAATCGGTGTCATTATTATTATGTTTTTATTATGTCGATGTGAAACTTGTTTTGCATCACCGCAACAACGATTCATACGTTAAAATTTGATTCCCGTCACTGATTTCCTCCAATTGATGCATCATTAAATAAAAAAAACAATACATTTATTAAGAATAATCTACATACTTTTTACGATTTTTCATATGTAATTTTGAATTTCGCGGTTGATCATTGTTCGGGAATGAGCATTCTCAAATTCCCGCGCCGTGACTCGCGCTCTCAGCGCGGCATAAAAGTCGCAAATATGGATAACAGGCGGCTGTCAAGTTGTCGGGTGTCGCTGCCACAAGGGATATCGTGACAACTTGACCAGCATCCATATTAAATATTCTATTCTTCTTCGGACTCGCAACCGAGAAGACGTGTGAGCTCTCGCTCTCTAGGACCTCGCGACACGAGGCATCGCGGCTATCTCCGACAAGGACCACTCAGCCTTGCTCGGTTTAACTCCCAATCGTTGTGTTAAAGTGTCCGCATTATCACGGCGAAGCGACTTCTCCTTTAGTATTTTAATCAAGTGTATTCTCCGGGACATTTATTTATGTAAACTCGTGGTGATCTCCGTTTTTCTCTTACCACGCAGCGGACACGTGTCGGTGTTACGCATCTTTATGCGAGTGATCGCTCTTATCTGGACTTTTGCTCTATGTAAATGAGCAATAAACTAAACAAAAGAGTACTCTCAAAAGCTTCGTGTCAGTCTCTTTTTTTCTCAAACCCAAAACTCTCCTGCATGATAACATCCCGCCCTCGATCATAAAAACAGCGGCAAAATCCGGGTCAGTTTCTGGAACATTTGGTCCTTCGAGCCGGATCGAGGGCTAGTGTCGGAGAGTTTTGGGTTCAATCAGGCTCTCAAGGAAGATCCGGCTCGAACATTTGGTCCTTCGAGCCGGATCGAGGGCTAATGTTGGAGAATTTTGGGTGAGATCAAGCTCTCATTGGAAATCCGGCTCGAACATTTGGTCAGTCGAGTCGGATCGAGAGCTAATGTGGGAGAATTTCGGGAGTAATCGAGCTGTCAGTGGAAATCCGGCCCGAACATTGGGTTCTTTGAGCCGGATCGAGGACTTGTGCGCGGAATTTTTGTGTGTGAAACGGTCTCCTGGACAGGTATCTATATCTTATGTGTCAATTTTTGAAATATTAAGTTTTTTCCGACCAATTGGATGATGTGTGCAAATGAAACATTTCTTTGTTTTCAATAAAACGAACAAGCTCGCCAAGTTTAAGATTTTGTCAAGTTTTAAATTCCCCTATACATTTTTAAGAAATTAAGAAGAATCTTATTATTTGATCTCTGTATTGAATACCAATATAGAATAGCATTAGAAAGTTAAAAATCAAAGGTTGTCCGATCATGGAGAAAAATTGATATTTAAATTTAAGTTCCTTCTTACAGGCACGCCTTCCTCTTAACGGACATAGCTGAGGCTTCGCGTAGATTTTTTTTTCATCATTTGGAACCGTTCTGGAGGGCGGCACGATCAATTTTTTTTTTTACCCATATTAAGGGCCACCCTAATATATATACATATTATATGTATATTAGGGTGTGCCAAAAAAAATCATTTTTTTTTATCAAGGAACACGTTTCTTCCGTTCTAGCATCATGAAATACAAAAGCCATCCAAATTTGAGCCTTTTAGAAAAATATTTAGACGTGCCTCATCGCACTTTTCTATTCTCCATAAGAATAACCCGGGAAGCACGTCACATGCGACTTTCGCAATTTGCAACTCGCAAACGGGTCGATTTTTGGATTGTCTCGAGACGGTTTTTTGTAGGAAATTGAATGCTCAACAAAAAATGTGTCTTGCTATTTTGTCCTAAATCTACTCTTTCGAAAGTTATTGATTGTTAAAAATCAATAATGAGTAGATTTGCAAAAAAAACTCCAGTTTTCTCTCGAAACTACCTGAAAAACTTGAAAAAAGAGAGCGTTCGAACGAACATCACTTTCGAAGGACCTACAGGAACAGGAACAGTACCTCATGGGATGGGGTCGAGCCATATTAGGGTCAACAATCAAATATAATTCGTGAAATATAAAAAAAAGATGTTTATTTAAGATTTTTTTTGAACAATTGGGGAAACGTTGACGATGCTCCTGTACAACTCTCAATAGATATTGCAGTTCTCCCTCACCCTTCGTTAAACAGTTACTGTGAAAAAATCTGAGCCAAGTACATTTGAATTGTCCACAAATTTCTTAGGTTTGCTTAACAAATTTTCGTTCAGTTTTTTTAACAGGAACAACTATTTCGCAGGCATAAATGTACTTGGCTCAGATTTTTTTACAGTAACTGTTTAACGAATGATAAGGAACAACTGCAATATCTATTGAGAGTTGTGCAGGAGCATCGACAACCTTTCCCTAATTGTTTCAAAAAAAATCTTAAATAAAGATCTTTTTTTTTCATATTTCACGAATTATATTTGATTGTTGACCCTATAATAGCTCGACCCCATCCCATGAAGTACTGTTCCCTATTCCTGTAGGTCCTTCGAAAGTGATTTTCGTCTGAACGCTCTTTTTTTCAAGTTTTTCAGGTAATTTCGAGAGAAAACTGGAGTTTTTTTTGCAAATCTACTCATTATTGGTTTTTAACAATCAATAACTTTCGAATAAGTAGATTTAGGACAAAATAGCAAGACACATTTTTTGTAGAGCATTCAATTTCCTACAAAAAACCGTCTTGAGAAAATCC
>CM073312.1:1595324-1717419 GCA_037043255.1 Diadegma fenestrale
TACAGTGGGAGGCAGACTCAGTCTCGCCAATCTCTTATACCCAAAAAAGCACCCGATCGTCTTGCCAAAATCGCACCAGGTTACCGGGCTCATTCTCGAAAGAGCACATTCTGAGTGTCTGCACGGAGGCATACAGACGACCTTATCCACCATTCGACAACGGTACTGGCCGATTGCTGCACGAAATCAGGTACGAAAAGTAATCAGGGCCTGTACGCGCTGTACGAGGGCCAACCCCCCGTCGGTTGACTATAGAATGAGCGATCTGCCGGAGAGTCGTACGATGGTCGTCAGGCCATTCACAAACTCTGGCGTCGATTATTGTGGCCCCTTCTTCATAAAAGAGAAGAAGTTCCGGAACCGCAATAAAATAAAAACTTATGTGGCTATCTTCGTTTGTCTTTCGACAAAAGTGGTGCATCTTGAAGTCGTGAGTGATCTTACCAGCGAAGCCTTCTTCGCAGCTTTGAAACGTTTCATCTCACGACGAGGCAAATGCATGAGTATATCTTCGGACAACGGAACTAATTTCGTCGGGGCGAACAACGAATTAAAGGAGCTCCATGATCTCCTGAATTTGGAGAAGCACAACGAATCGGTGCACAATTTCCTGGCGGATAAAGGAATATCATGGAAATTTATACCCCCACGGTCACCTCATTGTGGCGGATTATGGGAGGCAGCAGTGAAGTCGTTTAAAGGGCATGTTAAGCGCGTTGTTAATACCGATTTGTTCACGTTTGAGCAATTTAACACGTTGGTCATAGAAATAGAGGCAATACTCAATTCTCGTCCTCTTACCCCACTTTCTTCTGATCCTGATGATCTTACCGTCCTTACTCCCTCGCATTTCCTGATTGGTGATTCTTTGTCGGGCTTACCAGAGCCAAATCTCACCGAAGTGGCTACTAATCGGCTGTCTACCGGGCAGCATATTCAAAAGGTCAAAAGGGATTTCTGGGTCCGGTGGCAGGCAGAATATCTCCACGAATTAAACGTTCGGCGCAAATGGTCTAAGGGCGACCATTCCTTGCGCAAGGATTCTATTGTCCTGATCAGGGGTGATAACGCGCCTCCTATGCATTGGCGCGTAGGCCGGATCATCGAGGTGTACCCGGGAAAGGATAACGTCATCCGTACGGTTCGAGTGAGGACATCTGGAGGGGAGCTGGTCCGCAATGTGAAAGGGCTCACTCCCTTGCTGGAGAATAACGGAACCGGGCCTGAATCAACCAAATCGTGATCCAGGACTTCGCGCAGAAAACCAATATCTTGATTACATTGTTTGCTAATTTAATCCCATAGTATTTCATAGTAGTGGAGTTTTACATGCATACCCTTATCGGGTTTTTACATGGTGTGCTTTCTATATCGCCTCTATTTATTATTTCCACTATTCTTTTTTCCTATATTTCCACTGTTTTGCTTTTTCTCCACTACGCACACTGTGGACCTACATTTTATACGTGGGTTCCGAACCACGGAGAGTACAGCTTAGGACACTTAGAAAAATCCATTGGTGTCGGCGGCGGGAATCGAACCCAGGCTCCGCTGGGTGGGAGCCGGGCCCGTTACCACTGAGCCACTGCCTCTCCCAATAGTATTTCATCTAATTTCGTATTTTTGATCGCAAGTCTCTCAACCGGGAGAGAATGTTGCAGCGAGGAATATTTTTCGTACGTTCCTTCATTATTCCACGCTTCATTTTTTTTTACAATTAGCTGCATCGTAGCGGATTTTTAGGCCTACCTAAGGTACGCGGCCAACGTCTTTTTTTCATAGCTAAATATTTCTCAATTCGGGACGTTCCCATAAGCGGATTATCTCTACGCATCCGCTTTCACTTTTTGGGTGCCTTCTTTTTTTCAATTTTTGTCATGCGGGTGCCACATGTCGAGGCATCGAAGATTTTCTTCAGCTGCGGTGCTAAAAAAAGGGAACTCTCGGAAAATCACGTTCCTACCTCACATTTTGGGTTTTTCTATTTTTTGTGAATATCCGTTCCGCCTACGCTGCAGCTAGCCAATCAGTTCTTTTTATTATTTTTGCGGAGAAGGGGTATGCGTGTTCACTTCTTAGAATATAATTTTTCTAGACTTTAGTTGCGAACAAGACAGGAAGAGAATAACACCCGAAGTTCTCCTCAAGAGCTCAACATCGTTTTCTTCTACTCTTTTCGTATTCTTGTAACTCGCAACACTTTTCCTTGAAACATTTGAATAAAATAGTGTCGTATTGCAATCGACAGGATACTCCTATGCAATAACATTTATTTTATTTAACTTAAAACAAACCACCCTCTCTCCCGTAAAAAGTAGAGTGGGATTTCACGACGACGATAAATTCCGCGAAACACGCTCTATGCGTCGCGGCGCTCTCCCTGCGTATCTCGCCGCTCTGTCAGACGTAGGTACGTAACTATTTATGAAACGATATTTGTTTCTATCATTTTTCATGTAAAATCGGCGCATGAGAACTTCAAAAGAAGAAACAAGTATTGATCGCGCACGTCCTTCGATTAAACGTGGGATCTTCTATTTAATATTATTTTTTGCACCGGTTCAAAACGTGGGTAACTTTGGAGGATGAGGGAAAGGGTAGATCGCGTAGATAATTACGAACACCGGAATGATTTGCATTTAAGTAAAAAATATGTTTATTAAATCGTCGACGTGGATCACACGGCGGACGCGTTCGCGGGTTATGCGAGATTTTGCTTGAGCGCAACTTGGCGACAGCCCAAGTTGCGTGTTTGTGAAATTAAATTAATTTTCGTAAAGACGAAAGATGAGATCGAGTCGCGCGTTACACTTCTCTTGTCGATGCTCGGAGGATTACTGAAATTCGCGGTAAGAAAGCGCATGTTACCTAGTCCGAGGATCGCGAGGGCCGAAGGGGAATTCGGGAGTACGAAACTGCGCTTGTTTTTGCGTACATACTTTATAATCCCTCACGAAGAGACGAGGCTACAATCGGGCATAGTAACACGAATTTGAAAGTACGTTACCTTAAATATGATCGAAAATATTACGCTGAAATAAAGTGAAATTCGAACAAGTATATATTAGGGTGCTTTTTTTTTTTGGCGACATTTTTTTTTTCACTCCCATCTCGCATTTTTGTGGGGAATACCTTAAAGAAAATTCCCTGAAAATTTGAGCCCTTAATATTAATTTGAAGTACTCGCCCAAGGCGTCCAATGATTTCCCCTTTAAAATACACGTAAAGTTCGATTTTTCTTCTTAAAAGTTCTACAGATCAGAGGCATTTAAAGGTACGATCTTGGTCGACGAACCGATTTATTCATTATTGAATGCTCTACAAAAGTGTCCATTGTGACGTGATTGTAACTCGAACTGGCGAGGTCGTACGGGTCACTAAACCCAATTTTTTCATGAAATTCTCGTTTTTTCACCTCTATCTCGTAAATGACGAGAGCTACAGAAAAAATAGGAATGACAAACTTGGCGGAAATTCAATTTTCTACAAAAAAGTATTGAAGCACCAAATCGCTAACATCGATGTTTCTTGAGATATTGGGCTTTTAAGTTGAGGTAGTATGGAATTTTCATGGATTATTGAGCTAAACTGTATAAGTTGTTAATTTATTATTCTTTATTGTCATTTAAACCATCAAATATTTATTCGTTAAGTTGCAAATGATTGGAAAGTTGAATAATTGATGGTTTTGAAACTGAAATTCGAGAAAAAAACACATTTTCAAAGTGCTTAAAATCATTTTTTTCACTTTTCACGAATTTTTCAATTGATTTTCTCCCGATTCTTCTAATTTACTTACCAGTAATTGAATACCTATGAATTTCTAGTTAAAAATATGTTGTAAATTTACAAAATTTTCAACTAGAAATTTACAAATTTCACAAAATTTTCAACTAGAAATTTACAACATATTTGTAACTAGAAATGTATACGTATTCAATTGATGGTAAGTAAATTAGAATAATCAGGGGAAAATCAATCGAAAAATTCGTGAAGAGTAAAAAAAACAATTTTGGGCACTTTGGAAATGTGTTTTTTTTCTCGAATTCCAGTTTCAAAACGTTCAGTTATTCAACTTTTCAATCATTTGAAACTTAACAAATAAATATTTGATGATTTGAATGACAATAAAGAATCATAAATTAACAACTTATACAATTTAGCTCAATAATCCACGAAAATTCCATACTACCTCAACTTAAAAGCCCAATATCTCAAGAAATGTCAATGTTAGCGATTTAGTGCTTGCTTACTTTTTTGTAGGAAATTGAATTTCCTTCAAGTTTGTCATTCCTATTTTTCCTGTAGCTCTTGTCATTTACGAGATAGAGATAAAAAAACGAGAATTTCATGAAAAAATTGGGTTTAGTGACCCGTACGACCTCGCCAGTTCGAGTTACAATTACGTCACAATGGACACTTTTGTAGAGCATTCAATTATGAATAAATCGGTTCGTCGACCAAGATCGTACCTTTAAATGCCTCTGATCTGTAGAACTTTTAAGAAGAAAAATCGAACTTTACGTGTATTTTAAAGGGGAAATCATTGGAGCTTTGGGCGAGTACTTAAAATTAATATTAAGGGCTCAAATTTTCAGGGAATTTTCTTTAAGGTATTCCCTATAAAAATGCGAGATGGGAGTGAAAAAAAAAATGTCGCCAAAAAAAAAGCACCCTAGTATATATAATTAATTAATTTATGCATAATAAATAAAAGCGTAACCACACGATAGCTGAAACCAAGGAAATCAACAAAATTCAAAAATGATACAAGAAAGATTCTAACGTAAATGAAATACGTCCCTGGCGTGGCCGGCAGCTGTCAATATTCGCTCTCTGGGCCCTTTGCGAGTCCCTTCCAGGTATCTAAAAATTTTGAAAGAGGGGGGAACGAGGATGCATTGATGAAAAGCACAAAGTATGCCGAGAGACTGCGAAGACAACAGAAACAACACTGTGTTGATATAATGTTTGACGTGACGATGAATGCGACGGTCTCACAGGATAAATTTCTTTCCAACGATAACAACAAGAACAGGCTTATACAAATATTAAGGGAAAAACTGTGCCAGGCAGGTGTTGTGCCCACGAGCGCAACCAAATTCCTTAAATTATAAAAGAATCGTCAGCAAACACGCAATCGACCTGTCGTGCACAACTCATGTAAAAATGCTAAACTAAACCAGGACAAATGCTGACGATCACAGATTTCACAATCGACCGTCCCGATTAATTGAACTCATTGGGAAATAATCCCAAGACATCGGTACGATCGATTGACCAATAATTACCACCTCCATAAATATTGTCAAAACCCCTAAACGAATAAAAGTGAAAGCAGCCCGCAACTCAAACAGTCTGCGATTCACTCAGCGATCAAATATTATCACGTCATTGGTCTCGAGGCGATTAACTCGATTGTAACAAACTATTCACAATAAACTTAACGTTAAAACTGACAGTATTGGGTTGGAAATTGACTCAACCTTGGTAATATCCCGAATAATCAGTCCCAACCAAACTCGTCCCCACGTGACGATTTGCACGGGCACAACACAGATTTCATTTGCAAACAAGCGTATTGTTTCGAAGAGGCCGAGAAACGTGGCTTGAGTGTTCGTGAGGGAAAATGTCGGGAATTGGCTGAGTGAAAAGGAACGAAGCTGAATGAAATAAAGCGAAGTCGCACAGAAGTTAATATAACAAAAATTAAACTTGTTTATTGTCAGTATAACGAAATAAAAATGCGTAGAGTTGGTTAACAGTTTGAGGGCAAAGCAAATTATGGCTCGCGCGAACAATGGCGAAACGTGCCGGCCGCGTGGCGTGAAATTGAAGAGCCCGAAAATAATGTGAAAAGAACGTGAAAATCACCGAAATAACGGAATCGAAGTGTCCAAAGAAAATATCCCGATCGCGGAACTGAACGCGGGCGTAAATCGCGAACAATTCTTTAATCGACGTTGAATGAAGAAGACCGGGTAAATTGTTAGACTTGGAAAAGGTTGAAGAGCGCGAAGGCAAACGTGTCGTCGCGTTACGAAGGGAACGTTGAATGATCGAGAGTCGAAGATGGCTGCGGCGGCAGCCTGTCGAAGTATCGAAGGGGGCGGGGGGACGTGGTCAAAGTCCACGCGAGACGACGTCCAGTTTGTGCTGCCGTCTCACGCGAACTCCGAGCACTACGACGAATCCTGAACATTCTCCCCGCCTTCGGCGACCGTTGTTGTCGAAGAATCCACCGGAAGTACCGCCAGTTTTGAAGTTGGTCGCTTGAAGGTCGAAGTGGCCGTGCGAAGTGTTACTACTCGAGTGAGGCCGTCCGGTCCCGGGTGGAGCTCGATCACTCGAGCAAGTGGCCAGCGTGAAGGCGGAAGTCGTTCGTCGGTTATCAACACGAGAGTTCCTCGTTGAATTTCGTGCGAAGGATGGCGCCATTTCGAAATTGAAAGGCTCCGTTGAAGATATTCCGTTGACCATCGTTGCCAGAAGTGCTGAAGTGTCGCCTGAAGAAATTGCCATCTCGAAAGTCGAGATTTCGGAACTGAAGTTAGCGATGGTTCGGGCACGGTCGTCAGTGCTTCTCCGATGGTGAAGTGGCCTGGTGTAAGGGGCGAAGTGTCCTCAGGGTCGTCCGACAACGGACAAAGCGGCCTTGAATTAAGGATCGCCTCGACTTGCGCAAGAAGAGTTGTAAATTCCTCATACGTAAGCGAGGCGTCCCCGATGACCCGTCGAAGATGAAATTTTGCCGATTTCACCGCAGCCTCCCACTTTCCACCCATGTGAGGTGCGGCCGGAGGATTGAAGGACCACGCCGTTCCGAGGTTGGTCAGGGAAATGATTTTCGCGTTCATTTCTGCTGAACCAGCCTTGAAGAGTGCCCGAAGTTCCGCATCAGCCCCGACGAAGTTGGTGCCGCAGTCGCTATACAGCGTGTGACTGAGGCCCCGTCGTCCTGAAAACCGCCGGTACGCAGCGATGAAGGCCTCTGAAGTGTAGTCGGTGACTAGCTCGAAGTGGACGGCAGAAGTGGCGAAGCAGACGAAGACGGCGAGGTAGCCCTTGTAAGTTTTCGCGGCTCGTCCGCGCCACGTTTTAATGGTGAAGGGACCTGCGTAGTCGAGCCCGGAATGAAGGAAGGCTCGTGAAGGCGTGACTCGCGCAGGCGGAAGTTGACCCATAAGCTGCTGGGCTTGAAGTCCGCGAAGCCTGGCGCAGGTGACGCATCGAAGGATGTGGCCGCGAACCGGGGCTCGGCCGCCCAGAACCCAGTATGACTGCCGAAGATAACTTAAGGTGGCTTGCGTGCCACCGTGAAGGGTCCGAGAATGGGCGTCGGAAATAACCAGCGCAGTCAATCGTGAAGTTCGTGGCAGGATTGGCGGGTGAATGGCCTCAGGCTGCAGAAGTGCGTGCTTAAGCCGGCCGCCGACTCGAAGGGTACCTTGTTGGTCGATGAAGGGCGTCAGGGGGGCGAGCGGATTGCTCTTATGAAGCGGTCCTTGTGAAATCGCCTTTAGCTCTGCCGTGAAGTGACTCTGTTGCACGAGTCGGATCCAGAAGTGCCTCGCCTCATCCAAATCCCCGGGTGTTAGCGGGTTGGTCATTGAAGTGTGAGGGAGGCGTCTGAAGCGTGCGGCAGCTCGTTTGCACACCGCTGTAATTCGAAGGAGCCTTGTCAGTGAAGAATACCGTCCGAGAAGGTCCCAAAGTTGTTGTTCGGGGTCGGAGGTGGCAACGAAGGCGAGCCCCGGTCTTAGTTCGAGATCGGGCTCCGATGAAGGGGCCGGTGAAGCATTGGGCCACGATTCTTGGGGGAGGGAGAGCCATTCGGGTCCGTCCCACCAGAGTCGGTGTTTCGAAAGTTGCCGAGGCGTCATTCCGCGTGACGCGCAGTCCGCTGGGTTCTGCTTCCCTGCGATGAATCGCCAGGTTGCCTTTGAAGTGAGCTCTTGAATCGAGGCAACCCGGTTTCGGACGAAGTCTTTCCAGCGTGAAGGGTGCGAAGTCATCCATGTCAAGGCTACTTGAGCGTCCGTCCAGAGTGTGACCGGAACCTCCGACAATTCCAGCGTTCTCTGGACGCTCGACATTAATTTTGCCAGTAGAAGGGCTGCCGCCAGCTCAAGTCTCGGTATCGTGAGACGCTTGAGGGGTGAAACCTTCGTCTTCGAGCAGACGAGGGTGACTGTTGTTTGCCCGTCGGCCGATGTTGAACGAAGATAAACCACTGCCGCCATGGCGAGCAGTGAAGCGTCCGAAAAGCCGTGAAGTTCCACCTTGGATGTTGACGAAAGATGAAGCCACCGGGGGAGGGAGATGAGTGAAAGCTCACTCAAGCTCTCTCGGAAACGAAGCCACTTCTCCTGAAGTGTTGCCGGCAAGTCGTCATCCCATTGAAGTTTCGCCAACCACAGCTCTTGCAGGAAAACCTTCGCTTTGACTGTGATCGGCGAAATGAAGCCCAACGGGTCGAACAATGACGCCGTTTCTGAAAGGACGGTCCTCTTGGTGACGTCCTGGTGGAATGAAGGCTGAAGGGTAAACTTGAAGTTGTCCTCGGTTGGATTCCACACGAGGCCAAGAAGTTTGACGTTGGGATCCTCAGAATTGATCGGAACCGCGTCTGTTGTAAGCTCGGAAGTGACGTATTGAAGGGCATCCTTTGCATTGGCCGACCATTTTTGAAGTGGGAAGCAACCGCGCTGACAAATTTCCTGAAGCTGCCTCGCAGACTCTTGAAGTTCTTGAAGTGTGTCAGCGCCTCCGAAGATGTCGTCGACGTATCTTCCCTTCGTCAAGGGCGACACCGCCAACGGGAAGTCGTGACCCTCGTCTTCGACGAGTTGAAGCATGACCCGGATGGCGAGGAAGGGCGCGCAGCTCAAACCGTACGTCACCGTTGTCAGTTGATATGGAACGACTTGGTTGTCCGAGTCGACCCATAGAATTTGCTGAAGTGCCCAATCGTCCGAATGAACCGCGATTTGACGGAACATTTTAGCGACGTCAGTCGCGAAGATGAAGCGATGCCGTCTAATCCATAAGAGAACGTCGACGACATCTCGTTGAAGTTTGGCTCCGGTGTGAAGAATGTCATTGATCGACACACCGCTCGTCGTTTTGAAGGATCCATTGAACACGACGCGAAGTTTTGTCGTGGTGCTGTGAGCTCGAAAGACGCCGTGATGTGGAAGGAAGAATTTTGGTCTTGAAGGGTCCGTGTTCGTTGCACGCGTCATGTGTGACAACGTTTCGTACTCGTGCAGGAAGTTGTTGTACAGCTCGCGATACGAATCGTTCGTCGCGAGCCGTCGAAGAAGTTGTTGAAGACAGCGCCTTGCACCAGCGAACGAATCTCCCAGAGTGTTTGGAGATGCCTTGAAGGGAAGCCGAACCACGTACCGACCGTTGTTGTCTCTAGTATGCGTATCCTTGAAGTGCCGTTCGCAAGAAGCCTCCTCCGGCTCGGGTGTAGGGGCCGACTCCGAAGGAACTTCCTCTTGTTCCCAGAACTTCGTGAGCAACAGGTCGATCCTGTCGTCAATGGAAGTGTGCTGAATACGAACCGAACTTGAAGTGGAATTGTTTACCGGACCGAGGACGATCCATCCAAGAAGTGTCCGTTGGGCGATAGGCTCAGTGGCGCGGCCCTTGATGATTTCCGGCTCGACCAGGAGACCATACGAGTCAGCTCCGATAATGACGTCGATGGGTCCTGGTTTCGTGAAGTCTGGATCGGCCAAAAGAAGTCCTTGAAGGTGGTCCCATTGAATTGAAGTCGTGAATGAAGGCAGCGCTGAAGTCAGGACGTTGAGAACAAACGCCGTCACCTCGAAGGTTGAAGCTGGGTCGTAGATCGAAGATAGGGTGACGGTGGCAGCTCCCCGCGTGCGGCCCGCGGACCGGCTCCCGATTCCCTGAATGTTTATTGAAGCGGCCATTCGTTTGAGGCGAAGAAGTTGCACCGTGCGTTCTGAAATGAATGAAAGTTCAGCACCGGGATCGATCAGAAGTCGCACTCGCTGTGAGTCACCGGACGGTGACGTCAGAACCGCTTGGCTCGTAGCCAGCAGGACTGAAGGCCGTGAAGCTGTTCGTTGTTCGAAGGAAGTGACCGCGTTCAGAAGTTTGGCCGAAGTGTCGTGCGAGCCAGTAGCCGCGTCGCATGGTTGACTGTCGCAGAGTCAAGCCTGAGGCTCATTCGGCGACGAAGTGGCCACTGGTTTGGCTGTCGGCCGGTTGCTCGAAGTGTCCTTCGAAGTGGACGGCTTGTTGTTCGAAGCGGCCGGTGAAGCAGAAGACGGGAGGTGGATCAACGTATGATGTTTCCCGCTGCACTCGAAGCACCTGCCCGTCACACGGCAGTTTGACGCTGAGTGCGGGCCGAGGCAATTAAAGCAGAGCCGCCGTTGTTCAGCAACGAGGCGGCGCTCCTGTGGGCTCCGTTGCTTGAAGAGACCGCATTTGGTAATGAAGTGCGGCCCAAGGCAGAAATGACAGCACTGTGTCGCACTCCCGGCTGGATTCAGAGGAGCTGTCGCGGTGACCGCAGCCACGGTGTCGGCGTTCCAGCTTGGTCTGTCCGCCTTGTTGGCCTGCGGGTTGGCGGGTTGCGCCGCGAACGCCTTGGCCGTTGAAGTTGCCCGCTTTTGCGTCGTGTTTGAAGTGCCCGAAGAAGTTGGCCGTGGCGAAGAGGCCTTCCCGATATCGATGCTTTCGAGGGCCCGAGCTCGTGTAGTCAGGAACTCTCGCAGCTGTTGAAACGTCGCCGGTTCTGTTGAAGCGCCCAATCTTAACTCCCACTGCTCTCGAAGATGATGGTCGAGGCGTGAGACGATGAAGTGAACCATTATTGTGCCCCACTCATCCACTGGCATCTCCAGCGATCTCAACGCGTTCAGAACCTCGTTCGTTGTATTGATGAGCGTGTTGAGGGATTTGTAGGACTTCGGCGTGACCGTAGGGATTGCGAAGAAGCGGTCCAATTGAGAAGTGACCAAAAGTCGCTTGTTCTCATACCGAGCAACCAGAAGATCCCAAGCTGCGATGAATGATTCTGAAGAGACCGGTAGATTGGCGATGAGCTGAGCTGCATCGCCTTTCAAGGAGAGTCGAAGATAATGCATCTTTTCGACCGAAGTGATGTCCGGATTTTGGCCGACGAGGGAGACGAAGAGATCGTGGAATGACCGCCAAGAATGGAACTCTCCGTCGAAGTCGGGGATTTTAATCTTCGGGAGTGCGCTTCGCACATGCGAGGATCCCGGAAGTGCCGAGAGATCAGCCAGGTTGGCCCCGGTGGGCTCAACCTGGTCGTAGTGCTCTTTAATGGTGAGCAGAGCCACCTTTGCATCCTCGTACGCCTGTTGGCATTGGGCTTCGAGGCCGTCCTTGAAGTATTCCGTCTCCGCCAAGTTCTCGCAGTTCATCTCGAGGAGACTGGCATGTTCCCGTTGAAATCGCTCCCAATTAGTCTCTAGCAGCGCCAAGCGCGTCGTTGCCAGAGTTTTATTGGTGTTTTGCGGTGTTGACGCGATTGTCTTTTCCGCAAGGGCCTTAATGCACTGAAAGGTGCTGATGAGCCCGGCGATGCGGCGCTCCATCTTGGCGACGTTGGTCGTCATCGCGGAAGTGTCCCGAATTCAGAGGGGCGCGAAGGGCTCGAACGAATCGCGGCGCGGAATTGTCTATCGTGAGCCGCGCACACACTCCCGAAAAAGGCACTGAAATTTATCGAAGGCACTCGAAGGGACCGGCAAATCAGAGCGCGAAACGATGGGAAACCGAATCGAATTCGCGAACGAACCGTAGCCCAAAAAACACGAAATATCACGAAGTACCGGCGTAGATCGGCCCAAAAAACCCGAAATGTCACGAAATACGGGCGTAGATCGGCCCAAAAAACCCGAAATGTCACGAAATACGGGCGTAAATCGTCCCGAACTTGTCAAGTACGCGCGCACTATTCCGAAGCGTCCTACACGCGCACACTGAGCCTCTGCCGCGCACGAGGCGAAGGACGAAGCACTACCGAAGAGCGCGAGCGCGTGTGTGTGTATCGCGCGAAAGTCACTATTATTTGAAGCGTCCTATACACACAACCGGGCCTCTAACGCGCACGAGGCGACGAACGAAAGTTCACTTAGCGAAGCACGACCGAAGAGCGCGAACGCGTGTGTGTGTGTCGCGCGAAAATTGCGAAGATGCTCGATCTCGAACACGATTGTGAGAGAGCGCGCACTATTCCGAAGCGTCCTACACTCACACACAGCCGAGCGCACGAGGCAACGAACGAAGATTCACTTGGCGAAGCACGACCGAAGAGCGCGAACGCGTGTGTGTGTGTCGCGCGAAAATCGCGAAGATGCTCGATCTCGAACACGATTGTGAGAGAGCGCGCACTATTCCGAAGCGTCCTACACGCACACACAGCCGAGCCTCTAACGCGCACGAGGCGATAGGAATGTTCTCGAAGGCTCTCGAAGCGTTGCCGAACGGTACGCGCGCGAAAAGCGAGCGCGAAAACGTGGTCGTATGGTCGCGGTACGCGAGTGCGAGAGAGAGCGAAGAGCGACTTGCTTGACGAATGGCCGCACAAAGAGGAGACCGATAGCTCTTGCCGGCGTGACGAACACGTGGTCGCGACGAAGAAACGCCGGTTCACTCGCACCTTTTATGAATAAAAACCCGAAGTACGCGAAAATTCCTTCCCTTTTTTCAGCAAAACACTCGATAATCACTCACTAAACACTCGAATCCGGCTCGAAGGACCAGTAATGTTTCGAAGAGGCCGAGAAACGTGGCTTGAGTGTTCGTGAGGGAAAATGTCGGGAATTGGCTGAGTGAAAAGGAACGAAGCTGAATGAAATAAAGCGAAGTCGCACAGAAGTTAATATAACAAAAATTAAACTTGTTTATTGTCAGTATAACGAAATAAAAATGCGTAGAGTTGGTTAACAGTTTGAGGGCAAAGCAAATTATGGCTCGCGCGAACAATGGCGAAACGTGCCGGCCGCGTGGCGTGAAATTGAAGAGCCCGAAAATAATGTGAAAAGAACGTGAAAATCACCGAAATAACGGAATCGAAGTGTCCAAAGAAAATATCCCGATCGCGGAACTGAACGCGGGCGTAAATCGCGAACAATTCTTTAATCGACGTTGAATGAAGAAGACCGGGTAAATTGTTAGACTTGGAAAAGGTTGAAGAGCGCGAAGGCAAACGTGTCGTCGCGTTACGAAGGGAACGTTGAATGATCGAGAGTCGAAGATGGCTGCGGCGGCAGCCTGTCGAAGTATCGAAGGGGGCGGGGGGACGTGGTCAAAGTCCACGCGAGACGACGTCCAGTTTGTGCTGCCGTCTCACGCGAACTCCGAGCACTACGACGAATCCTGAACACGTATGGAGATGCAGATACTCTTATAGTTACCACTGCTTTGGAACTATCAAACGACCATAATGCTGTTGTAATAGTTGAAGAAGATATTGATCTTTTGGTTATAATGACCGGTCTAAATCGCCAGAATTCCAATGATTACTTTTTAAAACCGAGCAAAGGAAAGACAGAGCAGAAAATATATCCACGCGAGAGCTTCAATCATCCATCTATATGCAAGTACATACTGTTCCTCCATGCTCTTAGTGGTTGTGATACCACATCAGCATTTTTTCGAATGAGAAAAATGAAGTTCATCAGATTATTGAACGCTGAAAATAATCCCCTTCCATGACTTGCAAATAATCCTCGGACCCTTTTTATGCTCTGATTCCCATCCCTATCATTTGGATTGTTCTGCAATCCACTGTTGCAAGGGACGTATTTCATTTACGTTAGAATCTTTCTTATATTATTTGCTGTGGCTATTCGCACCCCTTTTTCGTGTGTCGTATAGCGTGTGTCATGTGTCGTGTGTCGTGTGTCGTGTGTCGTGTGTCGTGAGGCGTGCGTCTAAGCGTGAGTCGTGCGTCTACAGACTGCGAGACACACTGCTCCGAAAAGCTATATGGAATCACGTTACTAAAATCCGATGTGCGATCAATTTAATTAAGCTTTCAGGTTATAAACATGCAGCTATAAAAGCGAAAAAATTACACACACACATACACACACTCATGAAGACGAGCCGTATATATTTGATTAAATATCACACTGAATGAAATGTAGAATGCAATTGCTATATTTGCACGATCGTTTGTAGTTTGTATATTATTTTTAAAAAAACAATACAATAATAATACAGTTCTTGGGTAACAAAATCCGATTACCGACCTCTTTATTACCGACCGACAGCAAACTGGAAACTATATGCTGATTCTTCGTGACATCTTCCTTTTCTATCACCGACGACTAACACATTATTATTTTGAAATCTCAGGGTAAACGATCCGTATACAGTTGGGAAACCATATTATCATATTATTTTTGAAAAGTGATTGCCAAGAGAAATTATTTTCAGATTACAACTGCATAAAATTCGCGCTGCAAAAAAAATACATTCAAATAAACGCACACTGAATAAAATCTCAAAATATATAGTTATTCACTATTCACTATAGTTGTATTTATTGATACACAGTTTCAAAACAGTATTTGGCATGAAAATGTTTACATATAATAGATTTTATTCTAGATAAAATGTTTAAAAAAACAAAAATGAGACAAAAACACAGTACGCAAGTACAAATGGCCCTGAACCATTACTTTTGGTTTTTACACTTCGGGCAAAACCATGTGTTGGCTCTCGGTGCTCGTTTTATGCCCACGCATGGGAAGTGATGCCACAACAGGCACTGGTCACAGTGCACGCATTTGTCGTCGTCGCTTATGTTCTTTTCACAGACCCCGCACGTAAACACGCCGGTTTTTTTCTTCTCTTCGATTTCTTGAGTAAGGGAAGCAAATGAATTTTCTTCAAAGAAGTTTTTAATCAATTCAATATTAACCGATTCGTCGATGAGGGAGTCCCTTATATTATGGAGATCGATATCTTCGTTAGTTATGTTGTATTCTCCTTGTAGTGCAGCCTCTATTTTTTTATCTTCAAGGGATAGAAATTTTAGGAGGTCGATTTTTTTCTTTTTTTCTGGCAGAGAAGAACATTTTTTTGGTTCTTTTGCCACGGTTTTACGGGGTAGAAAGATCGTTGATAACGCAACACCTTTTGGTCGACCCTTCGACTCGACTTTCTTTGGCATAATTATCTCAGCAAAATCGTCCATCTGCACATCGTCGTTGATGTTTTCTTCTTTTGCGTTTGAACTCCGAGTTTCGGCCAGGACGTAATCCGCTGCTATGGCTGCTTCCAACGCATCATCGATTTCCTTCTCCGTTAAGAAAGAATTTGTAATCTCACACTCGTGAATGATTGAAGCAGAAATTACCGGTACGCTGGCGATATTAATGTCAGCTATCACTTCGGTGGCATCGTTACGATTGCTTTCGTCTTGACATTTTCTCAAGACGTCGATCACACTCTGTATATTTCGTTTAATGCGCTCTTGTGATGACTCGTCAAACAGGCTCTCAATAAAGTTTTCGACGACTGGTCGTACCGCTTCTAGCATTTCTTTTTTTTTGGCTTCGACGGAAGGAGATGGCGAGACCGATCTGATGACTGAACAGGGATGGGCATAAAGAGCTTAAAAAAAAAATGAATGATAAATCATTTTTCACTTCTGATTTAAACGAGCTTGGAGTGTCAAGGCTTTTTTCACTCGGACTTAAAACGGGCTCGGAGTATCAAGTCTTTCTTGACTCGTGATTTAAACCGGCTCGGAGTATTAAGTCTTTTTTGACTCGGACTTAAAACGGGCTCGGAGTATCAAGCCTTTTTTGAATTGGACTTAAATCCAGCTCGGAGTATCAAGCCTTTTTTGAATCGGACTTAAATCGAGCTCGGAGTATCGAGTCTTTTTTGACTCGGACTTGGAACGGGCTCGGAGTATCAAGCCTTTTTTGACTCGAACTTGAAACGGGTTCCAATCGTCAAGCCTTATTTGATTCATGATTTAAACGAGCTCGGAGTGTCAAGTACTTTTTTACTCGTTACTCCTTTCGATTAAGAGTGACAGAAGCTTTTTCATTTCGAGTGTCATTGAGCTCCAAATCAATTTCAAATTATTTTTAAATCGTATCAAATTTGATGGATTTTCGCGATTCACAAAAATCGTAGTTTTCCGAAAAATCTCTTAACCGCTTCAATTTTTGGAAATGTTAAAAGCTATTGTGAACAAATCTGTAGTTCTTCCTAGAATAGTTGTCGAAATTGCTCAAGTTGCATGATGCTAAAGATGCACGATGCTGAAAGCTTTCTCTATGAGGAAGACATTAAATATATAGGCTTTCTCATTGAGCATCGTGCAACTTGAACATCTTGTTTTGTTGTCTGTGAACTTGGAAAGTGGAAAAAGTGAGTTTTTGGTTCAGGATAAAAAAAAAACAATTATGGGGATGCAATACAGCCTGTGAAAAATTCATCAAAATTGGTTCGCTTGTTTTTGCGTGAAAAGGACACATGTTTTGGTCGCTTTTCTTTTTATCATACATGTTTTTCTAATGTAATATTTTTTTTTCTACCATCTTATTTTTTACTTTAGTACTTATTCTTTTTATTCTTATTTTTATTGTTACTTTTGTTGTGTAATGGGTGATAGTGGGCCTACGAATAAAATAAATGAATGTGTGTGTGAGTGCGTAGAGAGGGATACGAATCTCGAGCGGTGAGGGAGTGATCATTAGCCGAGACGATTAGTAGGTGTTCGTCCGTCGACGGAATCGGTCAACAATAAAATAGAAATTCGAAAAGTTACTTGTCCCGTCTAAAATTTCTCTCCAAATAAATACAACCGATACCTCCACAAACATCCCGATCAAGAGAAAACAAAAAAAACACTAAATTTGGCGCCCAACTTACGGCAGAACCAAGCCTGTCTGAGATAAATATTAAATTAAAGTAAAAAAAGGACGCCGAGTATCAGAAAAGTGCAACCGCAGTTGGAAAATTATGACTCACATATCTATATATTACTTTGTATAAAAAAAATTCCATCATTAAAGTTTTGATAAACATTGTTTTTTCAAAAAAGAAGGGAAATCCGTGGAAAAATACTCCAGAAAAGTAAAAAACAGATCGCCAACTATTAAGAAATCGCAACCTCTGTTGAAAAATAACGACCAAATTTTTTATCGATATTACTTTGCAATGTAACACTTATGATTTACTAAATTTATGTATTTTATTTTTCCTCCACTGCAAACCATTTTTTGACCTTCATAAATATCTTATCAAAAAGTATCAAACTCAATTGAGAAAAAAAAATGAAATCATTGTCTCATAGCCAAGAGCTCATAAATGAGTGACTAAATTTCGACGAACGTACGCCCTTAACACATTCGGTTCAAGGGTTTCTCCATTTTGGAGGATTCCAGCATGATTATCCTGAATACTATGATGACTTCATGCTAGCTAAAGATCATGGATGTACGTACAATACAATTCCACGGGAAACGAAACATAAAAAACGGCAAGTTTACGTACAAGGGCACGCGAACACGTACACGTATTTCCCGGACGAATTCACTGCAATGATTATACAAAAACTTGGCGTGCATGGTTTTCGAAAATCATTTCGGGAAGACAAAAGATAATCGAATGTACCAACAAGATTAATAATCATCCCATTTCCGTCTATGAAAGAAGAATTTTAAGTTTTACATAGCATATGTCAGTTTGCATTAAGGGGGGAGCAGGCTTTAGGCGCTTCAAAAAATCAATTTTTTTGCACAAATGTCTTCCCAAACTATCCAAGAATATGTCCTTAAAATTTCAGACGCAAATTCGAAATATTTTCGGAGTGACTGAAGAAATAGTGAGCAGGCGTCGAAGGTATACGAGCGGGATCGCTCGGAGCGCGCGCGCTCCACCCCTTGATGTATTGTACACTGCTATTCATTAATGCCTGGGCAAAGCGAAAAGTAGCGATTTTACCGACAGTGTATCGTCACTTGTCGAAGTTGCTTGAAGTTCGGAAGAGTTTCAGACTCATGTGTCAAGCGTGATTCTTAACCAGCAAATTATTAACCTAACGAATACATGACAGCGCCGAAATGAGGTGACCGCGGCAGGCTGACACAGCGTTCGGCAGATCGAAATTGGAACAAGGGGTTAAGTGAGATGGAAAAAAGCTACGAAAATGTGATGGTGTCTTGGCGAATGGATTTAATGACAAATAAATATAAAAAATAAAAATGAAATGAAAATTGTTAAATTTAAATGTGATGGTCTATTGGCGAATGGATTTAATGACAAATAAATATAAAAAATAAAAATGAAATGAAAATTGTTAAATTTAAATGTGATGGTCTATTGGCGAACGGATTTCATGACAAATAAATATAAAAAATAAAAATGAAATGAAAATTGTTAAATTGAAATGTGATGGTCTATTGGCGAATGGATTTCATGACAAATAAATATCAGAAATAAAAATGAAATGAAAATTGTTAAATTTAAAAATTGATTTAATTAAATCCACCACTTTCATTCAAAATCTTGATCAACGAATTAAGAATTTTTGAGCTTCTGATTGTCCAGGTGAATCCAGGGGTACCCCACAGATACTTGGGATGTTCTCTTTTGAAAATTACTTGACGAATTGATGGAATCACCTGGCCACGGTCATCGCGAATAATGTCGTTGCTCCAAAGCTCGTAGACCGGTTCGATCGAGGAAACGAGTGAACTTTGGGCAAGAAACTCATCAATCCAACCTTGGGGTTGATGGTTTCTACGAAGCAACCATGTTTCGAACCTGGTCCACCAGCTTTTACGATTGGATTCATCTGGATATCGATGGAACGCTACTCGACAACAGATTACGACTCATTTCCAATAAACACGAACAAAAAAGCACTTTTCCTGCTTAATCAGATGAATCCAGAATGAACGCTGGTATCCCGCAGCTATTTGGGCTATCCTCTTTCCAAAATTACTTCGGGAATTGATGGAATCACCTGGCTAATGTGATCGCGAATAATGTCATTGCTCCAAAGCTCGTAGACCGGTTCAATCGATGAAACGAGTGAACTTTGACCAGAAAACTCATCAATCCAACCTTGGGGTTGATGGTTTCTGCGAAGCAACCATGTTTCGAACCTGGTCCACCAGCTTCTACGACTGGATTCATCTGGATATCGATGGAACGCTACTCGATAACAGATTACCACCCATTTCCAATGAACACGAACGAGAAAGCACTTTTCCTGCTTATCCAGATGAATCCAGAATGGATGCTGGTATCCCGCAGCTATTTGGGCTATTCTCTTTCCAAAATCACTTCAGGAATTGATGGAATCACTTAGCCAAGGTCATCGCGAATAATGTCATTGCTCCAAAGCTCGTAGACCGGTTCAATCGATGAAACGAGTGAACTTTGACCAAAAAACTCATCAATCCAACGTTGAAGTTGGTGGTTTCTACGAAGCAACCATGTTTCGAACCCGGTCCACCAGTTTCTACGATTGGATTCATCTGGATATCGATGGAACGCTACTCGATAACAGATTACCACTCGTTTCCATTAGACACGAACGAGAAAGCACTTTTCCTGCTTATCCAGATGAATCCAGGATGCATGATGGTATCCCGCAGCTACTTGGGCCGTTTCCTTTCAGAAATTACTTCAGGAATTGATGGAATCATCTGGCCAAGGTCATCGCGAATAATGTCATTGCTCCAAAGCTCGTAGACCGGTTCAATCGATGAAACGAGTGAACTTTGACTAAAAAACTCATCAATCCAACCTTGAAGTTGATGGTTTCTACGGAACAACCATGCTTCGAACCTGGTCCACCAGCTTCTACGATTGGATTCATCTGGGTATCGATGGAACGCTGCTCGATAACAAATTACCACTCATTTCCAATAAACACGAACGAGAAAGCACTTTTCCTGCTTATCCAGATGAATCCAGGGTGCATGATGGCATCCTGCAGCTACTTGGGCCGTTTCCTTTCAGAAATTACTTCAGGAATTGATGGAATCACCTGGCCAAGGTCACCGCGAATAATGTCATTGCTCCAAAGCTCGTAGAGCGGTTCTATCGATGAAACGAGTAAACTCTGACCAAAAAACTCATCAATCCAACCTCGAGGTTGATGATTTCTACGAAGCAATCATGTTTTGAACCTGGTCCATCAGCTTCTTCAATTGGATTCATCTGGATATCAGTGGAACGCTACTCGATACCAGATTACCACTCATTTTCAATGGACACGAACGAGGAAGTACTTTTCCTGCTTATCCAGATGAATCCAGGATGGATGATGGTATCCCGCAGCTACTGGGGTGGTTCTCTTTCGGAAACTACTTCACGAATTGATGGAATCACCTAGCCAAGGTCATCGCGAATAATGACATTGCTCCAAAGCTCGTAGACCGGTTCAATCGATGAAACGAGTAAACTTTGACCAAAAAACTCATCAATCCAACGTTGAAGTTGGTGGTTTCTACGAAGCAACCATGTTTCGAACCTGGTCCACCAGCTTCTACGATTGGATTCATCTGGGTATCGATGGAGCGCTGCTCGATAACAAATTACCACTCATTTCCAATAAACACGAACGAGAAAGCACTTTTCCTGCTTATCCAGATGAATCCAGGATGCATGATGGCAGCCCGCAGCTACTTGGGCCGTTTCCTTTCAGAAATTACTTCAGGAATTGATGGAATCACCTGGCCAAGGTCACCGCGAATAATGTCATTGCTCCAAAGCTCGTAGAGCGGTTCTATCGATGAAACGAGTAAACTCTGACCAAAAAACTCATCAATCCAACCTCGAGGTTGATGATTTCTACGGAGCAATCATGTTTTGAACCTGGTCCACCAGCTTCTTCAATTGGATTCATCTGGATATCAGTGGAACGCTACTCGATACCAGATTACCACTCATTTCCAATGGACACGAACGAGGAAGTACTTTTCCTGCTTATCCAGATGAATCCAGGATGGATGATGGTATCCCGCAGCTACTGGGGCGGTTCTCTTCCGGAAACTACTTCAGGAATTGATGGAATCACCTAGCCAAAGTCATCGCGAATAATGACATTGCTCCAAATCTCGTAGACCGGTTCAATCGATGAAACGAGTAAACTTTGACCAAAAAACTCATCAATCCAACCTTGAGGTTGATGATTTCTACGAAGCAACCATGTTTCGAACCTGGTCCACCAGCTTCTATGATTGGATTCATCTGGATAAACAGGAAAACTGCTTTCTCGTTCGTGTCCATTGGAAATGAGTGGTAATCTGTTATCAAGTGGCGTTCCATCAATATCCAGATGAATCCAATCGTAGAAACTGGTGGACCAAGTTCGAAACGTGGTGGCTTCGTAGAGATCATCAACTCTAAGGTTGGATTCATGAGTTTTTTGGTCAAAGTTCACTCGTTTCATCGATTGAACCGGTCTACGAGCTTTGGAGCAATGACATTATTCGCGGTGACCTTGGCCAGGTGATTCCATCAATTCCTGAAGTAATTTTGGAAAGAGAATAGCCCAAGTAGCTGCGGGATACCATCATTCATCCTGGATTCATCTGGATAAGCAGGAAAGTGCTTTCTCCTTCGTGTCTATTGGAAACGAGTGGTAATCTGTTATCGAGTAGCGTTCCATCGATATCCAGATGAATCCAATCGTAGAAACTGGTGGACCGGGTTCGAAACATGGTTGCTTCGTAGAAACCACCAACTTCAACGTTGGATTGATGAGTTTTTTGGTCAAAGTTCACTCGTTTCATCGATTGAACCGGTCTACGAGCTTTGGAGCAATGACATTATTCGCGATGACCTTGGCCAGGTGATTCCATCAATTCCTGAAGTAATTTCTGAAAGGAAACGGCCCAAGTAGCTGCGGGATACCATCATGCATCCTGGATTCATCTGGATAAGCAGGAAAAGTGCTTTCTCGTTCGTGTCTATTGGAAACGAGTGGTAATCTGTTATCGAGTAGCGTTCCATCGATATCCAGATGAATCCAATCGTAGAAACTGGTGGACCAGGCCCGAAACATGATTGCTTCGTAAAAATCATCAACCTCGAGGTTGGATTGATGCGTTTTTTCTTTCAAGTTCATTCGTTTTAGTGATTGAACCGGTCTACGAGCTCTGGAGCAACGACATTATTCGCGATGACCTTGGCCAGGTGATTCCATCAATTCCCGAAGTAATTTTGGAAAGAGGATAGCTCAAATAGCTGCGGAATACCAGCATCCATTCTGGATTTATCTGGGTAAGCAGGAAAAGTGCTTTCTCGTTCGTGTTCACTGGAAATGAGTGGTAATCTGTTATCAAGTAGCGTTCCATCGATATCCAGATGAATCCAGTCGTAAAAGCTGGTGGACCAGGTTCGAAACATGGTTGCTTCGTAGAAACCATCAACCCCAAGGTTGGATTGATGAGTTTCTTGGCCAAAGTTCACTCGTTTCCTCGATCGAACCGGTCTACGAGCTTTGGAGCAACGACATTATTCGCGATGACCGTGGCTAGGTGATTCCATCAATTCGTCAAGTAATTTTCAAAAAAGAACATCCCAAGTATCTGTGGGGTACCCCTGGATTCACCTGGACAATCAGAAGCTCAAAAATTCTTGATTCGTTGATCAAGATTTTGAATGAAAGTGGTGGATTTAATTAAATCAATTTTTAAATTTAACAATTTTCATTTCATTTTTATTTCTGATATTTATTTGTCATGAAATCCATTCGCTAATAGACCATCACATTTAAATTTAACAATTTTCATTTCATTTTTATTTTTTATATTTACACTGCCGCTCAAAAGTTTAGATACACTACCCAATATTTCTTGCGGCACAAAAAGTTTAATAACTCTGTCAAAAAAGAAGATTTTCCAATTTTCGAAGCGGCGTTTTGAAGGGGATAAATCCAGCTTCAGTTTGCTCCGTTCAAATATTTTCTATGATTTCTTTTCGACTCAGTACGGACTTTGGTTTGTGACTGTTTTTAGGCTTTTTTTTGACCATGGCAAATCAGGCGCACAGCTTCCGAATTTTTTTGATTTTTTCTTTAATGATGACAAACTTAAAACTGCATGCAATTGCTCCATCTTTGTTTTTTAGAAAATTTTTTGCGATTTTTTTTCGAAAAGTTATGTGATTTTTTCCCAAAATCAATCAATTTTGAAAAATTCTAAATAACCCGAGAACTATAGGGTTTAAGAGAAAATGTCAGAAATGAAAAAAGTTGTGTATTTCGACCCTGAATCGCGTCGAATTTTTTTGGAATCATTCTTTGAATTTTTTTTTTTTAGTATTTTTTTCGAAACTAATTTTTTTTTCAAGGCCGATAAAGTAATGATTCAAGGCACTCACCCGACTGAGATAAGTTTCTCTAACTTATCTAAGTGTGGTGAGTGCGTTGAATCATTACTTTATCGGCCTTAAAAAAAACTAAGTTTCGAAAAAAATACTAAAAAAAAAAAAAATTCAAAGAATAATTCCAAAAAAATTCGACGCGATTCAGGATCGAAATACACAACTTTTTTCATTTCTGACATTTTCTCTTAAACCCTATAGTTCTCGGGTTATTCAGAATTTTTCAAAATTGATTGATTTTGGGAAAAAATCAGATAACTTTTCGAAAAAAAATTGCAAAAAATTTTCTAAAAAACAAAGATGGAGCTATTGCATGCAGTTTTAAGTTTGTCATCATTAAAGGAAAAATCAAAAAAATCTGGAAGCTGTGCGCCTGATTTGCCATGGTCAAAAAAAAGCCTAAAAACAGTCACAAACCAAAGTCTGTACTGAGTCGAAAAAAAATCGTAAAAAATATTTGAACGGGGCAAACTGAAGCTGGATTTATCCCCTTTAAAACGCCGCTTCGAAAATTGGAAAATCTTCTTTTTTGACAGAGTTATTAAACTTTTTGTGCCGCAAGAAATATTGGGTAGTGTATCTAAACTTTTGAGCGGCAGTGTATTTGTCATGAAATCTGTTCGCCAATAGACCATCACATTTAAATTTAACAATTTTCATTTCATTTTTATTTTTTATATTTATTTGTCATTAAATCCATTCGCCAATAGACCATCACATTTAAATTTAACAATTTTCATTTCATTTTTATTTTTTAGATTTATTTGTCATTAAATCCATTCGCCAAGACACCATCACATTTTCGTAGCTTTTTTCCATCTCACTTAACCCCTTGTTCCAATTTCGATCTGCCGAACGCTGTGTCAGCCTGCCGCGGTCACCTCATTTCGGCGCTGTCATGTATTCGTTAGGTTAATAATTTGCTGGTTAAGAATCACGCTTGACACATGAGTCTGAAACTCTTCCGAACTTCAAGCAACTTCGACAAATGACGATACACTGTCGGTAAAATCGCTACTTTTCGCTTTGCCCAGGCATTAATGAATAGCAGTGTACGTTTTGTGATCTATTGTATAGTTCTTTGAAGAGTCTGAAGGGCAACTCTATGTACCAGGAATCGCTGATTAGCATATTAATGCGGTAAGTTGGACAAAATACGATTCTTCATATACGAAAACTGACGCACGATTTCTCGGTTTTTCATTTTTACGATTTTTCCTAATTGGCGGGAAAGATAGGGAAAAAACTAAACGTCCCATCGAAACGAAACGAAATGCATTCTATTCGGGATTAAATTCTCTTCTAGTCGAACCTAAAAAACCTTATGAAAGTTAAGATTAACCGACTTTTTAAGCAATCTAAAGTGATTCTTTTTTTCAAAAAAAAATGAAATTTTTTTTTAATTCGCGAAAAATTGTTGAATTTTCCACTTTTTGTTGAATTTTCTTGGTTTAACTAGGAGCTATGCTATTGAAAAAAAAAAATTCGGGTTCTTTGTTTCAGATGTAAATTGCGACCTGCACCTTTCCCGCCGCACGACAAATGCACCCTCACGATGCCTCACCGAAATGCTTGTACGGGTCATAAAATGACATGTAACTTAATGAAAAAATTTGAGAAGTCTGACAAAATATATAACAAAAAAACCGAAAGTTTCGTTCCAATCGGATATTTCTTTCCTTCCCAAAAAAATCCTTGAAAAAATCCATTTTGTGAAGCCTCTAAAGGAGTATAACTCTAAGGAGTAAACGACAGTATTTTCTAGTTGAATTTCGCAAACTCTCCCCCAATTGAATATCGCCCGCTAAACCCCCTGCTGCGAAGAATCCTATGCACCAAATAAGGACAGTCAACGCCGAACGCGCTGTTTCCAGGACAAGTCGTAATCAAGCGCGCGGCGCGCGAGGCGGAGATGAGGGAAAATTGGCCATGTTGTCTCTTTGTTCCTTAATGTATCCCGTCTGTTCCCGACCCCCCTCTCAGTGGTGTCCCCAGTTCGTACTGGGGACCCCTCCTCTCAGCAGCGTCCCCAGTTTGTACTGAGGATGCCACTGAGAGGGGGGTGAGGAATTCCTCATCCATGTTTACTCGTATAAACATGGATGAGGAATTCCTTCGCCGAAATTATTTTTGAAAACCATGCACGCCAAGTTTTTGTATAATCTTTGCAGTGAATTCGTCCGGGAAGTACGTGTACGTGTTCGCGTACCCTTGTACGTAAACGTGCCGTTTTTTATGTTTCGTTTCCCGTGGAATTGTATTGTACGTACATTCATGATCTTTAGCTAGCATGAAGTCATCATAATATTCAGGATAATCATGCTGGAATCCTCTAAAATGGAGAAACTCTTGAACTGAATGTGTTAAGGGCGTACGTTTGTCGAAATTTAGTCACTCATTTATGAGCTCTTGGCTATGACACAATGATTTCATTTTTTTTCTCAATTGAGTTTGACACTTTTTGATAAGATATTTATGAAGGTCAAAAAATGGTTTGCAGTGAAGGAAAAATAAAATACATAAATTTAGTAAATCAAAAGTGTAACATTGCAAAGTAATATCGAGAAAAAACTTGGTCGTTATTTTTCAATTGAGGTTGCGATTTCTTAATAGTTGGCGATCTTTTTTTACTTTTCTGGAGCATTTTTCCACGGATTTCCCTTCTTTTTCGAAAAAACAATGTTTATCAAAACTTTAATGATGGAAATTCTTTTATACAAAGTAATATATAGATTGTGACGGTTTTTTTATTTGACCGTCACTAAAGAGTGAAATATCGTAAAGAAGAGCTTCCCGATGCTCCTGCTCGATACTTCGGCCACACGATTATCTCACAGGGCTTGTCTAGTGCGATTATTTGGTTAATTATTTATTAATTTGCGTTCGGAAATACTTTATTTACATGTAAGCGATCCCGGGAAAGATAGAGAGCGAAAAGAATTCGAATTCTGTTGTCAAAACAAGGACGAGGCAACGGAAATCTCACGGAAGGCTGGAGAATATTCGAGTTGGAAAATATTCGTTCGGCTTCGAGGACTTGGTCGTTTTTCTATCGTTACGTCAGGGCCGTCGTACCCGCCGGATTCTCCCGCTGTCAATCATCGAATGGCGATCATCGCATCATTCTCGCGAGATCCCGTAAATCAGGCGAACTCCATGGTCCATGTTATCGCGTAAGAATTGTAATGGTCGAGCTAGGGGTGAAAATGCAATAACAT
Organism: Diadegma fenestrale; assembly: GCA_037043255.1. Taxonomy (NCBI): domain Eukaryota; kingdom Metazoa; phylum Arthropoda; class Insecta; order Hymenoptera; family Ichneumonidae; genus Diadegma; species Diadegma fenestrale. The sequence goes on from CM073312.1 coordinate 1,621,934, forward strand.
CTTGTGCAGCATTTCCCGATTTTCAAACTTGCTCTGGGGCCCTGTCTAACGCTCGGACCAATTTTATGATTGCGCCGGACCTGGGGATAATTTTCGGGAATATTCAAAATTAGGAGAGGGGCGGGAGAGAAATTCCTCGTTACGCGTAACGCTCTTGTTCTCGAGGAGATTCTCGTGAAGTATCGAGCAGAGAGGACGTGTCGCGAAAATGGGAAGAGACACCGTGAGTTCCTTCCTTTTCACTTTCTGGTTTGGTTTGTGGGCCCTTGCACAACTTTCCCGGGTCATTTTTCGCGTTCTTTATCAAATTAAAATGTTTGATGTTCCTCTCATTGTGTTGAGAGAAATTTGGTGGCGGTGACGACTTTGTCACGCACTTCTTAGTCAGCTCTTTCGATTTGCTTTGTCCCGCGTTCGCCCGTTTTGCGTATCGCGGCTATTTAACGTAATTTAAATATCGAAGGGTAATCGTGGCCGTACTCGATATCTCCAATTTTGTGTTATGTTGCGTAAATAATTGTTCCGGTTGGCGTAAATTGTTTCCCGGGCTGAAGGGTCGCGAAAGTGTGATTTTTGTGTGCGTGTGTGAGTGAGATTGCGTGAGGGGGTCGGCATAATAATCGAGTAACGTTCGATAGCTCGGCCGAGTAACCGATTATCGGGGGCTCGGTTTTCCGAATAAAACATCTTGAATTTTCGTGATTTTACCATCTTTAAAATTTATTTTCTCGACCGTGAGTAGAGCCACGGAGAGAATAAATTCGAGCTCGGTTTAGATTGTTGAGAATGTAGGATCCCGACCAATTTTGTGTGTGAGCGTGCAAGATTTTGTGTGAGTGAGTTCGCGATTCTTCCCCCACGGTTCATTAGAGACGCGTGATTATTATTTTTCTCGTTATTCCGGTTAAAGTTTGATTAAATCGGTAAATTTTCTTTTGTAACAAAACCATGTAAAATTCGTCTGCGACGAACCTTATCCCGAGTGTGCGTATTCTTGTAATTTTTCCCGATTATATTTTTCTGACTAACGATTAGATTTATTTTTATTATTTTTAAAACGTAATTTCGTGTTTGCAAATTATTCTCGCGGAGACCTTGCTCATTCCGCTGATTGCAAGCTGGTCAATTTTGTCTCTCTCTTTGCCGTCGAGTCGCTTTGCGACCGGCGCCCAACATTAAATTTTTCCATCTTTAATTTTCGATTAAAATCGACGGTAAAGAGAGCCAGACTTTTGTGGCGTTTTTAGGGTGATTGAAAAATATCGTCACAAGATATGTGAGTCATAATTTTCCAACCGCGGTTGCACTTTTTTGATACTTGGCGTCCTTTTTTTACTTTTATAAAGTATTTTCCCATGGATTTCACTTCTTTTTGGAAAACAGGATGTTCATCAACATTTTTTTTTATCGAGGGATTATTCGTTGTGGTTGGTTGTTCTGGAGAGAGGATAAATCTCTTCAAAAGCTTACGTAGACAGCCGTGGTAAATCTCTTCAAATATGTCGACAAAAGACATGATCAATCCCTTGAAAAACTCTCGTACGGACTCTTGTTTAATCTCTTAAGGAAAGCTCGGAGAGACTCGTGGTCAATCCCTTAAAGAAACCTAAGTGACGCCATCAGGCAATCACTTGAAAAAATTTCGTCGCGACCGCTTGGAAATTCCGTCCATAAAAGGCCCGGTGAGATGCTTGATCAATCCCATTAAAACTTCAATTGAGATCCTATTTTCAACGCTTTAAAAAAGAGCCTCGTCAAGACTGTCGGTTGATCGCTTGGAAACCTCTCGATAAAACTCTGAATCAGTCCCTTCAAGAACTTCCGTCGGGAACCCTGGTCAAGCCCTGAAAGAAGACGTTGCAAACCATTTGAGCCGTCGACCTAGATAGCGAAAACCATGGAGAAATATACCTAGACATCGAAAACCATGGAAAAATATAGCGAGACATCAAAAACCATGTAGCCGCGGACCTAGATATCGAAAACCGTGGAGCCGTCGACCTAGACAACGAAAACAATGGAGCCGTAGACCTAGACACTGAAACCCATGGAGAAATATACCTAGACATCGGAAACCATGGAGCCGTGGACCTAGCGATGGAAAACCATGGAGAAATATACCTAGACATCGAAAACCATGGGAAAATATACCTGGACATCAAAAACTATAGAGCCATGGACCTAGACATCGAAAACAATGGAGCCGTGGACCTAGCGATCGGAAACCATGGAGAAATATACCTAGACATCAAAAACCATGGAGCCGTGGCCCTAGACACCGAAACCCATGGAGAAATATTCCTAGACATTGTAACGACCCGTTACCTTTTTGTTATAAAACACGCTGCTGCGCCGCTGAAAAGCGCGATATTAAGCGCAAGAAATGGTCCTGGTCAGACGTTCACCGATTTGGTGAGACGTCTAACCCATTATTATTATTATTTTTCATGAATTAACGCGCGAGCTCATGACTCCGAGCGTCGCGCCAGCGTGCGCGTGCGAGTACGCGTGCACTTACGCCACAAGCGAGGATCCGTCGCGAGAACGCCCAGGGCGCAGCCCTTCCACGCACTTCGACCCCACTTAAGGATCTAGGATTTCCCCTTATCGGAAATCAATGCGGATGGGCCAGCGCGGAGAATCGATACGCAGAGAGCTAGAGCGATCGTTAGCGAGGACAGACGTGTCAATCCTGAGAGATATTTATTGAAATTAAAAGCATTTTGTAAACGCGGTTAGCGTATAGAGAGTTATTCAGTTTTGAGACGCAATTTCGACTTGCGATTTGTAACCACGCGGTTCGCGTGCGATATTTGTAACGTATCACGAAGCGCTGTTAAGCGCGTATTGTACGGTCGGGCGTACCGAACGCCAATTCACGATTAAATATTTTAACGCTTTTAATCGACGGCGTACACATTTTCCTGGCCCAGATCCCGGCGACGGAGGAGTCAAGGACCGACCGACACGAAGAAGCAGGTAAGCTCACGAGTCTATTCAAGGGATTATTCAAGTGTAATTGTTCCGGCGGGGAAGCCGAGTAAAGTTTCTGAAAAATTGTTTTGTCCGCACGCCTCCTAACGATCCCAGACCATCCTCTCACTCGTGCGCAAACGCGTTTCCGACACGCGTTCTAAGTCGCGCGAAATAAAATTAAAAACTCTGTGTGCCAGTCGCATAAAACGGCGATTTGGTCACATTTTTGGCGCCCAACGTTCTATAAGAACTCGCGATTCCGAGAGAATCAAAATTGATTCGGGACGACCATAAATTTTGCAACATTTATGGCGCCCTACGCTCCGTAAGAGCTCACGAAAAACTTGAAACTTTGGAAATAATAGCAAATTTTGAAAAAATTATTGGGAAAAAAGAAAAAATCGTATAAATTAACGAAATTGAAAAAAAAACCGACTGCGCACAACGAAAAATGTTGAAATTGATTGACAAAAAATTAGAAATTCGGAAAAATTAAATTTGGAAAAATTAAAGCTTTGCGTAAAATTTGAAAAATTAACCAGAAAATTACAGGATTCAGAATTAAAATCACGAAAATCGAACGTTATATTTCATATTTCTAATTCGTCGTCACGAAAATTGTCGAAAATATTCAAGCGTAGTAAGCCTTCGTAGACGAAAATCGAAACGAAGCAACCGAAAAACTCCTTTGTCTCTTCTTCACACCAGCGGCAATAAAGCCTTGAGCACGCGACGACGTAAACAAAGTTGAGAGTCGTAAACTCACGAGCCTCTACGCACCGAGCGGCCAACGTGGCCCCAGCGCGTACAACCTAGAAAAAACGTAAACAAATCGCGTAGCCCAGAGCCAGTCCCGCGAACTAACGAAGAACGAAATATAAAAGTAAAATCGATACGCTACGTGTACAACTCGACGCGAAATTTGAAAAAAAAAAGAAGAAATATAATCGCACGAAATATTACGCGCTAATCCAGACACATTCTCAACAGTATTGCCCCGTTTTGAAAAATTTCCATTCCTCGCGTTCGAAAATGAGTGACTCAGCAGACTCTAACAAAGCCGCGCGCTCTCTACGATCAAATAACATTATCCCACCGGGGAAAACGTTGCAACGTTCACCCTCGTCCTCGAGCAAAGAAAACTCGTCGGAGAATGAGAAAAACACGACCGTAATCCACGAGCCCGCGAAGTCCGAATCAAACGAACAAACGAGTAAAACAAATTTAGGCGCGATACCAAAACAAATCGCGAAACGCACGAAAATCGCGGAAACGAGAAAAAGCCCGGATAAAGACGCGAAAATAATCGAACAAGTCCGACAAATGTTCACAGCCTCAGAAGTGGCAATAAAAGAAACAATTTACCTTAACGCAGAGCAAAATCGTCGCGAATTAGAAGAATTGCGCGATAAAAATAATCAATTATCAGAAACGATCGAAAAATCGCAAATTAACGTAGTCAGATTGCTCGATGAACGAATTAGAGATTTAACAACCGAATTTCAAGAAAAATTAACAACGATAGAAAATAAAGTCGCGCATTCGTCCGTCGACGACACACAATGGGAGTATGAGGAAGACCCGATTCGCAGCGCGCGAAGACGGATAGGAAATAATCGGTCCCGAATATTCACCTTTCCACCAAATACGCATACGTTAACCACGACCACGTGTACGGTAACGAACACGTTCTCGTCGAGTCTGTCAACGAGACCACTCATAACGCAAGCAATATCCACCCCAGCAGTGTCAGCCACGTACACACCGCGTCACCTCCACTTTAACGACAGGGTACAAACGCGCGAACGTACGAATTCAATCGACGAAGACGCAAATAACGCGAGTAGTCCGCGAAGAAACGAAGCGCGTAGACACAAACAATCGCCTCGTGATATTAACAAAATATTCAGATCCTGGGATCTGAAGTTCCCCGGAAAACTCAACGCGGACGATTTTATGGACGAGCTCGAACGCAAAATTTCTGCGTCGGGAATCCGTCAAATCGACGCAATAAACGTGCTACCGGAGGTACTCACGGGACCCGCATTTTCGTGGTACAAAGTCTTCCACAGAGAATGGATCTCGTGGGACGACTTTGCCACAAAATTCCGTAAAACTTTCGGAGAAATTAAAGACGACCAGCGAATCAATTTCAAAATCCAAAAGCGCGTCCAAAAACCGAAAGAAACCGGAATAGACTACGTAATAGCGGTAAGCGAAATGTATAATAAATTGCAAGAAAAAGTCGCGGTAAAATATCAATTAGATAAAATTTATTCAGGTCTAAATCCGAAATTGATAACGCAATTTGACCGCGAAGAAATAAATTCGTACGACTCGCTAATCGAAAAAATTCGTAAATACGAGGAGAAAATCGAAATAATCGCACAAGGCCAAAAACAACGCGACGAGTACACGCAACAGACGCGTAACTCAAGCGGGAAACAGCGCCTAAACGCGATCGCGGACAAAGAAATCGATAACATAGACCAAACCGAAACGAAGAAAAAAGTAGAATCGGACAGCGACAAAAAGACGGAAAAAAATCCAAAAGTTAAGAGTAAAACGAAAACAGAAAATAAGAAAAGTAAAGAAATTAAACAAGCGGAAGAATTACTCAGTAGGTTAGCTAAATTAGAGGCCTTGGAAGAAAAACGGCCGAATAAAAGGAAAGAAAATCCGGAAAAACATACTCGCGCAGCCGCGAACCCCGGCAGAACGCGTCGCCGATCAACGTCGAGTCATTCTCGCTCTTCATCCGTAGCTTCATCGCAGGAGGGGGGAGAGAGACGCCGATCGTCACCGCGTAACAGGCGCGAATATTACGAAAACCGTAGATCGTATCGCCCGAGAAATCGAAGCTACGAGAGACGCGAGTACAGCTCACGTTACTACCGAAATCGTAATAGAAACAGATCGAACGAGGATCATGACAGGCGTAGAAATGGCAGGGATTACGACAGAGATCGCGAAATCACTTGTCATAATTGTAAACGCAAAGGTCACTACGCGAATAGGTGCAACGACCGCGCAAATCACTCGCCGAGACGCGATAGATCTCGCGACGAGCCGCGCCGGAAAAACAGGAGCCCATCGCCCCCTCCAAAAAACGAGGAAACGGTCAGGAAGGACTAGAGAAGCCCTCACTTCCTGGCGCGCCCTCGGACAATAACGATCAACGTACGAAAACGGTTAACGATAACGGAAACGGAAAAAATCGCGAGCAAACAGTTTGTTTAGCGACAGAAAATAACGCAGTAGCGAATTTGGATAACGAAGACGATTTTTATGACGAAATTATTTCTGACACAGCATCAGAATACGAGTATACGCAAGACGAGGAAGAAAACGAGTCCGTAGCGCAAGCTAGCAGCGCGAGGCCGTACCCGTCGTCGAGCAACTCGTTATTCAATGTAGGGAAGAGCCGAAGCAGACTCTTTGCGCAAAACTCTTCGGAGATAGGAACGCGAATAACCTTCAAAGGCTACGCGTCCCCCAGACCTTCGAAAGAGCGCAGCGTTATCCCGGTCACAGTTGAAATAGGAGAATACGCATTACAGGGAATTCTAGACACCGGAAGCGATCGGAGTTTCATAAGCGCCGCCGCGTACGAGCAAGTTAACGCACTGCAGAGATGCCATTCGATCAAGGATGCGATCTCGCGCGCAGGCGTGCAGCTTGCTCAGCAAGGCCACATCGCGATTCCACGCTTCTCGGCGAAATTCCTCATTGACGTGTGCGATTGTTACGGAGAGCACTGGTTCGCAGTTTTGGACGGTCTGAGTACACCGGCGATCCTCGGCATAGACCTGATTGGGCCATGGGGAATCGTAATTGACGGTAGAAATAAGACCTGGAAAATTGAGGATTCGGAGATAACAATGGACTTCGACTCAATCCAAAACACGCGCGAAACAGTCGGCTCTATGCAGATTCAGGAACTCACAGCGAGTGAGCAAATGCGCCTCGAGAAATTTTTAGACGAAAAATTTGCAGCGCAAGAGAACGCAGGGTCAAACGGAACGACGTTGACGACACACGTGATCGAACTCACGGACGAGACGCCCATTAGGCAAAAGCCTTACCGTCGTAGCCCCGCGATAAATAAGATTTTAGACGAAGAAATTGATAAGCTACTGGAAAAAGGATTTATTGTTCCGAGCAACAGCTCATGGTCCAGTCCCCCCGTATTAGCGCTTAAAAAGGACGGTAAATATCGTTTCTGCGTTGACTATCGACGGTTAAACCGCGTCACGAAGAAAACGGCTTACCCTCTGCGCAGGATGGACAGAATCTTGGACTCTATGGTCGATAGGCTCACGATTAGTACCCTCGATCTGAGTGAAGCGTTTCACCAGATCCCGATGGACCCGAACAGTACGAAATATACTGCCTTCGTGGTCGAGGGTCGTGGTTTGTTCGAATACGTTCGCATGCCATATGGTTTGACGAACGCGCCTGCCACGTTCCAACAGTTCATGGACGAACTCAAGGACAAATTCGTAGAGCACGTACGCGCGCAAAAATTGCCAGAGAGATACGCAGACCAAGTCTTCGCGTACCTCGATGACTGGATAATTATTTCCGCGACGTTCGACGAGCACATCGTTTTGCTCGATATTTTGTTTAAAGTGCTCCAAGAAGCCGGATTGAAAATTAATAAGAAAAAGTCGCATTTCGCGCGACAGAGCGTAGAATTTTTAGGATTTATTTTGGACAAAGACGGCCTGAAGCCGAACCCCGAACGGATCGTTCCGATCCTCGACTATCCGCGCCCTCGCAATCGCAAGGAATTACGCAGGTTCAATGGTTCAGTTAACTGGTACCAGCGACACCTGCGCAACATCGCGAAAATTCGAGGTCCTTTAAACAAACTCGCCAGTCCGAAGGTACCGTGGGTTTGGACCGACGAATGCGAGACCACGTTTAACCACGTCAAAGCCGCGCTTAAAGACGCGACACTTTAGTTCCCCCGAGACCAGATGTGCCGTTCTTCCTGTATACAGACGCGAGCGACACAGGTTTAGGAGCTATTTTGACGCAAAAGGATAGCGAAAAAGAGTACTTGATCACTTGCTTAAGCAGACCGCTACGAGGTGCAGAGTGTAATTACACGACCACCGAAAAGGAATGCTTAGCCGTGGTCTACGCAGTACGCAAGTTACGCTGTTACCTTGAAGGTACGAGCTTCACGGTAATCACGGACCATTCAAGTCTCCGCTGGTTACACTCGCTCAATGACCCGATAGGCAGACTCGCGAGATGGGCGATGGAGCTCTTGTCATACGATCTGACAATCGAGCATCGCCAAGGTACGACAAACGAAGCACCCGACGCGCTTTCACGCTTGTACGAGGACCCGTGCGAAAATTCGCCCCTCGCGCAACTGAATCGCGCTCAATCCCAATCGTGGTACGAAACCATGGTTGAATCGTTAACGTCAAACCCCGCGAGCAATCCGCGATATAAACTTGACAAAAATGGGGACATGTATTGCTATAAGCCCGACCGAGTAAAAGAGATTATCGGGGATAATAACGCGTGGAAAAAAGTCCTAAAAGAGGACGAGATCGTTCCGACGATTCAAAAGTACCACGACGCTCCGCAATCCGCTCACCAGGGTATACGAAAAACATATCACGCGATTTTGAAACACTTTTACTGGCCAGGAATGCGTGAAGACGTACGTCGTTACGTCAACGAATGCGAAACGTGTTTGAAGTGCAAAGTTGATAATGCACCGCCGTATGGATTAATGTATCCGCGGAAAATATCGGAACCATGGGAGACCATATCGATAGACATCGTAGGCCCTTTCCCGCGCTCAAAATCAGGTAAAAGCTATATCTTAGTCTGCGAAGACACGAATACGCGCTACCTCGAGTGCTTTACGTTAACGAAAGCAGACGGGCCCAAAATCGTAAAAGCATTAAACACGCTGATTAACAAATGGGGCACACCGCGAGTAATGTTAACGGATAATGGAACCGAATTTGTGAACCGCACAGTAACGAAATTTTGCCAAGAATCAGGTATAGAACAAATTACGACACCGGTTTATCATCCACAGTCGAATCCCGTAGAACGCGTTAACCGCAATCTTAAAGCCATGATTTCGAGTCTTTTAGGCGACAATCATCGCGAATGGGACGAAGCGTTGCCCGAGATTCAATTCGCGTATAATTCTACCGAGCACTCGTCGTTGGGAGTTACACCCGCGTTTTTAAACTTCGGCCGAGAACCGAGACGCGTAGGAGAACCCGCGACAGACGTAACGGACGCGAATACCGGGACAATCGACGCAAGAAACGACGAATGGAAAGAGCGCATGGCACGAGTAACTCGCTTTCGAAAAGAAGTCGAGTTGTACATGAGAAAAGCGCAAACTAAACAATGTAAAGAGTATAACAAGGGCCGTCGGTCTGGCCTGGACTACGTCGAGGTAGGCGACACCGTGTTTTACCCGAATAAAACGTTGTCTAACGCTGCTCAAGGCTATAGTGCCAAACTGGCTCCCAAGTACAAGGGACCGGCGATAGTTACGAAAAAATTATCTCCAATAGTCGTAATAATTAGCGAAAAATCAGGAAAAGAAATAAGGAAATACTATGTTAACGATTTGAAACTCGCGAGGCGAAGCGAGCGTAATAAAAAGAATCTTGAACAATCCGAAAATTAGGTGAACGAGAAAGCAGCGTAGATTCGCAATGGAGCGAGCGAACAACGGACGCAGCGCAGATCATCGCAACGACGAGACCAGCGAGTCAACCGACGTGGGATCCATCTCGTGGACCGAGCTGAGCGAGTCACGTCAGAGCTTGGTGCCACTCGTACGCTACACGGGTCCGAGGGAGAACGACGACGCATCCCCACCGCTGTTTAAACGAGAGGAATCGGGACTGGTTCTCATCCCTGCTGGCGACCTCGACGCGCTTTTGCGCGACAACGAGGAGCAAAAGCGACTGCTCAAAGGGCAACGGGCCGTGGCGCCCACCGCCGCCGTCGACCCGCACGCAGCTCAGCTGACTGCGTACCATTACGAAGCGATGCTCAACGTAATGCGAGAAAAACAGACGATCAGCGAGCGACTCGCCGAGGCCGAGGCCGAACTTTCTGCCAAGCGCACGGAGACGCAGCAATTACAAGCCCGTCTCAAGCAAACGGACAAGGAGCTGACCGAGAGGGTACAGGCGTACCATAAGCTTCAAACGAAAATCGACATGCTGACGCGCGTCAAGAAACTATTTACAAAATGCGTCACCGAGGTACATCAGGCGCAATGTAAATTGCGGCAACCCAAGCTGCGTCCGAAAGCAGCAAAAAGATGCCTGAATTGCGGCACCGAGGGCCACAGCTGGCGCTCATGCCCTCGCAAAGGCTCTGGCGCTATTTTTTGCCACGTTTGCAACGCCCCAGGCTTCAACGCGGAGGATTGCCCATGGCCGCATTACCGGGAGTTCATCGACAATTCCGTCCCACTCTCGCTCCGATGCAAAACGTGCCGACGCCTTCTGTCTGAGCCTGACCCAGCGTGTGGACCATGTCGCCAGCGAATAATTGATCAAGTCATCGAACAGCGCTTGGTACTCGCGCTGGAATACGAAGAAAAGCACAAGAGGGCCCAAGTACAGTCCATTCCTGTCGAGCGCCTCAACCCGTACTTCAAAAAATTGGGTGCGAGCGCTACGGAGACAGCCGCCGCGTCTTCCGACTTCACATCGACGGCCAAAGCAGCCGGCACAAGCGCAGCTCGAGCCGACACACCCGAACCTCGTGGAGCCAGCACGCCGTACGAAGAGTCCGACAACGGGGACGAACGAGAAGAAGATGACGACGCCAACGAACTCGAACTGGAAGAATTGTTCGACTAGGCGCGATCAAAACGAAAAAATCGAGCGAGCGACGTAATTAAAAACGCGCGCGATAACGTTCGTTTACGCTATGATAGCGGAATAACTCGTTTTCTTTTCTCTTTACTATCCTCCTTGCGCCGCTAAGGCCAAAGATTTTGAAAGGGATTAACCCATTATTTTTATTCGTTTATTTTTTGTCTATCTCACGATCAGAGCGAAAAGACGCCGTGAAGAAAGTTTATTTTTGATACAGACACAGAGTTCTCTTCATTTTCCTTTTGTTACTGTTTACATTTTCCTTTGTACTCGCCAAAAAGAGCGACAGAAGCGCATCGCAAAATAGATACGTGAAATTAACGCGTACATCGAAGCGAGCCAGCGTATGCCAACGCTGAGCGAATTATATTGATTTATTTTTGATTTCATTTCAACGTTGGGACGAAAGCGAATTCCCCAGATTTTATTTTCCTTTTGTAACGCATTTAATTTTTTTTTGAGTAATAAACCTCCTGTGTACAATGACCAGATATGTAAGCCGACTCCTTCGTAAATTAATTTTCGTAATTCCGCCCCCCCCTGCGTGTATTCACCCTGGATCGTTGGGAAAACGTAATTGGTAAATCCTTTGGTGGTGGGACGCGTAAGTACCCGGAATTCTTTATTACCAATATTTATTTGACAAAATTCTTTTGCAATTTCGAGGGGTGTGCGTCTTACCACGACCATTTGCGCAGCGTGCGGACACAGCAATCAGTCCCTGCACGAAAAAACTCTTGGGCTTAGCGCAGCGCGACCCAGCAGCGATTAAGAAGGGGGGAGTTGTAACGACCCGTTACCTTTTTGTTATAAAACACGCTGCTGCGCCGCTGAAAAGCGCGATATTAAGCGCAAGAAATGGTCCTGGTCAGACGTTCACCGATTTGGTGAGACGTCTAACCCATTATTATTATTATTTTTCATGAATTAACGCGCGAGCTCATGACTCCGAGCGTCGCGCCAGCGTGCGCGTGCGAGTACGCGTGCACTTACGCCACAAGCGAGGATCCGTCGCGAGAACGCCCAGGGCGCAGCCCTTCCACGCACTTCGACCCCACTTAAGGATCTAGGATTTCCCCTTATCGGAAATCAATGCGGATGGGCCAGCGCGGAGAATCGATACGCAGAGAGCTAGAGCGATCGTTAGCGAGGACAGACGTGTCAATCTTGAGAGTTATTTATTGAAATTAAAAGCATTTTGTAAACGCGGTTAGCGTATAGAGAGTTATTCAGTTTTGAGACGCAATTTCGACTTGCGATTTGTAACCACGCGGTTCGCGTGCGATATTTGTAACGTATCACGAAGCGCTGTTAAGCGCGTATTGTACGGTCGGGCGTACCGAACGCCAATTCACGATTAAATATTTTAACGCTTTTAATCGACGGCGTACGCATTTTCCTGGCCCAGATCCCGGCGACGGAGGAGTCAAGGACCGCCCGACACGAAGAAGCAGGTAAGCTCACGAGTCTATTCAAGGGATTATTCAAGTGTAATTGTTCCGGCGGGGAAGCCGAGTAAAGTTTCTGAAAAATTGTTTTGTCCGCACGCCTCCTAACGATCCCAGACCATCCTCTCACTCGTGCGCAAACGCGTTTCCGACACGCGTTCTAAGTCGCGCGAAATAAAATTAAAAACTCTGTGTGCCAGTCGCATAAAACGGCGATTTGGTCACAACATCGAAAACCATGGAGCCGTCGACCTAGACATCGAAAACCATGTAGAAATATACCTTGTGACGTTGTCACTTTTGTTGCCAGCTGTCGAGCCGCGGCGAGAGCTACCGGATCCCAGTCTGGGACCGGTCTTTTCTTTTTTATCTGATTTCAGCCCCCCCCCCCCCCCAGGATCGAGGAGGACCGAACGAGCTGACGAACTCGGAGAAAACACCACGAACTTCCCTGAACATTCCCGCGAGCGCGAGCGAGCGACCCACCGACCGAGCGAACAGCTGATTCGCCCTAAAACTCGCGCACTTGACCCACTTACGAATTTCTCCCTCCCTCCCCCGCGTGTCAATTTTCGTGTTCCCCCCTTAGCCCCACTCACTTTAGCCCCGCACACACTCGTTTTTCGCGACAAGCGTCGAGTCGCGGAAACCGTGTCACCCATCGTCCCTCCGACAAGGCTTGTCCGTCGAGTCGGAGGAAACTCAACGGTTTCCGCGGCGTCCAGGCGCGTTTTCGACAATACGACCGCGACTCTGCCACGGCTGTTTTGACAGCCGTGGGCGCCGCCATCTTGCTCGAGCCTCGGTCTCGCGAGGCAGACAGCGTGGCGCCAGCGCCCGGTCGCGAGACCGACGTAGGCGCCACCTGTGTGCGATCTCGCGAGGCCGACGCTCGATAAGCAGATCAATAATTGGTCGGCTCTAAAGCCGCGTTTTGATTGGCTATCGGAACGTTCGCAAAGCTTCGCGAGCGTCCCGAGGGGCTGGAGGTGACGCTCGAGTTCTCTCTCTTCCGCTTCGGACTCGACACGGTCAACATCGTGTCCCGTTTTTTGTGCCTTTTTCGAGTTTTTCCGTGTTCAATTTGTGATCAACAATATTTACGACGACCCGGCTTCCCGAGGGACCACTCTCTGAGCATTTTCTGGATTACGTCGGCATAGCATTCTCGTGTTTCTTCTCAAAACCGAGACAGCAAGTAAGTCCTTCGATTTTTGCCGGGCGTGCGACGCCATTTTCCCCTTGTCGTTGACTCTTCCCAAACACCCAAATTTTCGTCATTTTCGTTCGCTTTCTCGAACTTTTCGTTCGAGAAAGAGATTATTTCGTCGATCAGTCGACGCGACGAGTGTTGTGCCATCGAGTTTGCCCCTGTTAATTATTCGTGAAATCGTTTTCGCCCCTTTTTGCCCGTCATTCCCTCCCGTGATTTTTCGAGTCAGTGTTTCGCGTTTTTGAGCCCCGTCGCGATATTTTCTTGCATATTTTTCGACTCCTATCGTCGATCGCCCCCCCCCCCCCTCGCGTCCCTTTGTCATTAATTTAGCCCTATTTTTCGTGTTTTCGTGCGTGACGCGAGTGAGATTTCGCTCGATTCATTCAATCGGGTTCCGCCGACGCGGCCCGGTTCGAGCGTCCGCGTGGTTCGTTCGATCGCGTGGCTCGCTCGCTCGTCGTCCCCTTTTTGTCACTGGTATAATAAGACGCCTGAGTTTCAGGGACAATCTCTCCTTGCGTTTAAGTTTTTCGTGATTCTCCCTGAGCCAGTTCAATTTATTCTGATTAATTGCGTCATCAATTATTGTTTTCTTTCGTTCAATTTTTGGCCATTTTTGTAACGGTTGCTGGACCGATTTAACCAGCTGGCGCCCCTTATTTTCATTGTATAAATTCGCTTAAATAAATCCAAAACTTGTTTTTATCATTTTAAGGGGTTATATACAGTTGGAAATTTCAGAAAATCGATTTTTTTTTATGGCATTTTCAGAATGTACATACATTTGAGTACATTCTCTGAAAATTTCAAATCAATCCAGCAAGTAATGTCGGAGTTACATGCCACTTTATGATTAATTGCAAATTTCAAAAAATCGATTTTTTTTGTTGCATTTTTGGAGTCTACATATATTCAGATAGATTCTCTGAAATTTTCAAAGCGATACGGCAAATATTCGTAGAGATACATGCGTACTTGAAAGGACGCTTGGAGCGTTACATAGTAAGCGCGCTCCGAACGGCCCGAGCGGCAGCGGTGTTGTGGCCCGCGTACCTGAGGTGACCCTTTTCATTGTCTTTGCATACATGGTATATGCGAGAGCTAAGCGTGGTCATTTCTTATACCGAAGAAAGGAGTTTTGACAGTCGGACCAGCTCTGCCACAGTGTAAGGTCGTGCGTTCAAATTTTACTCCGTTTTCGGAGTAAAAGCTGCTGATGATGCAGAGGGAACATCTTATGGTCCTGGAATAGATGACTCCTTGTAAGTTGGAGAAAAAATTTTTTATCCATGTGTTCACCACTTTTGAAACTTTGAACGCGTTTATCTCGAAACGATGTTTTCAAAGTCGGTGACCACGATTTCTCAAAAATGGCTCAACCGATCGGTCTGCAATTTTGACACAACTTTCTCAGATATATTCTACTGGGATTGGACGTAGGAATAAGATTTCCGAGAATTATTTCTATTTTTTTTGAACCATTGGACGACCAAAATTTGGTTAAAAATTGAAATTTCGTCTTTGAGGAGCCGCCATTTCATCAAAATTGGAAATTTCAAGTATTCCTACGTCCAATCCCAGCATTCATCTATCCACTAAACAAATCTCTTTGGTTTTTTAATTTCAGCTGATCCAAACGGGAGATTTCATGGTTACCGCAAGACGCCTTTTTTTAGAGGACCTACAAGAGATCACCTACAGGAGCTCTCTGAAGCAATATTTTGTTAAATAAAAAATAGCGATAGAGAGTTGAAAGATGACACTCCATTTACTTCCTCATGCTTTTCCTCGTCAAATAAAATCCCTATCCGGGAAAAATTCGTAAAAAAATGAGTTTTTTTGGCCTTCCAACTGTATATAACCCCTTAATTAATTTTTCTGCGTCCTTTATTCGATTCCCCCACCATTTTCTCTTGCGATTGTGTCGAACCCGTCACAAATTTTTGGCGCCCAACGTGGGGCCTGAAAAACATATTAATTATTAACTTTTCCCCATTTTCTCATAATACCCTTCAATAACAAACAAAAAAATTTCCAATTAATTAAATTCAGCCATTTTGAACAATTTTTCGACTTTTTTGACCTGATTTTTCGCGTTTCGAATCTCGCCCGAGTGAATCGGTGCGAGAAAATTCTTTTTCGTTGTCCCATTGTTTTAGCGTGCAAAATAGTGCTCACCAGTGACCCCCCTCCCCTTTCACGCGTTCGACGATTGCACAACGCTTCGGCGCGAGACTGCCGAACGTTAATTCTCTTGTTTTGACGACCTTGAGATTTCCTATCCCATTTTCCTTGTGTTTTTCGATATTTTGCTGACTTGTGGAATATTTCTGTGATAATTAAGAATAATTTTGTTCGATTTTTGAGTTTTTCGTGTGTTTGCCGAGTTTTGCGTGATTACGCTACTCGACGTGAATATCGCCCTTCCCCCCCCCCCCCCCCCCCTACAGCAATAACGCTCCGTGCCCAATATTCGCCGTAAAAATTCCCCGAAAAATATTCTCGCCCTCCCAACGTGATTAAAAATAATTTTCGTCAATTCCGTGACGATTAAAAATTCCCTTTTTGTCACTAATTTTTCGTTTTTCTTTGAAATTTCGGGTTTTCAACCGATAATTAAGGGGGTCGTCTAGTGTGTCAGGTCAAAAAAAGCGATTATTTTTTTTTCCATAAAACACATCTAAAACATGTGTAGAAGATGTGAGTAAAAGCATTTTTCGAAATTCAAAGCCGAAAGGGGTCGTCTAGTGTGTAATTCAGAAAAATATCGTTTTTTTTTTCATAAATCACGGGTAAAAAGATTTTTCGAGATTCGAACCCATACAGCTACAGCCGTGGACCGGAGTAGGAGTACGGAGCGTGTGGAGCCCGCTCTACGTAGTCTTCCTCGCTCGATAAACTTTTGAAAAAAAATTAAAAATGGACAAGAAGGGAAGTCACTCTGAACCAGTTCATAGAGATCGGACAAGGAAACGGAAATTGGGTGGGGGTTAATATGTAGAAAAACTAAATTGTAGAACGGTTGATAATTGGAAATTTTTAAATTCATAATGTCGATTTCGCGAAATATGAGAAATTCGAAATTTTTATTCTCAATAGGCTCTTAAATCGATGAGTATTGAGTATAATATTTTTTCATCTAATGCGAAATTATTCGAAACTATTTATTCAAATCCGCCATACTTTGAATGCAGATAATGTAATTGTATTAAATTTCATAATTTTTGCTTCTTCGAAACTATAAACGAAGAGCAGAATGACAAAAAAATGTATGAGATATAAGATCGAGAATACATTATGAGAATGGATAAAACTTAGATATTCAGAATAGCGAACGTTCGAAATGGCGAACGTCAAAATAGCGAACGCCAAAAAAGCGAACGTCGAAATGGTGAAAACCAAAATGGCGAACGTCGAAATGGCGACCGCCGAAATAGTAAACATCAAAATAATAAAGGTCGAAATGGCAAAATCATAGTGCTTTTCAATTGTGCGGAAGTAAAACCCTTTCCACATTTCTCTGAAGAACGCTACGTTCTTCGGAAGTATGCACGGTTATATGACGAAACTAAGGTTTGATTCTATGAAAGGCGTGTTGGCTCATACGCTTCATTTGGTTCGTTGCTGCTTTTTGATTGTGGGAACATACCTTGTGCCATAATTATCAAAGGAACAGAAACGTCTGTGATATTTTTGGGCGCTTTCATGTAATATGTCTTCATGAAATGTAAAGGAAATTTTATAAAGGCATTTAGAAACTCCAATGTTTTCAAGTGGGGAAATACCTTTTGGGTGAGTGATGTGACCCGACTTGTGATTCAGAACTTCGTGAGGAATGTTTTTAAAAGAGTTTGTCCACGCAATAACGGAATCAGACTTATTTTTTAGGAAAAAATTTAGGAAAATTTAATTAAAAAAAATGGACCTTATAAGTTTTGGTACGTTGACAAAGGACAAAGCAACTGTGGAGACCAGAAATGTTTAGCATGAGATTAGAAGTTTTCGAGAGCTCGTGTGATTGTCATCTACGGTTTCCTATTGAGATATGATGCTTGAAAATTGTGCTGGAGTTATAAAATTATCTGTGTTACTTGTACTTTTGGAGTTAATATATGGGTTTTCTACTCCAGGATGTATGAAGGGATATATAGAACACAACCAAAATTTTTTGTATTATTTCGTTTTTAATATTTCGTTGCGCTCAACATTCTGCCGGTTGAAATATTCTTCGAGGTTCCTCGGACGGTTCTCGACAGATAGGGCAGGTCGATCTGCGGAACTCGTTCCAAAGTCGGTTTGCGCACTCCCCGCAGCAGCAACAATGCCCGCAAGGCCAGAATATGTAGTTGGCCCTTGCTGCCAAGCAGACCTTACAAACATCTGTAAAAGAAATCGAGACAAGGAGTCCACGACAACACACTGTTAACCATAAAATATCTAATAATGATATTGACGTTTCAAGGTATAATAAAATTATCGTATCTCAATTAAACTTGGTCTTAGTTTGATAAATAAAAATATGAACGAATTGATTCTATGCTTGAGAGCGTT
The DNA here is from genome assembly GCA_037043255.1 of Diadegma fenestrale. Lineage (NCBI taxonomy): Eukaryota > Metazoa > Arthropoda > Insecta > Hymenoptera > Ichneumonidae > Diadegma > Diadegma fenestrale. The sequence continues at coordinate 1,640,014 of CM073312.1, forward strand.
AATCTCAAAAACCAGAAATTCAAATTGTATTTCAATGTTATTTCGATAAAGATGTGAGGCACTGGATGATTGTTTTGTCAAAATTATGCGGACTGAGTCGACAAATCATCGGAGGGCCCTTCCGTTGAATTGCCGAAACAGCTCGATCTTGACTTTATATAACGGATTTCGTTTTATTCCCGTATATGTTCAAAATTTATTATACATGTTTTTATACGAAAGATGGTTCTAAAAAAGCATGGTGGATTTCTACTGGATCTACTCGTTACTCTGAATCGAACATAAACATACAAACGAAATAGTACGAAAATCGTATTGTCCTCCAGCATTCAAAACAAGTATCAGTGACTCTAAGGGCCACGTTAACTCAAGAGAGAAGCGGCCCTATAGATAATTGATACTTGAAATGAACCCCTCCTTCCCCACGGGCCACGTTGACTCCGAAGAGAAGCGGCCCGATAGATCTGATGCCTGACGGCAAGGGGTGCATCACGGACAATCGAAATTCACAGCGATGCTTCATAAGCATACGCATGATATCAATACAGATGATTCTATCTTGAATAACATGACGAAAATCATATTGCCCTCAGCTTTTAAACCAAATAATAGTTATTCCAAGGGCCACGTTAACTCGAGAGAGAAGCGGCCCTGTAGAAAACTAATACTTGAAATAAAACCTTCCTTCACCACGGGCCACGTTGACTCCGAAGAGAAGCGGCCCGATGGATCTGATGCCTGACGGCGAAGGTTGCGTTACAGGCGATAGAAATTCACAACGATGCTTCGTAAGCATACGCATGATATCAACACAGATGATTCTATCTTAAATAAAATGACGAAAATCATATTACCCTCAGCTTTTAAACCAAATAATAGTTATTCCAAGGGCCACGTTAACTCGAGAGAGAAGCGGCCCTGTAGAAAACTAATACTTGAAATAAAACCTTCCTTCACCACGGGCCACGTTGACTCCGAAGAGAAGCGGCCCGATGGATCTGATGCCTGACGGCAAAGGTTGCGTTACAGGCGATAGAAATTCAAAAAAATTGCTTCATGAGCATACAATTGATATTGACATAGACTTTATGTGAAACGAAAAGTAAGGAAATCTTATTGTCCTCAAGCATTTGGAAACAAATAGTAATAAATCCAAGGCCCACGTTAATTCGGAAGAAAAGCGGCCCCAAAGATAATAAATACTTGAAAATGAATGCCAGCTTAACTGCGAGCCACGTTAACTCCGCTGCCCGACGGCAAGGTACATCACGAATCATCGATCTTTAAGCTACGATTATTTTTTGAAAAAGTGAAGTTACACCCTTCATCCAATTTTCACGAACCATCTTTCATAACAATGACTATTACAATTACTTATTCAGATCAAGAGTCACGGTAGAATCACCACGCCAAGTTATGGGATGAAAATTGTTTTCGAACGTTGCATTTCGTAAACCACTTGTTGATATTCAATTGTTCTAGCACTAAGATCGTATTAAGTTTGAAACGTCAACATCATTGTGAGTGTGAATCATTTTATGTCAATAAATTTGTAAATTCATGACTAAAAAGTTCTTTACTTCTATCCGATGCGCGTTGTTGAATAAGATTGATCATCCTACAGATTCAATACGTATATAAATAACGGGACGTATTGTCGGACTTGAATTACTAATTTGTAAAACGACTCGTCAAATTGTATTTAAAGTTGTTTCTAAGCTGTTTGATTGACATAAAATGACTCCTAGAAAAACAGTGTGCATCCGTAAAAGCATCATTGTGAAGGAGATGGAATCTTAATAGAGAAAAAAATCGACACGAGGCAGACGGTAGTCGGGATGGAATGAGAACATGCGTATCCGGAAGGAGTCATAGGAATCCGTTGAGATTTTATCGTAAAATATTCCCATTCGAAATGTTATCGTAACGCCGTTTCCCATTTTTTTTCTTCTGCTTTTTCGATTATTCCTCCGAGCCAAGCATCGACTCTTACTTTCCGCACGTTGTTGGCTGTTTTTTCCAATTTTTACCGATTATTTTATCAGCCCCCCACCCAGTCCACTTAATCACGTACTTTTTTCGCTTCCAGAATTCGCATTTTATTTTCGTTCCCGACGACGGAACTCGTACTTTCTGAGTCGTTCGCGGACCCGTATTACCCCAGCTTTTCTCATTCGAAATTTTATCGTAACGCCGTTTCCCATTTTCTTTTTTCTATTTTTTCGATTATTCCTCCGAGCCAAGCGTTGACTCTCACTTTCCGCACGTTCTGGGTTGTTTTTTTCCAATTTTTACCGAACATTTTATCAGCCCCCCACCCAGTCCACTTAATCATGTACTTTTTTCGCTTCCAGAATTCGCATTTTATTTTTGTTCCCGATGACGGAACTCGTACTTTCTGAGTCGTTCGCGGACCCGTATTACCCCAGCTTTTCTCATTCGAAATTTTATCGTAACGCCGTTTCCCATTTTCTTTTTTCTTTTTTTTCGATTATTCCTCCGAGCCAAGCGTTGACTCTCACTTTCCGCACGTTCTGGGTTGTTTTTTTCCAATTTTTACCGAACATTTTATCAGCCCCCCACCCAGTCCACTTAATCATGTACTTTTTTCGCTTCCAGAATTCGCATTTTATTTTCGTTCCCGACGACGGAACTCGTACTTTCTGAGTCGTTCGCGGACCCGTATTACCCCAGCTTTTCTCATTCGAAATTTTATCGTAACGCCGTTTCCCATTTTCTTTTTTCTATTTTTTCGATTATTCCTCCGAGCCAAGCGTTGACTCTCACTTTCCGCACGTTCTGGGTTGTTTTTTTCCAATTTTTACCGAACATTTTATCAGCCCCCCACCCAGTCCACTTAATCATGTACTTTTTTCGCTTCCAGAATTCGCATTTTATTTTTGTTCCCGATGACGGAACTCGTACTTTCTGAGTCGTTCGCGGACCCGTATTACCCCAGCTTTTCTCATTCGAAATTTTATCGTAACGCCGTTTCCCATTTTCTTTTTTCTTTTTTTTCGATTATTCCTCCGAGCCAAGCGTTGACTCTCACTTTCCGCACGTTCTGGGTTGTTTTTTTCCAATTTTTACCGAACATTTTATCAGCCCCCCACCCAGTCCACTTAATCATGTACTTTTTTCGCTTCCAGAATTCGCATTTTATTTTCGTTCCCGACGACGGAACTCGTACTTTCTGAGTCGTTCGCGGACCCGTATTACCCCAGCTTTTCTCATTCGAAATTTTATCGTAACGCCGTTTCCCATTTTCTTTTTTCTTTTTTTTCGATTATTCCTCCGAGCCAAGCGTTGACTCTCACTTTCCGCACGTTCTGGGTTGTTTTTTTCCAATTTTTACCGAACATTTTATCAGCCCCCCACCCAGTCCACTTAATCATGTACTTTTTTCGCTTCCAGAATTCGCATTTTATTTTCGTTCCCGACGACGGAACTCGTACTTTCTGAGTCGTTCGCGGACCCGTATTACCCCAGCTTTTCTCATTCGAAATTTTATCGTAACGCCGTTTCCCATTTTCTTTTTTCTTTTTTTTCGATTATTCCTCCGAGCCAAGCGTTGACTCTCACTTTCCGCACGTTCTGGGTTGTTTTTTTCCAATTTTTACCGAACATTTTATCAGCCCCCCACCCAGTCCACTTAATCATGTACTTTTTTCGCTTCCAGAATTCGCATTTTATTTTCGTTCCCGACGACGGAACTCGTACTTTCTGAGTCGTTCGCGGACCCGTATTACCCCAGCTTTTCTCATTCGAAATTTTATCGTAACGCCGTTTCCCATTTTCTTTTTTCTTTTTTTTCGATTATTCCTCCGAGCCAAGCGTTGACTCTCACTTTCCGCACGTTCTGGGTTGTTTTTTTCCAATTTTTACCGAACATTTTATCAGCCCCCCACCCAGTCCACTTAATCATGTACTTTTTTCGCTTCAAGAATTCGCATTTTATTTTTGTTCCCGACGACGGAACTCGTACTTTCTGAGTCGTTCGCGGACCCGTATTACCCCAGCTTTTCTCATTCGAAATTTTATCGTAACGCTGTTTCCCATTTTCTTTTTTCTTTTTTTTCGATTATTCCCCCGAGCCAAGCGTTGACTTTCACTTTCCGCACATTCTGGGTTGTTTTTTTTCTAATTTTTACCGATTGTTTATCAGCCCCCCACCCAGTCCACTTAATCACGTACTTTTTTGCTTTAATAATTCGCATTTCATTTTCGTTTCCGACGACGGAACTCGTTCTCATTGTTAAGCATTTCCCGAACTCTGATTCGTCCGCTTCCTCTTATTAGGGATGTAACTCGTACTATTTTAAAGCGGGCGCCTCGACGACGTCACGATTGGTGACAGCGTGCATGAAACCGCAATCATCGAACCGATCAAACTTCTATTCGAATAAAGATTCAGCATTGCAATGTATATGAGGGTATTCAATGAAACCGATTTTGTCAAAATGGACGCGCTACGTTCCAACGCACCTCGCGCGAGATTCCAGAGCGATTGTAGTTTTTAACGCGTCGAAAATTATCACTCCTTCCCCCTCCATCCCGATACAGTCTTCTGACTCGTAGAAAATCAGCAAAGCAATGATTCGCATAAACCTTAACGATATGTATTCTTAATAGCTAACCAACAATGATGCTCTTACCATCGTCATCCACAGTTGGGGGTTGTTCTCCCGGTACAGCCTGGTGGTTGGTCCCGGCATCCCACTTCCGTGTTTGCGCTTTTTTTCGCATTTCTGAAATTTGCAACAATGAATACATTTTTACATTTTCAAAATTTTCATTTTCCTTTAGCGCAGAAACTAACCTTTGCGTCTTCTGTTTCTTTTCTTGTTTTTCGACTCCGCCTGTGTCGCGGGGGCTTCGAAAGGGTGGTGACGTTGAAACCTGCGGGGACTTCGAATCGGACCTACGATTTTTAAACTCTCAATTAACAATATGCCGATATGCAGTGCAATCTTGTAATCACCCAGGTGATGAATTATAAAGGTAGTATACGGTCACTGGAAAATCGTACATAGTCACAAAACGAATTTTTGGTCAGGTCAAAGAACGTTTTCCAGGTAGTATTATATAATAAAACCCTTACCCATTTCTTCCTGCTGCGGCGGTACTCTGTCCTCTCCTGAAACATGATGATCTCGTTGCTCACGCTCGTTTTCTGAAAAAATTAATGAAACAGAATTGCGAATTAGATTCTAAATGATACGCATCCATCAATATTAATAGACAACATTATTCATTAACAAATTACCATGAGGATCCAGAGGTTCGCGTGACTCGTCCTCGATAATCAGGATATCATCTTCTATGGAGGGAAAAAAATAGCAACAGTTAGTTTATTTTGTTTTCAATGAGGAATTAATTAAATGAAAAACCAGTACGCATTGTTGCGGAAGTTATCATCTTGATATAACATCATGTTTCCAGTGGGCACGAGCATAAGAATTATTTAACGAAAGTGGACTTAGATTCACAGAGAGCTCTCATATAATAAAAAAAAAAAACAATTACCGATTTGATTCCGTTGCGGCGATCGTCTCCTTTGCTCCGAATCGTGGGTGTTTCGTTGCTCGGGCCCGTTCTCTGGAAAAAAAAAGAGAACAGAATTAAGAATGGCTTCATAAATCACACACATACATTCATACTAATGAAGAACATTATTCATTAACTAATTACCATAAGGATCAAGAGGTAGAGATTCACGAGAGTCGTCGTCGATAACCAGGACTTCATCTTCTACGGAGGGAAAAAAATGGCAACGCTCTGTTTATTTTTCTTGAAAAGGGAAACTAATAATATTAAAAATCGGTACGCATTATGTTCCCATTGGACATAAGCATTCCAGGTAACAATTATGCAATGAAAGTGGGCTCAGATTCTCAGACAGCTTTAAGCTTCCAGTTCATAAAAAATCATTACCGATTTGATTCCGGTGCGGCGATCGTCTCCTTTCCTCCGAATCGTGGGTGTTTCGTTGCTGGAGCCTGTTCTCTGGAAAAAAAAGAGAACAGAATTAAGAATGGCTTCACAAATCACACACATACATTCATACTAATGAAGAACATTATTCATTAACTAATTACCATAAGGATCAAGAGGTAGAGATTCACGAGAGTCGTCGTCGATAACCAGGACTTCATCTTCTACGGAGGGAAAAAATGGCAACGCTCTGTTTATTTTTCTTGAAAAGGGAAACTAATAATATTAAAAATCGGTACGCATTATGTTCCCATTGGACATAAGCATTCTAGGTAACAATTATGCAATGAAAGTGGGCTCAGATTCTCAGACAGCTTTAAGCTTCCAGTTCATAAAAAATCATTACCGATTTGATTCCGTTGCGGCGATAGTCTCTCTTCCTCCAAGTCATCGAGGTTTCCTTGCTCAGACACATTTGCTAGAAGAAGAAGAAAAAACAAAATTGCGAATCGCTTTATGAATTAACCGCATACATCACTACTGGTAAAGAACATAATGCGATAAATCTTACCATGAACATGAAGAGGAAGAAATTCGCGAGACTCCTCTTCGATGACCGGGATTGCATCTTCTGTAGAGAAAATTAAATTGCAAACGTTGGTTTATTTATACTGAGATATAATCGCGCTTCCATTGGCCACGAGCAATAACAGCTTGACAAATTCAATGAATATCTTGCTGGTAAAACACATTATTCTTTAACAAATTACCATTAGCTTGGAGAGGAAATTCTTGGTCGTTATCGACATTGTCTCCGATCGACTCGTCATCCGACCTTTCATCCCGTATCGTGCCGTGGGCGGGAGAACCTAGAAAGAAATTTTCGTTGAGTTTTTTATCTTCCAGGTCAAATTTTTCTAGTATTGAAATTCATTGCATTCGCCAGTGCTGCACAACATGAATATTCTCACGAGACCCCTCGTATATCAAAATTATCAGAAAAATTTACCGGGTTCTTCGAATGGAACAGCATTGTCCAGCAGCCATCGAGGTGGTTCTTCAGCAAAAAGCTCCTGCTCGAAATCCGGATCTGAAAAATTCCCGTCGAAATTGAGTTTCTGAAGAATTCTTCGTAAGTTTAAAGGGTGTTTCAGAAAGAATTCTACCGGCCGCCTGGATTGGTGGACGTCCTTCCAACTCCTGGTCATTGTCCTCAACATTTTCATGGTCGTCTTGCTGCTGCGCCATCAGAACCTCGACGTTCCCTTTCAAGGCTGCTGCCTTTTCCAAAAACTCATCGACCGTTATTTCCAGCATGTGTAATTCCCGCCAAGCTGAATAAATTTTACAAAATTTTATTGGTATGGGTAAATTATCCAGTTAATTTGCTCACTAGAATGTTATTCCGAATTCTTATTGTTATCAAATCTATCAAGATTATATCTGCAAAGTGTGAAGTGAAAACGTGGCAAAAATTCTTTAGATGAGACGATGATTCTTAGACTAGAATTTTGTATTTAAAAAAAAGAATGCTCCGACGAAAGCTCACCTCGCACCAACTGGGCTTGTTTAAAAACGGTGCTATATCGTGCGTGGCGTCCGATTTGCCCGTTATTTTTGAGCCGGTTGATGTCCGCTCGAACGTCGGCTTGTAGTTTCAGAAGCTTGCCTGTTGCATAGAATGTCATCAATATTAATAATATTTTGTTTTCTTTGTCGTTTAAAGTCGAGTGTTACGGTTCTTGTCAATGCTTACAAACAAAATCCCATGGGCCGGGGCGAGTCGTCATACGGTGCTGGAGCCTGCTATGGTACGACTCGATAATATTATTTGTCCTACGACTGAGGCCATGGACACTGAAACCGTCTGGGGTGACTGTCCGCAGCCAATATCGGTCATAATATGAGCAAAATTGACCCATTTCCCGTTTCACTGCGGGTGATAGACCATTTTTGAGGGCCCGGAATTGGTCAATCACCAGAGTCGCCGGCAAATATGCCAAAGCCAAAACTTTTTTGAAAAAAGTTTTGGCTTCTCCATTTGTGCGGAGCAGGTTGTGCAATCCAAGGGCTTTGGCTTTTTTATAGATCGCCTGAAACAAAGTGCGTCATTTTGTTTTAATTTGTGCGAGAGAAAATATTCGTGATAGTTATTCGTATAAGAAAAACGTCATTCTACGATTAATTATTGGAAAAAAAAATGAAAGTGAAAATTGGAACGTCATGCAACCGATCTAATTATATTCAGCTTTCTTAACGGATCCATCTTCACTTATACGATCTATTTATCATCTACATGTGGAATTAATGCTATCGAACTAATAAGCAACATCGAAGAAGATATGGAACCGTTTAAAAATCTGGAGGCTATAAAGTGCACAATTGGTAGGAGGCTTGAAATTTTTTCGTTTCATACGATATAATCTAACACTATTTACCCGGTCATGATGAGTATTGCAACCCGTGCTGTGAGTTCTCGGGAAAACTGTTTGGATTGCGTTCCGCAGCCCACGTTCGAAATCGCTCATGGCCAAAATTATGTTATTTCCATGCAGCACGTGCGTATTGACCTGGTCCAAACATGCTGCGTAGGCTACTTCCGTTTTCCGCGACATCACGATCCAGATGAAGGGGAATCCCTATGATCCACAAGCATGAATAAAATAAGAAAACAATAGTTCGCTATTGGGACGCACGGTCAGCCACCTCAAACAAATTTCAAATATCGAAAGCTTTAAGATATAAATCATTCCTCACATGATTTAATTTGATCCCCATTATTGTCAAGAGCTGGTAGACTCCTTCAATACGTGGTCGTGAGCGGAAAGTGGCATCGATGAGTAACCTCGATACGTCACCCATTTCTTCGCTGACAAAGACCGCATCCCAAAATAAGGCATGCTGTGCACCACTTTCATCCGTTATCAGATGAACGGAGAGCCTGCCATTGGTGTATTCCAGGTTTCGCGCATGTGCCGGATCGAGAAGTCGCCCCACGAATTCCTCGATGGTACGAGGGTTTGGCGGGAAATATTTCCTCCTGCATTGCTGCATAAACGACCGAATGCTTCTATACGAAACATGTCGGGCGGCTTCGGCATGACTACATTTTGGAAAAACCGAAACGAATTATGAATGTCAAGATTTTTGTTACAAAGCTAGGAATAAATTATGAATTTCACGCAATGCTGTCAGGGGTTCCCTAATTCAATGGTAATTTGAAATGATTGTAATGTTTTATTTTTTTCGGAGGCTTATCCGATTTTCCTGACGGAATTATAAAACATGGACATTTACGTAATTCCAATATGAAATAATATTTTGTTGAGAAAGTTGAAAAGCTATCGTTCACGGTCAATATACTTACATAATGATTTGTGGAAGAAACGTTCAAACTATTTCAAATGAACGGGAATATTGCAATGTCTTTCGATAGAACCGAAAAAGTTTTATTGGAAAGTAATTTCGGGTCCTTCGTAAAACAAGTTGTTGGGGGAAAACCATTCGCAAATTTCATCAACTTTTCATAATATTGAGGCAGAAAATAAACAAATCAAGTGGGAGTTTTTGAATACTAGGAATATTTTTTTCCATTTTTCTCAAAAGAAAATCTTTCTGATCAAATGTCAGCGTGGATAGCAAAAAATATAATCAAACATCGATCAAAATTTTCATACATTGTGATAAAATGTTGAGTGGCGGAAAATTTCTTACGCTAAAAGAAAACAATAAGCGTATCACGTTGGTATCACGTTTATCGAAAAAAAACTCTCTATTCCATTCAACAAACAAAATATAATGTCAAATGTGAAATTTTTAACTTATCGGTAGCTTGGATAGCATAAAGCGAAATCATAGATGACAATCATCGGTGTATCCATTTCCGACACAAGATGACTACTTGAACGATCAGAAAATATCAAATACATATTACAACACCACATCATGCAGTGATGTGAAAAAAGAACTTACACAGTTGCCATGGTGTCGTAAAGATCTTTGAGCCTGTACCAGTGACGCTGCAGAGATTCGGATAAAGCTTCCTTGAACCGGCTGATGAGGTTGAATTTTTCATCGGGGATGCAGAACTCAGAATGCGGGTTCAAATTTTCAATCACTCCATGCATTAGTTTTGCCGTGCCCTGACAAATTGATCTTTGCTTACAGCGAAGATATCTGTAGAATATAATGAAATCGAGCTAAGATTCCCTTCACTTGATATACGGAAAACCCGAACCACAAACGTACTAGACGACAATATGGAAATAATATTGGAATTTTTATAGAGAAAAATCGCAATTATTTTTATACAACTATGTTTCATTAATTTTCAGTGCAATTGATTTTCGTCAGTTCAAAACGTAGAAAAAATTCATGTGATGATAATAAATAATCTTGGCTTCTAAACTCAATAGCTTTGGAGCATGATTACAACTTTAACCACAAGTTCTTGTTTGATTACAGTTTGCATGCAATATTGAGATTTGGTCGGTCCTAAGCGTATGAAAATCTCTGTTCAAATTAAAAAATTCGAGATGCATTTCGAACTGCTATAAACATGAACGAACAATCATTTCGGAATGAGAACTTTTCCAATCACTGCAAGTCGTCGAATAAAAATTCTCATGTTTCCCTCAAATATTTGCAAATATTCGTATAGATAAAACTTTGAAAAAAAATTAATATTCCAATGTCATTTTAAAGAGAAAAGTTAAGATAATTTTCATCTCACTTATTTTTATTAATTTTTCATATAAATTGATTTTTTAAATAAGTTTTTATTCAAATGCAGTTTTGAATGAAATATTAAAATGCAATCAGCTTTACGCTAACGAAGACCTCAATTAAAAATTAAAAATTCGAGATGCATTCTGAATGGCTATCAACATGGACGAACAAAGATTCGAAATGAGAAACTCTTCCAGTCACTGCAAGTTTGAATGGAGAATTTTTTTTCTTGAAATATTTGCAATTATTCAAATAGAATGTCGCTCTTGCATGTTTATTTAAATAAAAACTTTGGTTTAAATAAAAACTTTAAGAATCGGCCAGTCTTCCGAAATGTTCGTATCAAACGTTGAAACAAGTTATATTTAAATATGTGATTTTGGACAGAAACGATACGACTATTTTCATCTCATTTTTTTTACTTGACGAATATTCATTCCATTTGCATTTTGAAATACAAGTTTTCATTAAGATAGAGTTTTAAATGGAATATTTTCTTATTTTTAAAGTAAACAAAAAAAAGCAATTCTACTTTTTGAATTCTGAGTTGAACATGAATGTATTTTTGAACTTTCGTCGTATCATTTCAAAATACTTTATTCTAAAAATTTTCTTTCAATTGCTCGCCATATGAATGAACGATCAAGACCGACATTATGTCGGAATATTGGCAAATTTTTTATTCGAGCATGTAAAGTTAGTGAGAAAATGTCTCATTTCGAAACCCATTTCTTTCCCGTCTTAACGTTCATTCAATAACGATTGTTTATCACAAAAAAACGTACGCTTCCGGGCTAGGGATGCCGCCGTGAATCGATTAATTGAGAAATCGATCTTTTTGATGGCGATGATCGATATATTAAATCGATTGTTTTCGTTCGATTCACTGATTGAATCGATACTTTAAGTGTAAGATCGATTTCGTAGCATCGTTTTTTTGTATTGAAAAAAAAATGAAAAAAAAAAGTACAATAGCGAGATGGTGAAAATAGCAGCCGCATCGTAGAGTTTTTTTTTTTAATTTGTAAATCGACGTAATTATAATAAAAATTGAAAAAAAATGGATTAATATTATGGAATAATCTGGAAATCGACGTAATTATAATAAAACTTGAAAAAAAAATGGATTAATAATATGGAATAATCTGTAAATCGACGTAATTATAATAAAAATTGAAAAATTAATTATATGAATATTTCTGCTAGTTATTGAACACTTTTTATTAAGGTTGCACTTTTTTTATACAATTAAAAAATCGATTTTCGCTTAATCGATCTTTTTCCCTCGATATTTTATTGGTATCGATACACACGATGACAATTCAATGAAAAATTCTTAGAATTTTAAGAATCCTGAAAATGCTAAGATTTCTTAGAATTTATCATTTAATTGTCATCGTGTGCATCGATAGCAATAAAATATCGAGCATAAAAGATCGATTCATAGGAAATTGATTTTTTAATTGTATAAAAAAAGTGTAACCTTGGTGAAAAGTGTTCAATAACTAGCAGGAAATTTTTTTTTTCAATTTTCATTATAAGTACATTATTTTACGGATTTTTTTTCAAAACAAACTGTACGAATGGTGGCTCAAATATTTGCAAATATTCGTATAGATAAAACTTTGAAAAAAAATTAATATTCCAATGTCATTTTAAAGAGAAAAGTTAAGATAATTTTCATCTCACTTATTTTTATTAATTTTTCATATAAATTGATTTTTTAAATAAAAGTTTTTATTCAAATGCAGTTTTGAATGAAATATTAAAATGCAATCAGCTTTACGCTAACGAAGACCTCAATTAAAAATTAAAAATTCGAGATGCATTCTGAATGGCTATCAACATGGACGAACAAAGATTCGAAATGAGAAACTCTTCCAGTCACTGCAAGTCTGAATGGAGAATTTTTTTTCTTGAAATATTTGCAATTATTCAAATAGAATGTCGCTCTTGCATGTTTATTTAAATAAAAACTTTGGTTTAAATAAAAACTTTAAGAATCGGCCAGTCTTCCGAAATGTTCGTATCAAACGTTGAAACAAGTTATATTTAAATATGTGATTTTGGACAGAAACGATACGACTATTTTCATCTCATTTTTTTTACTTGACGAATATTCATTCCATTTGCATTTTGAAATACAAGTTTTCATTAAGATAGAGTTTTAAATGGAATATTTTCTTATTTTTAAAGTAAACAAAAAAAGCAATTCTACTTTTTGAATTCTGAGTTGAACATGAATGTATTTTTGAACTTTCGTCGTATCATTTCAAAATACTTTATTCTAAAAATTTTCTTTCAATTGCTCGCCATATGAATGAACGATCAAGACCGACATTATGTCGGAATATTGGCAAATTTTTTATTCGAGCATGTAAAGTTAGTGAGAAAATGTCTCATTTCGAAACCCATTTCTTTCCCGTCTTAACGTTCATTCAATAACGATTGTTTATCACAAAAAAACGTACGCTTCCGGGCTAGGGATGCCGCCGTGAATCGATTAATTGAGAAATCGATCTTTTTGATGGCGATGATCGATATATTAAATCGATTGTTTTCGTTCGATTCACTGATTGAATCGATACTTTAAGTGTAAGATCGATTTCGTAGCATCGTTTTTTTGTATTGAAAAAAAAATGAAAAAAAAAAGTACAATAGCGAGATGGTGAAAATAGCAGCCGCATCGTAGAGTTTTTTTTTTTTTAATTTGTAAATCGACGTAATTATAATAAAAATTGAAAAAAAATGGATTAATATTATGGAATAATCTGGAAATCGACGTAATTATAATAAAACTTGAAAAAAAAAATGGATTAATAATATGGAATAATCTGTAAATCGACGTAATTATAATAAAAATTGAAAAATTAATTATATGAATATTTCTGCTAGTTATTGAACACTTTTTATTAAGGTTGCACTTTTTTTATACAATTAAAAAATCGATTTTCGCTTAATCGATCTTTTTCCCTCGATATTTTATTGGTATCGATACACACGATGACAATTCAATGAAAAATTCTTAGAATTTTAAGAATCCTGAAAATGCTAAGATTTCTTAGAATTTATCATTTAATTGTCATCGTGTGCATCGATAGCAATAAAATATCGAGCATAAAAGATCGATTCATAGGAAATTGATTTTTTAATTGTATAAAAAAAGTGTAACCTTGGTGAAAAGTGTTCAATAACTAGCAGGAAATTTTTTTTTTCAATTTTCATTATAAGTACATTATTTTACGGATTTTTTTTCAAAACAAACTGTACGAATGGTGGCTCAAATATTTGCAAATATTCGTATAGATAAAACTTTGAAAAAAAATTAATATTCCAATGTCATTTTAAAGAGAAAAGTTAAGATAATTTTCATCTCACTTATTTTTATTAATTTTTCATATAAATTGATTTTTTAAATAAAAGTTTTTATTCAAATGCAGTTTTGAATGAAATATTAAAATGCAATCAGCTTTACGCTAACGAAGACCTCAATTAAAAATTAAAAATTCGAGATGCATTCTGAATGGCTATCAACATGGACGAACAAAGATTCGAAATGAGAAACTCTTCCAGTCACTGCAAGTCTGAATGGAGAATTTTTTTTCTTGAAATATTTGCAATTATTCAAATAGAATGTCGCTCTTGCATGTTTATTTAAATAAAAACTTTGGTTTAAATAAAAACTTTAAGAATCGGCCAGTCTTCCGAAATGTTCGTATCAAACGTTGAAACAAGTTATATTTAAATATGTGATTTTGGACAGAAACGATACGACTATTTTCATCTCATTTTTTTTACTTGACGAATATTCATTCCATTTGCATTTTGAAATACAAGTTTTCATTAAGATAGAGTTTTAAATGGAATATTTTCTTATTTTTAAAGTAAACAAAAAAAGCAATTCTACTTTTTGAATTCTGAGTTGAACATAAATGTATTTTTGAACTTTCGTCGTATCATTTCAAAATACTTTATTCTAAAAATTTTCTTTCAATTGCTCGCCATATGAATGAACGATCAAGACCGACATTATGTCGGAATATTGGCAAATTTTTTATTCGAGCATGTAAAGTTAGTGAGAAAATGTCTCATTTCGAAACCCATTTCTTTCCCGTCTTAACGTTCATTCAATAACGATTGTTTATCACAAAAAAACGTACGCTTCCGGGCTAGGGATGCCGCCGTGAATCGATTAATTGAGAAATCGATCTTTTTGATGGCGATGATCGATATATTAAATCGATTGTTTTCGTTCGATTCACTGATTGAATCGATACTTTAAGTGTAAGATCGATTTCGTAGCATCGTTTTTTTGTATTGAAAAAAAAATGAAAAAAAAAAAGTACAATAGCGAGATGGTGAAAATAGCAGCCGCATCGTAGAGTTTTTTTTTTTTTAATTTGTAAATCGACGTAATTATAATAAAAATTGAAAAAAAATGGATTAATATTATGGAATAATCTGGAAATCGACGTAATTATAATAAAACTTGAAAAAAAAAATGGATTAATAATATGGAATAATCTGTAAATCGACGTAATTATAATAAAAATTGAAAAATTAATTATATGAATATTTCTGCTAGTTATTGAACACTTTTTATTAAGGTTGCACTTTTTTTATACAATTAAAAAATCGATTTTCGCTTAATCGATCTTTTTCGCTCGATATTTTATTGGTATCGATACACACGATCACAATTCAATGAAAAATTCTTAGAATTTTAAGAATCCTGAAAATGCTAAGATTTCTTAGAATTTATCATTTAATTGTCATCGTGTGCATCGATAGCAATAAAATATCGAGCATAAAAGATCGATTCATAGGAAATTGATTTTTTAATTGTATAAAAAAAGTGTAACCTTGGTGAAAAGTGTTCAATAACTAGCAGGAAATTTTTTTTTTCAATTTTCATTATAAGTACATTATTTTACGGATTTTTTTTCAAAACAAACTGTACGAATGGTGGCTCAAATATTTGCAAATATTCGTATAGATAAAACTTTGAAAAAAAATTAATATTCCAATGTCATTTTAAAGAGAAAAGTTAAGATAATTTTCATCTCACTTATTTTTATTAATTTTTCATATAAATTGATTTTTTAAATAAAAGTTTTTATTCAAATGCAGTTTTGAATGAAATATTAAAATGCAATCAGCTTTACGCTAACGAAGACCTCAATTAAAAATTAAAAATTCGAGATGCATTCTGAATGGCTATCAACATGGACGAACAAAGATTCGAAATGAGAAACTCTTCCAGTCACTGCAAGTCTGAATGGAGAATTTTTTTTCTTGAAATATTTGCAATTATTCAAATAGAATGTCGCTCTTGCATGTTTATTTAAATAAAAACTTTGGTTTAAATAAAAACTTTAAGAATCGGCCAGTCTTCCGAAATGTTCGTATCAAACGTTGAAACAAGTTATATTTAAATATGTGATTTTGGACAGAAACGATACGACTATTTTCATCTCATTTTTTTTACTTGACGAATATTCATTCCATTTGCATTTTGAAATACAAGTTTTCATTAAGATAGAGTTTTAAATGGAATATTTTCTTATTTTTAAAGTAAACAAAAAAAGCAATTCTACTTTTTGAATTCTGAGTTGAACATAAATGTATTTTTGAACTTTCGTCGTATCATTTCAAAATACTTTATTCTAAAAATTTTCTTTCAATTGCTCGCCATATGAATGAACGATCAAGACCGACATTATGTCGGAATATTGGCAAATTTTTTATTCGAGCATGTAAAGTTAGTGAGAAAATGTCTCATTTCGAAACCCATTTCTTTCCCGTCTTAACGTTCATTCAATAACGATTGTTTATCACAAAAAAACGTACGCTTCCGGGCTAGGGATGCCGCCGTGAATCGATTAATTGAGAAATCGATCTTTTTGATGGCGATGATCGATATATTAAATCGATTGTTTTCGTTCGATTCACTGATTGAATCGATACTTTAAGTGTAAGATCGATTTCGTAGCATCGTTTTTTTGTATTGAAAAAAAAATGAAAAAAAAAAGTACAATAGCGAGATGGTGAAAATAGCAGCCGCATCGTAGAGTTTTTTTTTTTTTTAATTCGTAAATCGACGTAATTATAATAAAAATTGAAAAAAAATGGATTAATATTATGGAATAATCTGGAAATCGACGTAATTATAATAAAACTTGAAAAAAAAAATGGATTAATAATATGGAATCATCTGTAAATCGACGTAATTATAATAAAAATTGAAAAATTAATTATATGAATATTTCTGCTAGTTATTGAACACTTTTTATTAAGGTTGCACTTTTTTTATACAATTAAAAAATCGATTTTCGCTTAATCGATCTTTTTCGCTCGATATTTTATTGGTATCGATACACACGATCACAATTCAATGAAAAATTCTTAGAATTTTAAGAATCCTGAAAATGCTAAGATTTCTTAGAATTTATCATTTAATTGTCATCGTGTGCATCGATAGCAATAAAATATCGAGCATAAAAGATCGATTCATAGGAAATTGATTTTTTAATTGTATAAAAAAAGTGTAACCTTGGTGAAAAGTGTTCAATAACTAGCAGGAAATTTTTTTTTTCAATTTTCATTATAAGTACATTATTTTACGGATTTTTTTTCAAAACAAACTGTACGAAGCGGCTACTATTTTTACCCTAACGCTATTATACGTTAACACATTTTTTACGATAAAAAAAAAAAAAACAAATCTACGAAATCGATCTTGCACTAAAAGTATCGATTCAATGAATTGATTGAACGAAAAAAAATCGATTCGATATATCGATTACTGAGAGAGAGAGAGAGAGAGAGGGAAACTCGGAGAGCGAAGGCGGGAGAGAGCGCACGAACGAGCCAGCGTGCGAGACCGGTAGGGACACGTGCTGGCCAAACGTAAACAAACGAGACCTCTACGGTGACATTGAATTGCTTCTCTGTTACCGTCGTTGAAATGCGAATTCTCTCATACAATAAAAATTCCCATTATCGATACCGATAAAAACCGAAAAATTAGTGCTATGCAATGCCATAAGGAACGAATGAACTATTTGAAAAAAAAAAAAAAATGAAAATTCATTGATACAGCAAGAAATACCAAATATTATACGTGAATTCGTGTCCATTATGTCTTACTGTGAATCTTTTATTCTCTAATAACACAATAAAGATCAAAAGCCGATTTTGCCACTGCAGTTTCAGTCGTAATCTCACGTAACTTTTTTACAATCGCAAGCCAAGAGGAAACGTGGTAGTGGATCGATGTAAAGATTCAAAAAATAAATTGTTCAACCTACATGGTTCTGCCATCACGGGATTCACCGCTTTTTTGATACACACGACCGTCTTGAATCCGCTCGGATAAGGGCAGTCTCCTCTGACGTCTCGGAGGCATATTCGATGCACATTCGATCCAGATGAAAACAACACGATAACACGAGCAAACGTACCACTCGACAAAGAAACGACAAAAGTATTTACACTATATACAGTATTTACAACACAAATAACGATGATAACTTAATTTTAAAACGTTAGTTGTCTAAAGTCACTATATATATAACAATATTCACAACAAAGTGTTCGTAACGACAGGATCAAAACTCTCGAAAATTTCCGTACTCTCGGAAAGGCGTATCTATGCAGACTGAGACAATGGATCGAGCAGTGGGGGGCATGCGAACTGACGCGAACGGGCGCGAGCGAGTCCGGCCGATCGCCGACAAATACGCCGGTAGCTCTATAGTTCATGAACGGAAGTAAAAATTCTTCCCGCGTTCTTATTATTCCACATCCACTAAAGTTAATCAACCATCCTGCGTTGTTCATGACTAAAACAATGATTCTAGATTGATAATATGAGCTTGCAAGTTTTTTTTATCTATATGAAATCTTTGAAATTTTGTTATTAGGGAAAGAGAGAAAGAGTGAAAGCGCGCGACACAGAGACAGAGACAGGGAGTGAGCGCGCGCGAGACAGAGACAGAGACAGGTAGGCCAAGCAATAAAGCTTTAATATCACCAGATTTTGGCAAAAACAGTTATGGCAAACCGCGAATGCAATCGGACGCGGAATTGCTCCTTGATCATAACTGCATGATTTTCCACTCGAGATTGTTAATTTTTTTTTAAGTTATTAACAAAATAGAGCAAAAATGGCGTTTTTTTTTGTTTTTTGCTTATAGAAGAATAAATAACGGCGAAATGTGATTTGTCCCAAAAACGAATTACAAAAAATTGAAAGACGTAGCAAATGAGAGGTCAAACAACTTTATCGCTTAATTATAAAGACAGAAATCCCAAAAAAACGGGAAAAACGTGTTTATTCAAAAATTCATAACGTCTCCATTTTTTTTGACTTGCAGTGCAGGCACTTCGGGAGAGTTTATGTTAATAGGTTCTTTCTGTGTGCGAAATTTGGACGCTGTCGGATAATTAGTTTTTGGACAATTGCCGTTGAAAGTTTTCCAAACCATATTTTTCAGAGGCTGGATGCTCGATTAGTAGTCCGATTTTCATTTATCGAACGAGTTTGGAAAGAAGAAGAGTTCAGTTACAAAATGTCAATCTTCGTTTTTCATTTGAATGTTGAAAAATAGGTGAAAATTGCCTGCAAACATGAGCGAAAACGGCCCAGCGCGCGAGATTGGTCGTGGAGTGGGGGTAGAACAAGAGCAGCGGGGAAAACACACAACCGCGCTGCACGTATTGTGGATATTGCCCGCTGTTCCTGTTTTACCCCCACTCTACGACCACTCTCGCGGGCTGGGCCGTTTTCGCGTCGTTTTTGAAAAACGAAAATTGACATTTTGTAGCTGAACTCTTCTTCTTTTCAAATTCGTGCGATAAATCAAAATTGGACCACTACCAGAGCATCCAGCGTCGCTGAATAATAATATGGTATGAAAAACTTTTAACGGCAATTGTGCAAAAAATAATTATCCAACAGCATCCAGATTTCGCACACAGAAAAAAACCAATTAAAATAAATTATCTCGCGAAGAGCCTGCACTGCAAAGCGAATAATGAGTTTAGAAAAAAAAAAACGCGTTTTTTCCCGTTTTGTTCCCGTTTTGTTAGAAATCTTGCACTATTTTGTTAATAATTTTAAAAAAGTATGAAAAATCGCGAGTGGAAAATTACGCAGTCATGATCGGAGAGCGATTCCCGGTCCGTTGGCACTCGCGGTTTGCCATTACTATTTTTGTAAAAAAAAACCTCCATGCGCTTGGCCTAAAGGAGTAAGAGCACGTGAGACAGAGACAGAGGCAAAAGAGACTTAATAAGCAAGAAATTTATTTACAAGAGTCCATTCTTGCTTTCTTCATAGCGGAAGCTGTGTGACAGCATGATTTTTCAGCATTCATATTTCTCACGATCATTTCACACTCTACATCTTTTTAACGTAGATTTTATTACCTACAGATTAAAAAATGGATGACTTACCTGTGAAAAGTAATGTTCTAAAACCTCTATCAACCAGTTTGAGTAACGGCACTGAGATTGAATTTACACATTTGCCACTTGTCACACACACTGTAGGAGGTACATAGAGTATAACGTGAAAGAAATAAATTTGCAAGATAATGAGTAAATTGGACATGTCAGAATGAACTTGGCATGGAGTAGTTTTAATCTGAAAAATATGATCATTGTACATGCGTACAATTGATTATATATTTTTAGAACGTTACATCGTGTCCAATTTCAGGGGACCTTTTTCATAATCCTCCTGAAAGGGTTATGTTCGTTCTGTGCATTAGTGAAGGAAACTCACATTTTCAAACAAGAAACCATTTCGACTTTCAAATGACCGTCGTTTTTCAGAAAGAATTATCGACAAAAAAACGTCCCAGTTAGCATATTCACAATGATGACGCGTGAACAAAAAAAACCGTTAATTTCACTAATCGATATTTTTTCGCTTAAAGGGAAAAAGTGTTTAACGTCTTATATATATATAAAGTGTTATGCTATGTAGAGTTTTTTTTTATCTTTCGCGATAAATTATTGTCACCCTTATTTCCTACAAATGACTTGACACTACTAATTCCAACATTAAAAGTGTTATGACACATTTTAGCAATAATCGGGTTGAAACCAACGATTATTAACCCAAATATAAGCATATGAATATTAACCCACTAGCGCCCAGAGGACGCAGTTTTGACATTCTCGTTCGAGCTGTTGTCATATGATGAATTCGAGAAGAAAAAAAAACGTGAACGACTGTTCCCTGTGTTCTCAAGTGTGCTCTCTCGATTCACGGTAGTGAAAATTACACCAAAATAAATTGAATCATTGAAAACTCGCAAATACCCAAAAAAGACGTGATTTTTCCATGACATTTTTTGTTGATTTTTTTTTCATGCCTGAAACAATTGATATGGTGACGTCGATCTCTGAAAATGCCTGGGGTTAGATTCATTTTTTGAATGTTGTGGTCAGCTAAGATGGCGGCCACAATGAAATTTTTTGCCCCGAATCGACGAATTTTTCTCTTGAAAATTATAAACTCGAGGGAATTGTCTGTGGGCATAAATGTTTTGAATTTAGTAAAACAACATTCTTGATTTCTGCTTAATAGGATGTGATACAATCTTTTATCTTTTGAAAAATTTATGGAACTGCAATTTCGACCAATGTCATCAAAAATTCCGAAAAAACGAAAAAAATCGACCGAGTTCTTCAACTCATTCATACATTTGAACATTATGAATATCGACAAATATCGTAAAATTAAAAAAAATTGAGTATTAATTTCGGACCGAGCCAATTTATTTCAAATTTTAGAAAATTTGTTTGGATTTTATTTCGAGACATCGACGTCGCGATGTCCATTAATTTTAGGGACAAAAAACATCAACTAGTCACGAAAAGTCGTTGTTAAAAAAAATGGCAGCGAAAAATAACGGCATTTTTACGTATTTTCGATTATTTAATAGTTTAATTTATTTTGACGCAGATACAACCGTCGCGAATCGAAAAAGCGAGCTAGAAAAAATTTAGGATTCTCGCTTTCTATTCTCTCAATTTGTACGGAAGTTTTGTACGTGGCAGGTGGACGTACTGAAATCGGAAGGATACATTCATATGCTACGAACTTTTTATAGCGTTTTTCAGAAAAAAAAACCTCCCAAAAATAGATTTTTTTCGAAAATGTATTGAATATATCCGGTGATTTCTAAATCTGTGTAAGCAGTTCTGTAAAAATGCATCCATATTCCATAATTCATTTTTTCCTCCATCACTTGGGCAGATCTTGAATAGTAATTTTGAATCTCCAGCTTCGAATTATTATTCTAGCATTAGTTACTATTTATTGGTAATAAAAATCCATGGTTCTATCTCATGATACGCTTATATTGTATCATAAAATATTCCAAAAAATATCGATACTTGTGAATCGTACTTTGTATAGTACGGAAGTAAATTTGAGATTATTCATCATAGTTCTTATGGAGTTTCGTTATAGGGGAGCGGCGGGCAAAGCGGAACACCCGGGCAAAGCGGAACACCCCCCCAAAAACGTGAATTTTTGTTTTCAGTGAAATCTTGAAAACTCTGATTGTCCTTCAATTGAGACAACAGATTTTTTGAGTAAGAAATTTTTTTTTTTTTCAAAAAACGAGAAAATTTGAATTCGGCTGAAATTTTGATCTTAAATGGTATTTTTTATCGACAAGACTTTGCATTATTGTTGAAATCATCGTTCTCGTTAGTTTTATCGTGGAAAATTGACAAATTTCATCATTCGACTGAGAACATGGGCCGTGAACGATGTTTTAAGTGAATCGAGACATTTTTTTTTTCTTAACGAGGACAAAATACATTTTCAATAGAAAATTCGAAAAATAGATATAGGCTCCGGTTTCCTGAGTGAAATTGAATGTTTATGACGTCTCGGAAAAGAAATCATCCAGTCTTAGCCGACGAAATCATTCGCAAAAGGGCGTTCCAAATTATTTTTTACGGCAATTTGATAAGCCAAAGCGCGAAATTCTTGGACCAGAAGCCCGTGATATTTTCCGTCCATATCTCTCAAATGTTTTCAAATTAAAAAAAAATGAAACGGTCGAAGATTCAACCGAAAAAACACCGCATTCAAGAGCCGAGTGCGAACACTGTAAGAAACAAAGTGCAATGTTTATTTTCTCAGGAAAATAATTTTCTCGGAAAATTTCAGGAAAACCGTGGAATTTTTAATTTTTGGAATCTCAAGATCCGAAATTTTTTCTATTTGAATCTCATCAAAATTACCAAATTTCAGAGATCCGAGAAAATAAACATTGCACTTTATTTTTTAGGGTGTTCGCCCTCTGCTCTTGAATATGCCACCGCATTCGGTCTTTTTTCGGTCTAATCTTTGACCATTTCATTTTTTTAAATTGAAAACATTTGAGAGATATGGACGGAAAATACCACGGGCTTACGGCCCAAGAATTTTGCGCTTTGGCTTATCAAATTGCCTTAAAAAATAATTTGGAACGCCCTTTTGCGAATGATTTCGTCGGCTAAGACTGGATGATTTCTTTTTCGCGACGTCATAAACATTCATTTTCACTCAGGAAACCGGAGCCCATATCTATTTTTCGAATTTTCTATTAAAAAATGTATTTTGTCCTCGTTAAGAAAAAAAAAATGTCTCGATTCACTTAAAACATTGTTCGCGGCCCATGTTCTCAGTCGAATGATGAAATTTGACAATTTTCCACGATAAAACTAACGAGAACGATTATTTCAACAATAATGCAACGTCTTGTCGATAAAAAATACCATTTAAGATCAAAATTCCAGCCGAATTCAAATTTTCTATTTTTTTGAAAAAAAAAAAATTTCTTACTCAAAAAATTGGTTGTCTTAATTGACGGACAATCAAAATTTTCAAGATTTCACTGAAAACAAAAATTCACGTTTTTGGGGGGGGGGGGGGGGGTGTTCCGCTTTGCCCGCCTCTCCCCTAATTAAGTAAAATCAGCAACCTGCGCTTCATATGGAATCGGAAAAAAATTCAACGTTTCAATGTTAAGTAAGAAAAAAATGAATAAAATTCGAATCTAACCTACGCTTTTTCGAATATTTTTGACATTACATATTCAAAAAAAGTTAGCTTAAATTAAACAAAATCTTCATGTATATACGTTAATAATATCTGTGGATAGTGAAAGTATGTTGGCAGACTCCGCGCGCGCGCTATACTTTGCAATAGTCGACGCAGAGCCGCTGCCGCGTCTCTTCAATTTCTCCTTGTGGTTGCCGAAGCTCGAACGACGTAGAATCTATAGCACTTATAATGCGATTTGGTACACCAACCAGCGCCATCTGTTCGCTCTTTAGCAAAGCGTAAGGACTAAGAAACGTGTACTTGACGCTCGATTATTGTTCGCCATTTCGATCGTTCGACTTTTCAACGTTTCGTCATTTTGATCGTTCGACTATTCGGCGTTTCGCCATTCCAACCGCATTGATATTTGCTGTTCCACTGTTGGATATTCGGAAATGTAAATATTCCTAATGTGGCCAGTTCTAGTTTTTGATCACTTTCATGTGAAATAGTTGAGTTTCCGAAATATTGATATATTAGATTTCGTCAATTCGTCTTTTGGGTTCAAAAAAAATGCACTTTGAACTAAAAAATTTCTGATTTCCGGGATTATGTACTTCAAGCTCTACTAGATTCGATCGGTCTATGTAAAATCTTTCTAACATCTCCAAATTCGATATTTCAGCCATTCGAAATTTTAGTCATTCAAAAATTTTATACCCACCCTCGGAATTGGACGAGAGATCAGAGCGACTCTAGATGAAAGTACTTACGTCTTCAGAACTGTTACTGCGCTCCTGTATAGCGCTGTTCAGTACTTTCCCGAATTTTTTTATTCGAAATGAAATTAAAATTAAATAAAAATTTATGCGACAAAAAAAGTAATATAAATTAAGAATGAAAAATACCAACAGATTTTGAACTGGTGCTTCTCCCATATAACACGTTGTTCAGCAACCTTCTAGACTTTAATTTGATAACCGAAATTTTTGGAATCACGATCTTCATAACCGCGATTTTTTCCGCACAGCTGTTAGAAATAACCACAATTTTTACATTCGCGATCTTTCTAACCACACTATTTAAAATAATCGCGATCTTCATAACCGTTATCTTTCTTTCACCTCTTTTTGACGTTTTTGGGAAAGAGAACAAATATATAGGTATATGTTTAGTGTATGACACTAGATATTACTAGTGTCACTAGAAAGCGACTGCGAAAAAAACAAATAAACATCAAAAATCTGTGCGAAAAAACTGACAATTTTTTAATGCAACGAAAAAAGAAAAATATTAATATCTGCAACATGGAATAAGCTACAGAGTTGCAAATAGTCACGATCGAAAGAGAAAAAAAAATAAAAAATACGTGAATCTTGAACATCCTTCAAAACTCTCTAATTCATAAGATATTCTGGAAACAATTTTCGAAAATTTTCGAAAACAGTTGGAAACGCGGTTCTTGGTGTAAAAGTGTCTTGTAGCGATCTCTTTCAAATGTACTTGTCTCGAGTCGCTACCGCGACTCTTGATCTGTCGAAGCGTTTCCCAGATTTCGAACGTTGCTGATTAGCAGTAATGATAAACACATTTGTGTAAACCTAACAAAACACTTTAAACGAGTTTTTCTCGAAAACACGTCTTTAAAAATGGCTGACATTCTCTTGAGCATTTTTTCGATAGATACATTTTTGCATTTATTATTTATCTTTTTATGCACAACAAAACGCGAAAATTTGATTTTTTTTTTTTTTATTGTCGCCATTTTTCGAAATTTGTACTGAACGAAAAACCCATCCGTCATTCCATGGCCGAAGGGTCACACATTGATAATATGCTTTGAATTTGTGTTTCTGATCAACAAAGAGGGGGCAGTGATGTCAGCCGCAATTTGAGGACTTATTTTCGCGGAGCTGCAACGGCCGCCATTTCGGTTTTTTTTTTTTTTTTTAATTTTGTAACGTTCTGTATATCATGAATAAAAGCAAGAAAAAACCCCCACTCAAAAAGCTTCACTCGTTTCCTTTTCCCTACAAAATCCATGGAACGAGATATTTTTTCAAGTAGTTGGAAGTGAGATATGAATTTTTCTATCTAATAATAAGAAAAAAATAGAAAACTGTAAGGTGGAGGACTTTCCCGTTACAATTAAGACCTCATACTTCGAGAGACTTTCTTATTGTTAGAGGTGTCTAAGAACCTATTTTTCGGAGTACCAATCGAAAAAAAATTTATCTCCTTTACGGAGAAAAAGCCTGGCCAAGTACATTCGGTGATTCGCGCCCGCTCGGTAGAGAAGAAAACTTGTGTACCTAGCGGGCAAAATGTCGGTACACAGTAGAGACGTAACGGACGTAACTGAAAACATCGCGTCACTCCTAACCACCGCGACACTCCTAACCGTCGCGACCAATCAGAAAAAGGCTAGCGCCACGGGCCCTTTCTCTGTGTCGTATACATACACGCACGCACACTTCGATCATCGCATAATTTCGCCCGTGCAAAGGTTTTTCTCAGCAATTACGGCATCAATAGGGTTGAGTCATGGCTCAATCGAGGGGGGATAACTTAATTAGTCTCCAGTTCAAATTTGAGATCATGAAATTACCCCTGAGCTTCGCAATCCAAGAAAGTATCTACCCCCACCGGCGGAATCGCTTTTGTCAGAGATAATATACTCGAGTGAGTCTCGCGCCAGCAGACGACGTTGTCGAATGTACTCGGCCCGAGACTCTGCCGAGTCTCTGGATACGTTTTTTGGCCCACCCCACGGCCAACTTCCTTGCAGTAAATTCCCAGAACAATGATGCTCATTTGTTCTGTGAACCTGCCGCGATGGTACTTCCTGGTGGTCAGAAGAAGTTCATCGACCTGCACGGTTTTGCCATCACCGCCCAACGACATCTCACATGAGACGAGATTCTCTCAGCCACTTCCCGACAGTAACCATAATAGTCGATGACCGTGGACTTGCTCAATTCTTCTCCATCATTTTGCTTACGCCAAGTCAGCAAATGAGCATAAAGCTTATTCACTTTCATTTCCGTAATAAATTGCAATGATGGTGGCTAGAACTTCGCGAATCTTGATTCGGCAAGCACCTCCATCGATGACAGTACCGGTTGCTGGATTTTCGGTATGCTGACACCGTTTAGAGCCTTTCTCCTTCGAGCCTTTTGAGCTGCATCTCGAAACCCAGTCAAGTTTCGCCGATTCTTTCAGCTCAACCAGCATCGGAGAACCACAAATACAGCGTGGAGGAGTTGATGACTTCTATTGAATCAATCCAACTTCCTCGAAGAAGCTAATAGCCGGTTCATCCGTACTAATAAGGTTTTGGAATGAATGAAAAAACGAAAATTTTTGAAGTTTGGGATGCAAGTGAGGATGCTCCGAGCTCGTCATCACTATCTCGATTCAACAGGGAAAAACACACGGTACAAAACCTACAGCTGATTGGAATTAGTTTCGAGAACGGAAAACAATGACGAAATCTCGAACTTTTGCAACAAATATACGTTTTTGTTGCGACTTGTATAAATTGGACGTGTGCGTTCGCGTGTGCGCCAGTGTGCGTCCGTGCATCTATTTTTTGGATGCATGCGTGGATTTTGTTTGGGTTTTTTGAACGCACCCCTGGGTCCCACGCACCCACACGACATGCCCCGCACCCACGCCACTGTATTACCCACCATCCGACATGCCCCGCACCCATCCCACTGTCCCACCCACCATCTGAGATGCCCCGCACCCACCCCACTGTCCCACCCAGCATCCAAGATGCCCCGCACCCACCCTACTGTCTCACCCACCATCCGAGATGCCCCGCACCCACCCCACTAACCCACCCACCATCCGAGATGGCCCGCGCCGCCCCACAGTCCCGCCCACCATCCGAGATGCCCCGCATCCACCCCCCTGTCCCATCCACCATCCGAGATACCTGCACGATTTCATCTCAAAATGTCTCTGCACCAGAATGCTCGCGCCCCACGCGTTACGAATGTAACGCACCCCATCCAGCATGTCCCGTACGCACTCCTATGTTCCATTATCGATATCTCACACATGGAGCGAAATATCGATTCTTTTCACTCTTCTTTGATCTATTTTGATGGTAGAATCCCAACAATACCGTCAATTTGTTTTTTTTTTTTAACTTTGCCAAAAAAAATTTTAAGCTCGATATCTCGCGAGCAAAGCATCGAAAATGGTCTTAAGAAAGTCATATCACGTGATTACACCGAGGACGAAATCGCTGTGTTCATTCACGTGGACGGCATGTCACACTTCAGAAATTCTCCCACGCAAATGTGGCCGACCTCTTGTCGAGTATTTCATGAATACTATTCAATTGAATCATCCGCTGTTTCGATATTTTGTGGCAATTCTAAACCGTGTAGTGTTCACGAAAACATGGAGAATTTCGTGGCAGAAGCAAACAAGCTCATTAGAGATGGCGTAAAGATGGCACAACCTTCGATACAAAAAAAAACTGTATCGAAGGTTTTGCCTCTATTTGCCCCGCGATAAGCGTTGTTCACATTTTTGGAGCAATTCTACGAACGTTTTCTCAAAGCAACTCAGTTCTGTTAAAATTTCAAACGCGAGTACGTCTCAACAAAAATCGTTCTATTCTTTTCCACAATAACCGAAAAAATGGCTCCAAAAAAAGAAATTGAAAAAGAAAAACACAGTGGCATAATGGCGCTCTCCAATAGAGGAATGTCAATGTGAACAAATCGCCAAAGAAATGAGAATTTCATATAATGAAGTACGAACAACCGTGATGAAATTTAAAAAAATAAAATTCTCATTGTAATCGTCATCGTTCTGGCCGGCCGAGAGTAACAACACCACAGGAAGCCAAGGTAATCGTGTTGATTAGCAAACGAGATCGACGATTAACAGCGACCGAAATTCGTGCAAAATTTTCCAATATTAACAACGGTTGAATCACACTGCCGACAATAAGACGACGATTGGTGGATGCTGGTCTGAGAGGTTGCGTTCCGGTAAAGAAACCACTGCCGCGTCCGATAAATCGAAAAAAAAAATGATATCAATTAGCCCTGAAACATCGCGAATGGACGGTGGACCAGTGGAGAAATGTTTTATGGACGGAGGAGTCTAAATTTCTCATTTTCGGTTCAAAACGGAGAATTTATGTACGAAGAACAGTCTCCGAAAAAATGGCATCATAATGGTTACTGCCCACGGTGAAGCATGGTGGTGGTTCGGTGATGGTGTGGGACTGCTATTCCGGTCATGGTACTCGAGATTTGATAAAAGTTGACGGTGTTATGAAAAAAGAGTATTATCACCAGATTCTCGTAAGGCGAGCGATTCCTTCAGGTCTCCAAATCCTGTGTAGAAATTCACTTGGCGTATACTATTTTGACCCTCGCCGCTGTCTAGATTACGCTAGATAGCATAACTCACGAGGCGCTAGGTTGTCGCTGGCAAGTTTTTGCTGGCTGGTTTTGGGCACCTCGCCGCTAGGTGATTGCAAGGTAGTTTTTCTCATACGTTTTCTCGCAGTGTTGCTTGATCAGCCATTAGATGGAGAAAATAGATTTTATATCACGCGGTACGTAAATGGACGCTTTTCCCCCCATTTTCGCACCTCGTAATATAAAATTTCGTATAACACGCGTACGAAAAACTTCCTAGTGATATAATGTACTATTTCTCGATACATCGATTCACCGGTCTGACTGCTTGTCACGGTGGATCATAATCTTTTTTTTCGTGTGACAGTTCTAGCGAAAAGAGAAAAATTGTTCCTGCGATAAACACAGTTAAAAATTATGGACGAAGAGCGAAAGAAAAAATCCAGTCGAGATAGAGTCCGTAGACATCGAGCTATAAGAGCCGATATAAGAAATGCGATCGCACAACGTTTGCAAAATCGAGAACGCAATGGTAAGTGCAATTTTGAATAAAAGTTAACATTCATTTGCAAAAAAAAAAAAATTCATAAGCGGACTGGTTTTGAAAAAATACAAATAATACTATGCAATGATCAAATTATATCGACATATATTGTTTTTAAAATTTTGCTAAAAAAAATTGAGTCGATTTTTTTTATCCGTTACCTTTTCCGGTGTGTCGAGTAATTTAATTTGAATAATATCATAAATTGTCATATTTAATCAATAATTATTGACTGAATTTAATTTACCCATTTTCGAATCCTAAAAATACTTTTGCTTGAAACAAAATTAAGCGATAGCCTTTGAGATACATTTTTTTTATTCACTTCGCCTTGCTTCGCGGAGCAGATTATTTTGAATTCAAAAACACTTCAGTTAAGAGCTATTCTAATGCTTCTTATCTACATTCTTTTATAGCTAATCCGAGTATTCCACAGCCTCAGAATATTCGTGAAGCTGCAGATGAAGAAAGGCCACCGGAGATAATTCTGCAAAATGATGACGTTCAGAGTGAAATTGATCGACGCAGCGACGAACAATCATTGTCATCCGCAGCAAAGAACGAGGAACGTGCGCCAGCTGGAGAGCTCGAGAATGAAAACGCTCCAGACGAATCCGAAGCGTCAACAATGTCAGAGCCGGAAGGAAATGTTATCGGACCGAATGAGGATGAAGACGAAGAATTTGACGAAATAATGGAGATTCGTCGTTGGGCCATTTCGAGGAATATAAAACAGAACGCGTTGGACGATATCTTACGAATTTTACGAAGAAGAGTGCTCCCACAGTTGCCGAAATCAGCAAAAACCTTATTGCAAACTGAAGCCGCTGCATATAATATCCAGCCAATGGAAGCGGCTGATGACAATGTGGGAGAATTTGTGTATTTCGGCATCGCAAAAGGTCTCGAAGCGTGTCTTATCGAAGCTTTACATGCCAACAACGGAATTTCTCTCCAAATAAATGTTGACGAAGTGAAATTGTTTAATTCGGGTACAAAACAATTTTGGCCAATAATATGCCAAGTTTTGCATAGCATTTACGAGCCATTTATCGTCGGGATTTACTCCGGAGATACAAAGCCTCGGAACCCTGAACACTTTTTGCATGATTTTGTTCAAGAGGTTAACCATTTATTAGCTGAAGGAATCGTTATAAATGGTCGACAACTTGAGATTACCATACACTTCTTCATTTGTGTTACGCCCGCACGAGCGTTTCTAAAAGGTATCATAGGACATGGAGGATATTATGCTTGCGAGAGATGTGAAGTTAAAGGGGAGCGCTGTCACCAGCGAACGGTGTACGCTGACGTAGATGCCAGAGAACGAGACGATTTGTCTTTTCGATTAAAAAGGCAACCACAGCACCATAAGCGTGATTCGCCCCTACTCGCTGTTGAACCTTGCATAAACATGATTCACGAATTTTTGTTAGATTACATGCGCCTATGTTGTGAGGGCGTGATGAAAAAATTGTTGGACTATTGGGTTGGTGGCAAACAACGAAACTTTATGCGCCGGCGACATAAGCTGGGAAGTCGACAACAGCAAGAAATTTCACATCTACTGATGCAGCTACGTCGATGTATACCGCTGGAATTCCGACGCGAGCCCAGAATTTTACGCTTTATTGCTGACTGGAAAGCGGTCGAGTTTTGATTCTTTCTTATGTATTGTGGGCCAATCGTTTTAAAAGGAATCCTCGCTGGGTATTGACCATGTACGAGTCTCAAGCGGTGGACTAATAAAGTCAAGACCCTGTACGAGTTTGCCTCAATCCTGTGCGAGTGTTGGCGAATTCCAGAAAGAATAGTTATTTCGCCTCAACCCTGTGCGAGTGTTTGCTATGGCGATTCCAGAAGGAATATTGCTTAAAAGACCGTGCTGGACGGCCGGTTCATTTGCCCGCTAGCCATCCGTTCGTGTACGAGAAGCGACGAGCGGCCCGACGCCGCCTGGCGGCGGATTTCGAAAGCTGCCGTACACTGAGCGCGTTCCATAGGTATAACTGCCGCGTAGGTTCTCCGCGAACGGCAAACAGCGCTATCTCTTCGCGGCCGGGGAACTAATTCCCGCGAGCTATTGCGAAACATGAGTTTTTCGAATAATCTTTGATAAATCTAGATAATTCGTGAAATTAAGAGTACGGTGAGACGTCTGTAATGTACGTCGTGAGGATGAGAGAGTGAGTCCGAGTAGGGACCACACGATGTATGGAAGAGAGTGGGGTTCAGGGCAGTTGCCCGGGAACCGTCCAGCGTTATGCATCGAACCAAATCATTAGACATATATTAATTTGAATATCAATGGTTATTCAGCTATTTCCCTCAATACACCACACCGTCAAAAGAAGGTGATCATCTTTCTATAAGTTTCTATGGTAATTATTTACAAGTGGTCCTTTTGCGAAAATCGAGCCCATTTTTTTTTTCAACCTTTTTATCAATAAAAAAGCATGTAAATATCAATTTTAGGGAGGGGGAAGGTAAAAAAAAAAATTGAGTGCGCATACAGTTTGCGGACTTGTTCACGTTTGTCTTCTGTGGGTGATGGTTTGTGTGTGTTTGGGTCTTGGTAAGTGGGGGGCGCAGCCCCCCCCCCTTCCACACAAAAATTCCGCAAGGAATTTGAAAAAATGTAAACGAAGTACGAATTTTGTAAACAGAAGCATCAGAGGTGTATGGATTTGAGTATCAGCATAGCCATGTGTGACGGATGTGCTGTTTCGTTAACCGAAGCTATTCTGCAATTTCAGAATGAATCCCAAAGTATTCAATTTTTGGTAAATCATGGTATCGTGGAAAAGGAGGTGAAGTGTAGCCAGTGCGGTAGTAATGCTGTTTATGATGGTAATCGAAAACTGTCGCGGTGTCAAAAACAGATAATCAACCGAGTTGGGAAAAAAGTAATTCGAACAAAATGTTCCTTCAACCAGTCCATACGTACAAATACGTGGTTCAGCCAAACTCATTTATCATTTGACAAATGTTGTATGTTTATTACTTATTACCTTTCGCTGAATCCACCGCATCAGATCTTTTTAATGAATGAGTTCGACATGAGCTCAAAAACTGTATGTGACTGGAGCAATTTTATTCGAGAAGTGCTGGAATATTTGTGCATTGAAAATTCAGTAGCAAAAATTGGCGGTGAAAATAAAATCATAGAGATTGATGAAGCGAAATTCGGCAAGCGTAAATATAACAAAGGACGAATCATTGATGGAGGATGGGTTTTCGGTGGTATCGAACGAGATTCGAAACGTGTTTTCATGGAGCCTGTGCCAGATCGTACAGCGGAAACGCTATTACACTGCCGCTCAAAAGTTTAGATACACTACCTAATATTTCTTGCGGCACTAAAAGTTTAATAACTCTGTCAAAAAAGAAGATTTTCCAATTTTCAAAGCGGCGTTTTAAAGGGGACGAATCAAGCTTCAGTTTGATACATTCAAATATTTTTTATGATTTTTTTTCGACTCAGTACAGACTTCGGTTTGTGACTGTTTTTAGGCTTTTTTTTGACCATGGCAAATCAGGCGCACCGCTTCAGGATTTTTTTTTATTTCTTCTTTAATGATGACAAACTTAAAACTGAATGCAATAGCTCCATCTTTGTTTTTTAGAAAAATTTTTGCGATTTTTTTTCGAAAAGTTATCTGATTTTTTCCCAAAATCAATCAATTTTGAAAAATTCTAAATAACCCGAGAACTATAGGGTTCAAGAGAAAATATTAGGAATCAAAAAAGTTGTGTATTTCGATCCTGAATCGCGTCGAATTTTTTTGGAATTATTCTTTGATTTTTTTTTTCTTTAAGTATTTTTTTCGAAACTTTGTTTTTTTTTTAAGGCCGATAAAGTAATGATTTAAGGCACTCACCCCACTCAGATAAGTTTCTCTAACTTATCTAAGTGTGGTGAGTGCGTTGAATCATTACTTTATCGGCCTTAAAAAAAACTGTTTCGAAAAAAATACTAAAAAAAAAAAAAATTCGAAGAATAATTCCGAAAAAATTCGACGCGATTCAGGATCGCAATACACAACTTTTTTCGTTCCTGACATTTTCTCTTAAACCCTATAGTTCTCGGGTTATTTAGAATTTTTCAAAATTGATTGATTTTGGGAAAAAATCAGATAACTTTTCGAAAAAAAATCGCAAAAATTTTTCTAAAAAACAAAGATGGAGCTATTGCATCCAGTTTTAAGTTTGTCATCATTAAAGAAAAAATCAAGAAAATCCTGAAGTTGTGCGCCTGATTTGCCATGGTCAAAAAAAAGCTTAAAAACAGTCACAAACCAAAGTCTGTACTGAGTCGAAAAAAAATCATAAAAAATATTTGAACGGATCAAACTGAAGCTTGATTTGTCCCCTTCAAAACACCGCTTCGAAAATTGGAAAATCTTCTTTTTTGACAGAGTTATCAAACTTTTTGTGCCGCAAGAAATATTGGGTAGTGTATCTAAACTTTTGAGCGGCAGTGTATCTGTAATAAAAAAAAAAAATTTGCCGGGCACAACAATAATGTCGGATTGTTGGAAGGCATATAACTGGCTCCAGGAAGAAGGTTTGTGAAAATCGTTTTGATCTATTGTCCGTCAAGTGTACATAATGTATACTATAATGTACTTGTTTTCTTAGGATATCGACACTTAACCGTCAATCATGGTATGAATTTTGTTGATCCGGATTCCGGTGCGTTCACCCAAAACATTGAGCGAACGTGGCGCGATGCTCGATCGTCCATACCAAAGTACGGCCGTCGAAAATATTTTATGAGCGAATACATCGGGGAATTCATGATTCGCCGACACTACAGCAACCACACTGAGGGTCTTCATGCCTTTTTCATCGCCATGAATGATTACTTCCAAAATATTAACAACAATGACGATAGTGAATGAATGAATGAATGAATCGTGTTTATTATGCCCTGAAACAATTTTCGTGGGCAAAGTTAGAGAGAATGAGTATAACTTAACCTAAACTTAATACTAATAATAATACTAATACTAATAGTAATAAAAGAAGACTTAAACCTAAAACGTGGAGTAAAATGAGCATGAGAAAAATAGTAATAATGAAATAAAGTGAAATAGAGTACAATAAAATAATAAAGAAAAGAAAAATATGACGTTGGGGTAGATCAGGAGTACATGACCTCTGAATGCAATTTATAGACGCTGAGAATCGAGGAGAAAAGCATGTAAGGCCGTTTTGAAATTAGAGAGGGTGATAGAGGACGTTATATTGGGCGGGAGGGAGTGCCAGAAGTAGCAAGCGGTAACTGCGAAGGATTTTTGAAGGGTAGAGGTGCGATGCGGTGGGATGGTAAAGGTTAAAGGAGAAGGGAGTCGTGAAGGGCGAATCGGGGGAGGAGCGAGAGTGAACAGTTGAGTAACATAATCAGGAGCAAAGTGGTGAAGGAGTTTGTACGTGAAAATACCCATGAAATATTTCCGACGATTTGCAACGGTTAACCATGAGAGGGTATTGCGAAACGGAGAAATGTGCACATCCCGACGAAGATTAAAGATAAAGCGGATGCATTTATTGACTAGACGTTCGAGGATGAGATTTTGCTCACCTGAGACATCATTGTAGACAAAACAACAGTAATCTATGAGTGGGAAGACAAGAGAAGTGATCAGTAGTATGCGCAGTTTCTGAGATAGGAGATTTTTATTGTATTTGAGACGGTAAAGAGTGAAATTAATCTTCGACGAGATGTGCAGTGTATGACGATGCCAAGATAGATTGGATTCCATGATGACACCGAGATTACGAACATGGTTGACATAGGGGAGCTCCACATCGTTCACCAGGATGCGAGGAAGAGCAGCAAAATCAATTTGATTAATATAGGTCCCACTACCCAATATCATGACCTTCGACTTAGTAAGGTTCAATTTCAGTCCATTTGTTGATGCATATTCCGCTATGTAGTTTACATCTAGGGCCAAGTCAGACAGTGCACGAGCCAAATCTTTAGGATAACAGGTTAGATAAATTTGTGTATCATCCGCATATGTGAGGTAATGGGAGAAACGGAGACCATTACCGATATCGCGGATGAAGAGAGAGAATAGAAGAGGCCCCAACACCGAACCCTGGGGGACGCCCATATTGGTGTCACGCCAGGGGGAAAGGGCACCCTTGTCATCTACGACTGCTTGGGTTCGATTCGATAAATAAGAAAAGAACCAGGCTAGTACACTATCCGAAAAGCCCAGAAGACGGAGTTTGTAAAGGAGCAAGTGATGCGGAACGGTATCGAATGCCTTACTAAAATCGAAGAGTACCAATAATGTCAGTTTACGATCGTCCACCGCCTGTCTGATATCCTGATTTAATTTGAGTAAAGCAGTTTGAGTGCTATATCCCTGTCTGAACCCAGATTGGAACGGGTCAGCAAGAGAATGAAGGGTGAGAAAATTTGTTGTTTGGCCGGAAACAATGCGTTCTAGAGCCTTAGATAATTCAGAGAGATTAGCAACCGGTCTGGTATCAGATGGAGAAGATGGCGGGACGATCTTGAGTAGCGGACGGATAAGAGCTCGTTTCCAAAGTGACGGAAAGAAGGAGAGACGGAGGCTGGAGTTGAAAAGATTTAGTAAGTGATCAAGTAAAAGAGGTGTGGCTTTGAAGATGGCAAACATTGAGAGAGAATCAGGGCCTTCCGAGAGCGACAGAGATTTAGAAGCGGAGAGAACCGAGAGCAACGACTCGGTAGTGATTACGGAAAAATGAAATACCGGCTGGTCAGGGGACAGGGATGGGAGGTTGAGTGAAGACAGAGTATCCGGAAGAGAGACTGATGAGGAGGCGATCGATGCATAAAAAGAATTAAGCTGATCTGGGGAGAAGAAGGAAAAAGGTGAGGAGCCTCTAGGTTTGGTGAGGGATAAGAATGATAATTCTTTCCAAATTTTTGAGGGATCAGAGGTCTTAGAGATACGTTGACAGAAGAAATTGTCACGGGCAACACGCAGCTCCTTAGAAAGCGTAGAGCGAAAGTTACGATAGACGGACATAGACAGCAGATCACCAGAACGTCGGGCCAGATGATAGAGCCTGTTTCGGTGCTTGATTTTGGCACGAAGAACATTTGTGAGCCATGGAGCTGAGGAACGATTGGTGATCCAGACAGTGGAAGGGGCATGCTTGTCAAATGTGTTTGCTATGGTAGTGGATAGATCGTTGACAATATTATCTAGATGAGCGGTATGGGAAAGAGAAGAGATTGAAGAGAGGTTAAGTCGAGATAGCGAGGATGAAAGCGAGGACAAGTAGTCGGCCTGTACAAAATGCTTGAGATCTCTCCGAGCAATAGTGAGTGGAGGACGAGAGTCAGGCTGAAACTTGTAGGTGAGCTCAAGCAAATCGTGGCCAGCAATGAACGGAGCCGAGGATTTAGTGAAGGAGATAATCTTAGAGCGGCTATCAACTAGAAATACATCAAGTAGGGAGTGAGAAGAATTAGTGTGGAAGGTAGCATCGGATCCAACAATGTGTAGAGCTTGAGCGTGAGCGAATTCACGGAGGGAATTGGATTCAAAGTTAGATTTTAGGAGATCGCAGTTCAGGTCACCAGTGATAATAATATTTTGATAGTTAGTGGATAGATCGGAAATAGTTGCAGCGAAATTGTTAAATAATATGCCCTTAGGGCGTCTATAAACCGTAGCAAACAGGATGGAGCGATCGAGCGTGTTACGAATCTCGCCGATCAAGTATTCCGGAGCATTGGAGAACTCTTGAGCAGAAACGGCCAATAACTTAAAGCGAAGAGAAATATGGACATAGCAAGCAACCCCACCACCACGCTTTCCCACGCGATCATTTCGAATAAGAAAATAATTAGGCAGAGCAACGAGATCATCTGGAATACGATCATGGAGCCACGTTTCAGTGATACAAATGACGTGATAAAAATTATCGGCAACGTGCGCTGAGAAGAGAGGAAAGTGGCCGAGCAGCGAGTTAGCGTTAAAGGAGGCAACTTTGAGGGAGGTAGGGGGTGCTTGCATATCCGTGGTGACAGACAAGTGATTTACTCCCGACGTAAGTCAGGCAAACTGATCAAGATCAGACGCAGTTCGAATAACAATTACGTTGGGACAACCTTCTCTCCTAACCTTGACGACGCCGTGATCGGCCTAGACGCGCGACAGTTTGAGACCACGAGCTTTAGCTTTGACCAGTAAGAGTAATTTATGAACATCGGATGGAAGAAGCTCACTCAAATAGATGCGATCATCACGGTTAAGAGAAAAGACCTCCCGTACAGACAGCGTTTTTTTCGCAAACATCTTTTCGAGAATAAAATCGCGAGTGATGATCGATTTCATGCGACACACCAGCGACGTTTTAAACATCGTCGAAGGAGCCGCGGAATTGTTTGAATTAGAGGCCGATTTCGGATGCATAAAGCGCACATCAAAGACATCATCGAAAAGGTGAGAGGCACCAAGAGAAGAAAATACCAAGCGAACAATCTCGGAATCAGGGAGGGAAATTTCAGAAGGAATACCTCGGATGACGATCCCAGCCGAGTCGGAGAGAGACGATGACGAAGAAGGTAGAGTATTGGGAGCTGGCGTGTTGACGATGGCGGAGAGTTGAGAGCAGGTCTGCTTCACCGCGTTGAGTTCTTGTAGCTGAGATTCCTTCAACGAAGCGATATCCTGAGCTGTATTGCGAGCATGAGCTTCAAGTTCGGAGCGAAGAACGTGTTGAGCTGTGGATAAGTTGGCGAACTCATCTCGCATCGTAGAAACCGACTCGATAACTCCAGCCACAGTGTCCTGCATAGCTGTGTACTGCCGATACATATCTTGCCTCAGATCATCGATCTTTTTGTCCAACTTATTATCGAATGACGCAGCATTTGCCTGAAGTTGACGCATGACATCGTCAATTGTGAAGCGAGGTGAGGAAGAGGCAGTAGCCTCGATTTGTATCGAAGTCTCCAGGTGCGGCGGATCCAGCGAAGATTCGGACGAACGATCGAGAATGGTGGACCGACGTCTCATACATGATTCGCATCGAAACGAAGCCGAACCATGTTCGAGAGGATCGAAATTGAAAGAAGATTTAACACAGCCATGATGAAAATCCCGGGAACATATTCCCTTACAAGTGATGGAGGGATCTTTACGCTTAATGAGAGTATTACAGATAGCGCACTCCATGATCCGCAAGAGATAGACAGTGTGAGACTAGACAGACAGTAACGGCAGTGATGGACAGGAGCGCCGGATCCAGAAGATTTATCAGCAATCAAGAAATTCAATTGATAAGAGGATCGAGTGTAGATAAAGAATCGATCTCGAGAAATTATCGATGTAGCCAAAGGATCCGACAGCTGGTGTCAGATCTATAGAGGAGATCGTAGATTTCCGATAAGTCGAGTGGATCCCGATAGATGATAACAGAAGTAGATAAGAAGATCGATGTTATCGGTAGTTGAAATGAATCACGGTAGATGGCGTTGCAATTGGCGATAGAAAAGTCGATAATGGTCCGAGTAAATCACGATAGATGGTGCACGGATGTAGATAAGAGAATCGATGTTATCAATAGTAGAGCTGAATCCCGATAGATGGCATCTCGGTTTAGGCAATGGAAAAGTTGATAATAGTCCAAAAGATGGCGCCACCGTTCACCGAAATCGCACATAGAAGGCCAACAAGCGAGCAAAAAATTTGCGCCAACCGACGACTCCAAAAGTGAGGTTAGGAAAACCGTCACAGCCAAAAACCAGAAAAAGTCCGCGTAGAAAATAGAAAGCCAGTTTCAAGCGTGCAGATTGAAAAAGGCAAAGAAAGAGCATGCCAGATGAACTGCAACCAAAAAGGCCCGAAGGCAGAAGGCGGCAGAATCGATCAAATAAGAAGAGGCGAAAAATAACGCAGCAGATTGTACTCACAGAGAGGGAGAGAAGGGGCTAGTGATTCTATAGTGATGAGAGGGAGGCAGAGAAAGAGGGAGAAAATTGAAAAATAATTTTTTTTTTAATTTTTGAATTTTTTTTTTACCTTCCTGTTCCCTAAAATTGATTCTTCTATGCCTTATTATTGATAAAAAGGGTAGAAAAATGTGGAAGGGGGGGGGGGGGGTGTAGCCCCCCCAATTACCAAGACCCAAACGCACACAAACCATCACCCACAGAAGACAAACGTGAACAGTCGAACAAACGTTAACAAGTTCGCAAACTGTATGCTCACCCAATTTTTTTTTCGAAAATTCAAAGAATTTTGTGTGGAAGGGGGGGGGGCTGCACCCCCCCACTTACCAAGACCCAAAAACACACAAACCATCACTCACAGAAGACAAACGTTAACAAGTCCGCAAACTGTATGCTCATTTTTTTGTCACGGCAGCACCCTATAAATTCTTTTCGAAACTCTTTCCCACATTCGTACCCGATATCTCACATCCGTTCTTAACTCTTTCTCACACTCAAAACTCCTAGCGCAGCATCCTAATCTTATCACCGCATTCCTCAGGACTTACTTTGTCCCACGAGCCACAACTTCTCCTCCGCTATATCTCCCCACTGCCACTTCACCAAATCATTCTCCTTTATTCTAATCCTCGACTCTTCAGTTCATCACCGTCCTTCGAACCACCAATATATCGTGCACTCCAGAGGTCGGCACTACTAATATTTTTGGTGTTCATATCGACAAATATTACCAATTTCTCAAATAATTGAGATTTGGTTCGACAAATTCCCGAATATTCGATTATTTGATAATTGATAAAAATAAAGTATCAAATGGCCGAAGAATTTGTATTTGGCGAAAAGAAATTCTTGAATAATGGAATATTTGATACTTGATAAAAATAAAGTATCAAATACACGAAGAATTTGTACTTGGCCAAAATAAATTGTTAAATAATGGAATATTTGATACTTGATTGAGAATAAAGTATCAAATACTCAAATCCGAAGAGGAGGAAGCCGTAGCCGTGCCGCGTGGTACAGTCGGCGCACAAGTTACGAACGCCAAAGTTACGCGCGAGTTACGAATTCGTCGCGTATTTGGTACTTTATTCTCAATCAAGTATCAAATATTCGATTATTTGATAATTTCTTTTGGCCAAGTGCAAAGTCTTCGGGTATTTGATACTTATTTCTCATCAAGCATCAAATGTTCGAGTCTTTGAGATATTCTTTCGGTCGAATACAAATTCCTTTGATACTTGATAATGTAACTTTACTAGATCAACATTCCTCGAATATTCTGGACTTTATACTTTCCAAATCTTCATTCTCCAAGACTTGAATACTGGAGATTTCAAAATATTTTTTTGCCGACCTCTGGTGCACTCCCTAATTACCAAGTCTCAATATACTTTATCTTTTACCTAATTCTTCTGTCGCATCAATCATTATTATTATTATTATTCACCCTCGTAAACCTGGTCATCACAACCGTTAATAGAGGGCAGTAATTATGGAACACCCGGAAGAAATATCACTTTTAACATTTCTTTTTTGATATTATATTGAATTTCGGATATAATATGTAAAATATATTGAAAACAGTAAATAAATAATTTCTAAGGAAGATCTTTTATGGAAAACGATGGTTTGCTTGAGTAAACAATAGAAAATAACTCAGACGTAAACAAATTTGGATGCCGAAAAAACTGCAGACTCTATTTTTAACTTCTTTCACTATAAGTATCAGCAGTAAAATGATTGGGCGATAATAATTTTAATGTGGGATGTGGTATTCATCTGGCAAATTATATGAACCGTAGTGAACCATGTGAGCAATGTTATCTTTATTTATTAACGAATTACATAACAAGTTATTTAAATATTTATTGAAAAACGTTGAATAGAAGATCTTTGAGCAATATTTGCACCGCTAATGACTTAGATTTAGATTTCCTCGAATATCACGTCCAAATCGCTCATAGTTCGGTGATCTTCTGCATCCGTTGTTTGTTTGTTTGAACCTTCGTACAAAATTGCACTCGTCATTCGACTATGCATCGCTTTCGTCGGCTGAAACGCAGCACAACACTTGGCGTTCAGTTTCACTGCTTGCAAAGCCAGCATAGCGCCTTCAATGTTCTCCACCGTCAGCCTGTTCCGATTTTTTGTTTTAACCAAATTATATTTGCTGAAAACTCTTTCGCAATCGGCATTTGCGTGAGGAGTACAGAGAACTGCCAATGCGAATGATGGTAGTTCTGTATATTTTTTGCAGCCCTCAGAGTCGGTCAATTGTGAAATTTTGTGCCAAAAAATGTCGGGTTCTTTTTCCTTGGCCACGTCTTCAGGGATTTCGTTGAGCGGGAGACAACGCCATTCGTCATCCAAGCGCTGGAGAGCTTGCAAGTTCTCGGGCTTGGCTCTTGGAACGATGTTCTAAAGGTCGACGAGCGACTGATGTTTGCTTTGCTCATTCCTTGATAAAGCTTTAGATGGATGGCGTAAGGGAAGCATATTCAGTAGCGGATCATCGAAATCGAATCGCTATTAAATTCCCTTGCAAAGTTTGATCAGGAAATTGCGACATCTTGCCCGAAAATCTCCTATCAAGTCCGGTCTTATAGACACTTCGGGTTTTTTCAATTCTTCCAACACTTGTACATCCAGGTATATATTTTCAAGTGGGATGAATTCGATTTTATTCTCAGTATTAACTTCGCTGTGTGGAGTCGTCGCTATGTACTTCTGCGTCATATACATCGTGAGAAGCTCTTTGAAAGCACACTCCATTTTTTGGGCGAGCGATGTGATGACCACCGATTCCGATTGGAAATATGCGTTCATCGTGACGACCTTGGGTAGTCGGGACCCAAGGTCGGGGCGGGCATTCAGAATATTACGAAAAAGTAAAAAAGAACCCACGAGAGGAAGTGATAAAACAGCTTCACGAACGGGTCTCTTAGCCACATTGTTACCAATCCCTCGAGACGAGACGAAACATTTGGAGCCGAAGTGAGAGCGAAAAAATAAACAAGAGCGAACGAGATGTTATTCCGCTTTTCGATCTTTCTTCTCTGGCGAAACGATGGTGGAAACCACACAAGAATCGAACCAAGATCGCTTTCCGCGAGTCGGAAGCCGGACGAGAATTCGCTTCGTCGGTTCTTTGGCAGGGGGACGATTCTCAGGATCCCTTGCTGGTGTTGGAATCTCGATGATCTTCGATTTCGATCGGTCGCCCGTTCCGACCTTGGCCGGTTTCGTAGCAACCCGGGTGCAAATCAGGTGGTTGGTGAGATTACTTTGCAGTGGGATTTTTTGACGTTTTAGCGGGATCGGAATACGACGTACAGTCTGTGCAGGAGAGATGGGACGAATCCTTGAGAGTGAAGCGGATGAAGGAGTG
This sequence comes from Diadegma fenestrale, assembly GCA_037043255.1. Lineage (NCBI taxonomy): Eukaryota > Metazoa > Arthropoda > Insecta > Hymenoptera > Ichneumonidae > Diadegma > Diadegma fenestrale. The sequence goes on from CM073312.1 coordinate 1,683,031, forward strand.
GGAATACGAGTTTCGTTTGTAGGTAAGTCGACGGTTTCCGACAGTTCAAGTAGTGGAGGGGGAGGCGGTGTAGCGGCCTCAGGCACCCGGATCGCGTGGAGTTCTTCACCAACCGAGGTGGGTAACTCCGACGACGGGAGAGAAACGACCCACCGACTTATTTCTCGAGTAGGAGACCAGGAAAGCAAACGAAATTCAACACTCCGATTAGCCGCGACAAAGCCTTGACGACGATCGACCCCCGGACGATGTATTATCTTGCTCGACAGACCCGCGAGGTCCTGCGTCATACGCCGTTCTCGACGACTTTCCTTTCTCTCTTCTTTTGTCATGGAGTAGTCACGGGAGGTAATAGTATATTACGCAACTAGGGAGGGAAGTATGCCATTTCAAACCGCGTGCAAAATGCCACCCGAGCCGAAGGCGAGGGTGGCATGCACGCTGTTTGAAATGGCCTTTTTCCCTCCCGTGTTGCGTATACGATTTTTCACCACACCTGTAACGGAAAGTTCGAAACATTGGTAGAAAAAAGATGTAAAAAATTAGCTTGATTGTCAGGTTAAGCCATTTTCTGTCTTTTGCATTTGTTTCCTGCGTGGTGGGCGACAGGCCAGCGAAAAGCGGGGGGGGGGGGGGGGGGGGGGAATGCCAGCCCGACATTTGCACAACCGAGGCGAAGCCGAGGTTTTGCTGGTCGGGGCGGGCATTCAGAATATTACGAAAAAGTAAAAAAGGACACACGAAATAATCGCACATCAGTCATGCAATATTATTGATATCAACATAACACATTTTTTTTATTTAACAATTTTAAACAATTACAAACATGCTTTTTAGAAACATAGGTGATGAGAATGTTTTTTAAAAGAAATCATTAATTATTTTTCAACAGTTTTGTTAGTTTTCTTTATTTTGTTTGCATTCGCAGTAATTTATGATGATTTGTTTTATTTTGGAGTTTTTTATTTTTATAACAGAAGGATCTAAATTCAGAGGTTCCGCTTCATTTTGACTATTGACTTCCGAAATATTTCTTGAACTGGAGCGCTTTTGCAATTTTTCCGCTGGTGTTTTGGTGCACTCGATGGTTTCGACTCGGTTTTCGATTGGTTGGAGCGGCAATTTGGGTGGTGAATTTGCAATTTTTTCTGTGTTTTCTTTTGAAGCTGAAGCAGATGAGGTAGCATAGTTGATTTCTTGATTCCTCAAGGGTTGGAGCGGTAATTTTGGCGGCGAATTTGCAATTTTTTCCGGCTTTTCTTTTGAAGTTGAAGGAGATGAGGTAGCATGGTTGATTTCTTGATTCCTCGAGAAAGTTGTATGCCGAATTCCCGTCGATGTTGAAGGTTCCGAACTTACTATATTGTCAAAAATTTTCTGTTTATTCCCCAACGAGTGTCCGATATAGCCTTCTGCAACGGTATTAGATTTCCACCCTCCGTGTTGTTTCAGGGTCGTCAAGTTAGCAACTGAATTGACTAGAAGAGTAGCGGATGTACGTCGAAAGCAATGACCCGTGTAGTTTTCAATGTTCGGCAAATTTAAATAGAGTGCGATCGTTTTCGGAACCCTGCTGATTTTATTTTTCCCCATGACCTGGCGCGTACATTTTTCTTTTTGGAAATTGATGAAAAAACTTGGCGTATCGATGTCCTCCGGTTTTCGATCCATATATTTTTTTACAATTTTGTAAAAATTCGCGCCGATCACGAAAGACCGTGGTTAATAATTCTTCGTGTCGCGAATGGTAACCACCAATTGAGTTCCAGTATCCTCGACATCATTCCTGTTGATACCACAGAATTCGATGCTCCTTAGGGCTCCACAAATCCCGAAGATTGAGATGACCTACAAAATAGAAAATGTGTTGGCTAAAAAATGATTAATAGACGACATTAAAATTTGTGTTTATTTACATTTATATGTAAGTTATTTATTTATTTGTATATATTTACACAAAAATGAATTATTTTTGCTGAAATGTCGTCGCGACTGCATCCGGTGTAGGTCTCCTAGCTGACATGCAGCCGCGACGATTTAGCGGGAACGCCAAGGAGTTGCACCGACCGTTCTGCCGAAAATGCTGACCAGGCGTGAGAACGCCTTCGGTTGGATTTTCTCGCGGACGAAAAGGCTCTGATTTCCTGCTGGACGTTTGCGAACTCTTCCTGCGGGGAATCAGAATAATCAGTCTCTCACGAGCTTGGACAGCGAAAGCTTCTCGGAGAGTAACTCCTTGGGCAGTTCCCGACATAGCGTCCTGAAAATCTTCAACGAATCCGCGATCACGCAAACTCGTTCCAGTAGGACGAAGTGATCGAAAGGCGCGTTGCAAGAGGTCGCGCCGCGGTGATAAAGCTACCCTCGATAGTTTAGTGTTTCTCTTTCTGCCACGAACTCTATCGCGTCGTGTAATTACAAGTAATAGTGATAATAATTATTGTGAACCGTGTGTGCAAGATTGAGTGAGAAAGTGAGAGAGAGAGTGTAACATTTAGACGTATATTTTCAACAACAAAAAAGAATTCGTCAATAATATTGTAAATAATTTAAGACACAATAATCAATTTATTTTTCATGCTAAATCTTTAGTGTATAATTTTCTTTTGTTTCATAAATTTAGATCACACGCACGCACTCATAAATTCCACACATCCTTTCACTCTGATTCTTTTACAATTTCGGTTTTTCTATTTCAATAAATCGTGCATTGTTCGTTTTGTTAATTAAAAAAGATAAATTGACTTATCGAAATTCTGTGAAATGATCGTTGGCTCCTGCCCTGGGACTCGGAACGGCCACGAGGTATATTTGACGTCGATAATGTAATGTGGACTGGCCAGTCGTTACTTTAGATTGATTTCCTTTGGAGTTCCTGTTCCTTCGACGTCCCAGAGCACAGAGAGCGAGAATTAGCGATCATGGATCCTCCTGACCCATTATCCTTCCAAGAGTGGGGAAGAAAAGTTGAACCGCGATGCGGTGGCCAGAAATTAGTTGGCGCCAAATACGAGCGAGATTGAATGCTCTTACAAGAGAGAGAGAGAATTGTGTGACTATAATTTAAGCTAACAATTGCGATCCGTCGGCGACGCGTTGCCGAACTCAATCGACGACGTGTAAGTACTTTTGTATTTCCCTGTAGCGCGAACACGAGAGCCTTCATAGCTCTCTCGTCTTCACGCTACAGCCATTTCCATAATAAATCGGTCTGTTCATTTGTAAATTCAGGTTAATTGCAATACAATTATTAACCCTGACAAGTTCCCAAACTCCAGAATCGTCCTGTAGAGGACGAGATCGGAACCAACCCGCGTAAAAATAATAATAAACTGCTTGCGCTTCACGCAAGCAGGTTGACTTGACACGTGCGCACCGCTCCGCACGTAACATTTGCATCGTTGGAATGCAACGAAATTCTGTTTTTGCTTGGGCAGAGCTCATGATGCTCTTTCAATATTTGGTAAGGACAAATGAATAAAAAGTGTATTTTTCGTTTGACCCCAACGTTGCAAACTCCAGCATCATATTACGAGCGACTTAACAACAAGTTTTCCGAGAAAAATTGACCGAAAACGATTCAAAATCAAAAGCATACAGATTCGAAAAAAATGTATAAAATATATATATATATATATATATATATTGTAACGGTACGAAATAGGCTCAAAGACGCCTCACGTTACGCTTCGGTTCGAGCTTCGTGGAAAAGGAGCAGGCAATGAAGAAAAACAAGAAATTTCAATATAAAAAGTCAAATAATTAACGATTTATTCAATTTGTTTTAATGAAGAATGATTTTCTTTACAATAACGCAAAAAAGATCGATTTGATCTGCGAGGAAACAATTAATTCCGGTTATTTTCCTTAAAATGACCGTGAAAAACAGAAAATTTTATGTTTTATAATTGACGTGTCCCAATTATTTTATTTAACAGCAAAAATAACTGTTCCGGAAACTGACCCGGATTTTGCCGCTGTTTTAATGATCGAGGGCGGGATGTTGTCGTGCAGGAGAATTTTGGTATAGAGAAAAATGATTGTTTGACACGAGGCTTTGGAGAGTACCCTTTTTTTAATTTATTGCCTATAATTACATAGAGCAAAGTCCGTTATGGAGCGTTCACTCGCACTGTGTGCGTAACACCAGCACGTGTTCGCCATGAGGTGAGAGAAGACAGAGATTTGTTTAGAGTTTATTTCGGAGAGTACAGATAAATTAGAGAAATAAGGAGCTGTCTCTTCGCGGCGTTAATACGAACACTTTTAACACACGCGGATGGGAGTTCGACAGAGCAAGAGTAAAATACGACTTAAAGGAGATTTGCCGCGATGCCTCGTGTCGCGAGGTCGGAGAGCACGAGAGCTCAAAATCACGTCGTCTCTGTAGGGAGATCGATCGAGAAGAAGGAATCAGATGGACGCTGGTCAAGTTGTCACGTTCCCCATTGTGGCAGCGCCACCTGACAACTTGGCAGCCTCCTGTCATTGGTCGTCATATTCGCGACTGTAGTGCCGCGCTGAGAGCGCGCGTCGCGGAGCGGGAATTTGAGACGGAACATTCCCAAACAATAACGATTTTGAGTGACTCGATATAATTTTAATAATTTTTGTTTAATTTGGACAATTTTTGTGAAGGATTTTGACACTATAAAAGTCCAAGTGACTTTTATGATAATTTATTAATTTTATTTTCAAACTGCGTTGAATTTCTCTACTTCCCTTTAGGTTATGATGAATTTGAGGGTTTAGGAAACAAAACACGGTTGCGGGAGTCGAACGGAGCCGAACTACTCCGTGGCCAATGCTTTGTAGGTTAGGATGTTCACCGGTTGCGGGAGTCGAACGAAACCGAACTACTCCGTGGCCGATGAACAAGGAAAATTGAGGTTATGTTGCACGCCGGTTGCGGGAGTCGAACGAAACCGGACTAATCCGTGGCCGACGCGCAGGAAAAAATGAGGTTAAGTTTGGAAGTACACCGGCTGCGGGAGTTGAACGTAACCGAACCACTCCGTCGTCGTATGCACGTAGGAATTTTAGGTTAGGAAAAGTACACTGGCTGCGGGAGTTGAACGTAACCGAACCACTCCGTCGTCGTATGCACGAAGGAAATTTAGGTTAGATTATGAGTATACACAAGCTGCGGGAGTCGAACGTAACCGAACTACTCCGTCGTCGAGTGTACAGGAAAATTTGCGGTTAGGTTTTGGGAAGTAGAGGAACTCTTTGCCTAATACTCAGACAATACGCTGAGGTCTCGGAATCTCGAGAGAGAATGAGCGCCGAGTGCTGGACGGCACCGGCTTTTATACAGTCGAAATCCTTTGTTCTCGGATTTCGCGGAATTCTAAAAATAACTTACAATATTATTGGCTTTGTTTCCGAGTTTCTTGGAATTCTAAAAATAACTCTCAATACTATTGGCTTCGTTTTATTGTGGTAGGAACGCTAGCTAGAGATCACTGGCTACGCGTTTCCCCCACTCACTCACGCTCGGATCTTATTGGCTAGGCGTGGCTTGAGTCTGCGCACTACGCTCGCCTAACGTAACGTGCGCCACTTATTGCATCATCTTTTTCCCCCACTTACGTCCCAGAGTCCCGAGACGCGCTCGCTAGCGGGCTCGCTACCCCCACTTCCACTCGCGGGCCAGCGATTAGTTGCGCCGCCGTCCGCTCGGCGCTAGCTCAGTCGAGCGTCAGCCGCCGAGCCGACCACATCGCCTCACGAGCCAGGCGGTGCCGTTACAATATAAATTTCATTTTTTAAATAATAAATCGTATTTACCTTCGCTGCCAGATAAATGTGATCGGGAGCTTCGTTGATAAATTTCATTACTTCGGTCCACGAGAAGATTCTTGCTTTTTTTTTACTAGATCCTTTTGAAAGATTTTTCAAGAGCGTTTTCAGTTTTTTAGAATCGTTCAGATTTATTTCGTGATGCAGTAGCATTGTCGTTTTCAACATCGACCAGCGGCTCCATAAAGTTGATGGTTTCATTTTCTTCGACATTTCATCGAAATAAACGAGGAAAACGTCTTCTGCGAAAGACGTCGTTTTACACTCGGATCTCCACGTCATAAATTCGCGATAACAATCTTTATATCGCGAACTAGATTTTTTTGGAAACAAATTTTCTGTAATGCCTTTCGCTTCATTTTCAAAATTCCGCGGAGACTCGGAAGATATACTCCCACATTCACTGGAGCTACTAGACGAGGTCATTTTTGAATATTTTCGGCACTCTTGAACGTTTTTTCAAAATATCAACTGGATGGATGATCGCGTTTCTCTCAATTTCGGTGAGAGCGACTGTCGTGAGGGATTCAAATGTCATCAACAAGTCGTTGCTAAGGCATTGCAAACATTTAGATTGCATTTGTCGTGCGCATGCGTCAAAAAACTGAGAGGGCCGAAAAGTGTCACGTTCCTCCCGAAAAACAGGGCAGAAAAGCGAACTTTCCGCGGAGGTGTGGTGAAAAAATGATTTCGTCGAGAAGTGATTTTAGGATGACATATTAAAGAAATTGCTTTATTTAAAGTTTTTGGTCTGTAGAGGGGGGGGTGGGGGGATTCCGAGCGGGAATCCTACGCGAACAATAAGTAAAAGTAGATTTCGAAGGAGAAAAAAAAGTGATAAAAAAAATAATAAATCTTGTATTAGGCGTAATAAGCCAGAGAGAAAAGGAATAAGGACGCTGATAATATAAAATTGTCAATTCGAGAATTTGAGAATACAATAGAAAAAAATATAAGAACCACAAACTCGCGTGGCGAGAGTTACCAAAGGGAACTTAAAACAGAAAAATAAAAAAAAAAGGTAAGAAGAGTAAAATTCTCTCAACTAAGTTTAAGAAAAAAAATAAAGGAATAAGGGGTCCCTTCAGTCTTCGCGACGTAAAAGGCGTGTGATTGTGTGTGCGTCTAATTTCGTTCCTCTAGGCCTTGGCGGCGTTCGAAGATTGACGAGTGTTGCGCAGAGGGAGTTCAGCTTTCGCAGCGTATAGCCCCGGGAGCTCTCGGTCCTTAGGCCTTAGCGGCGTGGCAGACCAGAGAGAAGTGTCACGTTCCTAGGGTTCGCTCCGTCTTAAATAGGCGGGCTCGACCAAGCGCCGCGGCATCCTCACCGCTCGCGCACCCGCCAATCGCTGCACGAGCGAAGTTGCGTGACCGGGTCCGCGGTGAGGATCGCTGACTCGGCGCTTCGGTCGACTCCGTCGATCTTCGGCGGAGTTCGGCTAGGCACCGGCGTGTTATTACATTATTCGGGGAAAAAAGATGAATCGACTTCATAAAAAGATGTGGGCCAAGAAGTGGCGTACAACAACATGGAAATCGATTCTGCTGTTAATGTTCGTTCCTTCATGTGTCGTTCGATGAAATAGAGACGAAGCGGCTCCCATTGCTCCAACATGCGATCCACAACCGAGAGTAGCGAAAGCCAGCGCGTTTGTGCTGGATATAGAATGTTGTGCACAGCTACATTCAAAAATTTTTGAAACACAGCGAGACTAGTAACGCGCTCCGCGCTGTGCTGTATATAGTTGTGTACATTCCTGGCGAGGTCTTCACAGCTCCGAGGAATATTCTGTTCACATGCTTTGCTGGCCGCTAAGTGAAGAGAATGGCATATGCACCTCATGACGATTATCCAAGGGCAAAACTCTTTTAGGCGACTTGCGATCGAGTTTCGGGCTCCAATGTTGACACTTGCGCCGTCACAACCAAACCCCAATATATTCGCTAAGGGAATATCTTTTTTTTCAACGATTTCATGAGCAAATTATACAGGTGCCGACCACTAGTAGTCTTCCGGAAAAATGCTCGACAATTCCCCAAACATGCTGGTGATTCGTCCAAAATCTTCATTGTAGAATCGAACTACAATACATGCTGTCTTTACGCTGGAGCAATCCTTGGAGTCATCGGTTAAGATCGAAAACTTCTGTTTTTTGAGATGATTCGCGATTTCCTCTTTATGAGAAGCACCGATGACGTTGGTGACGATTTTTGTGGCCTTTTGTCTTTTCATGCATACTCCTTCCAAAATTTTCGAATCTGGGAGTGCCGATTTCATGCATGGAATGAGATCGTTGACCACGGCATAGGGAATATTGTGAGCAGCCATAAAACCACAAATCTTGATTTCCGCGTCCGTTATATTTTTATCCCGAGCGTTTGACGAAGCTTGAGGTTTGAAAAATTTGATCAAAACTTTTGAGGAGCTACATTCGTAAGCTGCAGCGTTTTTTTCGTGTTTTTTTGTTTGTTTGTGCGTTTTGATTAAACTGATGTCAGCGATAAGGATGACATTACACCATTTGCACCTCGCTTTTGTATTCGAAGCTGGGTCTGGTCCGAGCCAGGGCGAGCATTGCGGATCTCGTTCCCATTTGACTCGATATTTTTGAACCCGATGTTTTTGTTTTTTGACCTTTGCACCTCCAGGAGCCAGTCGCATTTTTTTTGGCGTGGGGGGGGGGTGCGTTCCCGAGTCGTTCTCATCATTCTCGTCCTCACTTGCAGATGACATGATTACCTGGATAAAAATGTTGTAGGTTTACCACTACCACCATCACCACGGCTATTACAATCGCGAAAACGCAAAAACATGTCATAGCACATGCAATGAAACGTGTACAAATGAAAAAATATGTCGACATGCAATGAATGAAAAAGAAAAAAAAATACTGACGGGATAACCCGCTCGATAGTATGAAAGTGCAGATTTTTATATTTCATTTTTTTTTCGGAGCACTCAAGACTTACTTCCTTCAATTTTTCTATTTTAAATGCCAACATTGCTGAGTTAGTAATTAGAGCAATTAATATTTGAGAAAATGTTTATGAGAAAAAACACGAAGAATTCCAAGGTCTATCGAAAGTTTACGTAAAATAAATAGTTTTTGAGTGTTTCACTTACGGTAAGGACGAAGGATGAGGAACAACAAAACGGAGCACTTTCGAACACTGGCTGATTGACACTTGCCTATCATCTTCGCTTTAGAATGTTGTTTATGGTCTCAAATGAATATTTTCGAAGAAAAAAGGAATGGGTCATGGCCCTTGGGCCCTGGTTTGTAAATGTATGAACTGCAAATGCGAACAAAGTTATATAAATTAACAATACCCGTAGTCCAGGGTCTAGACGGATACTAAAATTTTGCGAAAAATAGGGTTATAATTCTTTTGGAAAAACTGATCGAGTGATGTCACATGAGCTCAGAGAACGGCAAATGTGTTCGTCGATAAATAGCATCCGTACCTTTTTCTGGATAAAAACATACAGCGTTTTCAACACAGCGCACACAATTCACACACAACGAATCCGGTCATCCGAAATTAACTAATGATTAATGAACAAACTTTTATTTTTCTCTTTTGCTTCGTGGTTCCAAATCGTACGCAAGCTGCGGCCGAGACAGTGAAGGGTATAAAAAAGGTAAACAAGGAATTAGATGCGAAGTGCGAAGATGGCGCAGTAGTCGACTAGCGAACTAGCCAAGCAGTTTCACCAATCGTTCAGTGGCGACAGTTGTAAAAGCAGACAGCTGACTTGCGATTTTCTGTCCGTGTTGGATTCAATAAAATTCAATAAAAAAATAAAAAAAAATAAAAAATAAAAAATAAAATTCAATAAAAAAATAAAAATGTTCAGAAAAAATATTGAATGATTGATCATTTTTATTTGAAAATACTCGATTCTTTCATTAATTGAAGAATATTAATCGTTCATAAGCACGTACAATTGATTGGAATTTATTTTTTACATGAATCTCTGGAATTTGTCGATTATTCTATATTGTCAGTGTATTTTTGTCGGTCAACGGCCAATCTTGGTATTTTTGCGTACAAGGACTGAGTAGCCTTGGTACATGGTACGTGACACTAAAAACTAGTATGTATACTGTGACGTGACATTTTGTCCCGCCACTCGCACGAATGGGTGTCGACCAGTGGACCGGGTTTACGGTCCTGTTTTTGGTCGTCGCTTGTCGATTTCTCGGGTAGTGCGCTGGCGGAGACTCATCGTCCGTAATTATTAAGCTTTTATTTCATTTTGTTTGTCGTATTAGATTTAATCATTTGCGCGAAACGAACACCCGTTAGCTTAAGTCGCGAAGCGGAGAGCGATTAATGATTATTTTATTATGAGATTACCTACCGGGTGACGTGTGGCGGCTAATCGGAAATTCCCTTAATTTTCTGCCTTTAATATTTCGCGTCTTTGTTCTTTCCTCCCTCGCCCTCGTCTTCCGCGGGGTAGCATTGCCTTTTACCTCGGTTCTCCCCTTGATTCTCCCCGCAAAGCTTCGCTCCCACATGGCATTGGAGCCAAGATCATCGTGGCTCGCTCGTGGACGGTCGGAGGTTCACGCTGGATCTGTGGCCATCTTGAACGCCCCCCGTGACCTCCTCGCCGTAGCAGCCGAGTAGCTGCACCGTCCACGGCCTCATTCTCAGGTACCGCCGTCCGCTTCAAACCGGCGCCTCAATTTAGGTGGGATCTGGGGCTAGCCAGGGGTGAAGGTGCTGTTTGCCTGGTGGCGCGTGGGCCCACCGCCGCCCACCTGATCCGCGGGTGGCGAGGGAGGCCTCCCCTTCACCCCGTCAGTTCATCGCCTGGATCCCCAAGAGGTAGGTGCCCGAGACACGGCTGAGTAGGTGCCGGGTGCGATTGCCGAGCGGGAGAGTCGAAGTGGAGAAGCCGGAGGATTTCTCGAATTGCAGCGTGCCTCAGATCTGATCAATCTGCGGTACGCTCAATTCGAATTTACCGCGAAACACCGCGTGGCGCCGTCTCGGCTAGCCTCGCCTATAGGGCGAGCTAGCGCTGCCTCGCGAGGGACTTGGCGTGGTGGGGAGAGCGCGAAGATTTTCGGGAAGACGATCGATTTGCGAGCGATCGCAAATCAGTCTACGTCGAGCGCCTTCCCGAGGAGACAAGTGCCAAGTGCCAAGTGTATTACCTCTTTAGCTACCTAATTAACTGCACTCTGTTGCTTATTACCTGCACTTTGTTGCCTATTACCTGCACTTTGTTGCCTATTACCTGTACTTTGTTGCTTACTACCTGCACTTTGTTGCTTATTGCCTACCTTAGTTGCCTGATTACGCTTTGCTTGATTTTCGTTGCCATCTCCTGCGATGTGGGGAATTTCGCTTGCCTGCCGCCTGCACGTCTCTCGGTGAGTCCGTTCCGTTTTCTCTCTTTTGTCCGCTTGAATTGTTCGCCCTTCTTTTTGTAGTTTTATTAAGGTCTCCGGAACAACGAAAAGATTGGCGGTTGTTCCGGAGCGTGGATCAATTTTATTGTTGCGGGGAATCAGGACGAGTGAGCCTTTGCGGGCATTATTGGCCATTGCTCCTCGACCGGTTCCCATTTTGTGTGGTCGAGCAATTCAGCGGACAATATTAATGATTTTGGTCTCGCTCGATTTTCTTTGCATTGTCTTCGTTTTCTTTCTAATTTCTATTTCGTTCTTTCGCTGTAACTTTTGCCTTATGCTACACGGAACGGGTCGGGTTTTGATGAATTATTCTGTTGTATTATATTTGACGAAAACTCTCGCGAGCGACGCACAAAATTCTGTGATTTCGTTGTGCCTTCGCGTCGTCGCTCGGAGAGTTCATTTTGTTTCGCGCGCGGCCTCGACCGCGCGTTTGTTTGCGCGCTATCTCTCTCGCTCTCGCGCCGGCGATCCAGCCGCTTCGTGCGTCGTAAATGCTATTGTATCGCGCCTTTATTTTTCGTCTCTTGGGTGTTCGTGTTCGATTCTGCGTTCGTATTCTTTTCGCACGTGTGTGCGACTTATCTTGGCGTTACCTATCTCGTATATTTGGACGGTTCGATCCCGCACCGCGAATTCCATTGCGACCGGATTACCTACGCCGTGTTTCGGCAAACGACTTGTCTGACGATCTTACCTCATTGCCTTCATGCCGAATTACCTGTAGTTACCTTCATGATTCCGCTTGCCTTCGGTATGGTTGGGATCATTGATTTACCTCGCGCTATGGAGCTGGGTGTTTCGACCTCGGGCGAATCACCAGCGTTGCTGCTGAACTGCTTCCCTGGACTGTCAGTCAGAGCAAACGCCTGGGATTCTATTACCTACGCCCATTTACCTGCGAGGAAGACCGCCACTTCATAGTCGCGCCGATACCTGATAGTCGAGCCTCGCTCTTAGTTACCTGGGCGATAACTCCCCTTATGGAGGTTATCCTGCCCGTTTCGAACATGAATCGTCAGGCAAGGTCGTTCACGGTCAAGAATAATCGCGGGATCGAAATTATTATTTGTTCAGTTTACTTTTAATAATTGCCTTGTTAACGTTACCTTTCTTCAATCTGAATAAATCACTTTGTTGATCTTTTAACTTCGCGTTTGAGTTGCCTTGTTATTATATTTGTTTCGTGCTGTTACCCCGCCCCAAGAATCACCCCCTCTACCGTTTGTATCTCAGCTGTAGAGCTGAGTAGCCGGAACGCCTCGGTCACCTCGTTTCTCGCGTACCCCGGTCAATTGAGATTGGTGAGAGCGGGCGAACAAAAAGTCGAAATTATTTCGGCGGTACTTTGTACCTGGCGCCCAGCCCGCTCTCGCGACCGTTGGGAGTGCTCGGGAGACGAGGTGAGCCGAGAAGGGACAATATTTATCCCGTCAGGGAAAATATTCGTTACAATACCAAGAAGTTGGTACGTCTGACATCATTGTATAGTTTCTTATGAAAATTTTTCTGTATTTACTGATTCCGCTTTATTCACTTATTTTCCCGTTTAGTTTATTTTCATGTTCGTTTTGTTCTGTTGTTTTCTAAATTCTTATTTATTTCGGTTATTTCTTCTTGTGAGATGTATATGTGCGGACGTCGCGAGTCCGTTTGCGAGCGTCAGCAGTTTTTTTTTTTTTTCATTTATTTCACGCGGATACTCGCGTGTGCGGTGTGGGTCAGGTCTCGGCGGCCATATTGTCGGCGGCCATGTTGTCGGCTAGTGGGCGACGTATAATTTAATGCGGTCTACGTGTACTCGCATTGTACGTCGTCCGCGGTTGATAACGTAATTTACGGCCGACTCTTTGCTCTGGACAGTGTAGGGCCCCGTCCATTTGGGGGTCAGCTTGGCTGATCTGCCTCGCCGCACCGTGGGATCGTGCAGGAGGACTTTGTCGCCAACGCGGTACTCTGGGTTACCGGCGGCTTTGTCCCTGCACTCTTTTGCTTTTTCTTTAGCTGTAATTAATTGTTCCCTTGCGATTTGCCAAGTCCCTCGCAGCCGTTCCCGTAATTCGGCGACGTAATCGTCGTACGTATATGTTGTACGGGGGGGCTGCTTAAGGGCTGTCGGTAACTCCGCTCGTTTGCCGAAAATGAGTTCGTAGGGGGAATATTTGGTCGCGGTGCGGGGGGTGGTGTTGTACGTGAACATAGCGTACGGTAACCACTTGTCCCAATCCGCTTGATCTTGTTCTATGAAATTTTTTAGATATTCTGCTAAAGTGCGATGAGATCTTTCGAGGACTCCGTTTGATTGTGGATGATAAGCCGCCGTTTGAATATTTTTTATCCGTAGGAGTTTGCACATTTCTTTAAACAGGTCGCTGAGGAAATTTGTCCCTTGATCCGATAGAATTGTTCGCGGGGTCCCGAATTTACAAATGATTTCGGTAATTAGACCCTTTGCGACTTCCTTTGCCTCCTGATTTTTTAAAGGTGCGGCGGCGCTGTATTTTGTAAGCGCGTCTTGGAAAGTAAGCCTTTGAGGGTAATAACTTTCTTTTTGGCCTGCAGTGATGCGATATAAAAATCGGTCGCCGAATCCTCGGGATTTATGGCGCATATTTGGATACCTGCATGGGTTACGTTCGACCCATTATTTTTGAGCTGACCTGTAGCTCGTTGCTCGGCAATGGTGCTGTCGGTGAATTCTTGGCTGGCCTGGATGGAGCTGACCGTGAATGACCCTACTGTCGGTTTCTGGCCGTTCGACGTTTCATCTGTCGCGTTGCGGGAACCGTTGTTGCTTCCGTTGTTGTTTCTGTTGTTGTTACTGTTATTGTTACGGTTGTTGTTTTAACGGTTGTTGTTGTTACGATTGTTGTTGTTGTTTTCGGTTCGTCCGTTGAAATTTCCACGGTTTCTTCCGGAATTCCCTTGCTGAGAATTATTTTGGCTCTGTCCAGAACCGTTTTGGCCCTGGTTTCGTTGCCTAAGCCTATTGCAACATTCTTTCCAATGATGACCTGATTTTTTGCAATAGGTGCAGGTTATTAATCCTATGTTACCTGTAGGAACGGGTAAATTGTTTCGTCCGTTCGACGGGTTTGAGCTTAAGCAGTCTTTGGCCGAATGCCCGAGTTTTTTGCACTTCTGGCAAAATTCTTGACGCTTCTCGGGGTGCGTCTGTTTCGCTTCTGATTCGTAGCCTTTTGAGACTGTTTCTTCGTTTTGGGCCCCTTTTATTGCCGCGGTTAAATCTGGCTACCCTTTAGCTCTATCGAGAATGTGATACTCCCTTTTGAGTCCTCGTTCGAAATTGGATAACGCTAGTTTCCTTACGTAGCGTTCTACCGCGAGTTTATCTCCTACAGAAGATTCGGATTCTATGCTTGCTTCTATTAGCTCCATTGTAGGGGTTTGTGATCTTTTTCCAAAATCGGCTATGCTTTCGTTATGGTTTTGTCTGCACGTATGCTTCTCTACTTGTAGAGCTTCTACGGTTCGTTTTATCCCATATCGTTCCGTTAAGTGTTCTTTGAATTCTTCGAATGTTTCTATTGTTTTATAACGGACGTCTTCCCGTGCGTTGTCTGTCAGTTTCGTCGCAAGTACCAGTTTTAAAAGGATTGATCTGTCACATTCGTCTACTAAGCTATGAGCTATTTCGTATGCGTTAAGTAAACTTTTTGCGCGTCTACGATTTTCTCCGTCGAAAACGGGAATTAAAGCTCGTGCCTCGTTTAAAGTCATGCCTCTAGATCTCCTTGGAGGAGAGTGAGGGGGACCGCTATTTGTGGTACCAGAACCACCGGCATCGGCGGATGGATCGATTACAAGTACAGATTGGTCCGGCATAGTGACGTTATGATGTGAGTTAATGAACAAAGAAAGATCTGGCAAATCGGTTCTATTGAAACTTTCGGTTTCTCCCGCGTCTCGAAAGGATTCTTCTGAATCAAGAGACTGGTTTAGAGTGTCTGTGCTTCGACTGCGCTTGATATTTTTGACTCACTGGGAATATTCTATTTTTGGGGGACGCGTAAATGTGAGATTACGATTGAAAAACGAGTCTAGGGATCGAGATATTGTACGTACGCCTGGTCATCTTAGACGATTTACGAGTTCGTCGTTGGACATGCGTAGGTGTTTAGTTCGCTATTTTCGCGACTGGTTTTGGCGGGTTACAAAAAAAATTGTTCCGTCACCTACCGTAAGATTGTCTGGTAGATCTGCATGCTGCTGCTGCTGATTGGTCCGCTAGCTGGCTTCCTCTCGAATTTGGTGAATCTGCTTGGCTGATTGGTCCGCTCTTCGGGTTGACGGTTGTCGTTCTCCGGCTGTCGATTGAACAGCTTTGGGCGCCCGTTGTCCTTGGTCGACTTTTTCCGGATACTTGGCTGATGTCATTCTTCTTTTGGCGTTGTGTGAAACTTCCTTTTCACCTCAGAGTTGTGGTCGAGTTCTTGAGTTGTGGCAATCCCACCGCTGCCACCAATGTTGTGCCCGTGCAAATCGTCACGTGGGACGAGTTTGGTTGGGACTGATTTTTTCGGGATATTGCCAAGGTTGAGTTCAACTCCAACCAAATACTTTCAGTTTTAACTTCTAAGGTTTATTGTGGATAAAGTTCGTTACAATTGAGTGTAAATGCCTCAAGACCACCGGTGTAATTAATGATTTGATATTTCGGTATCTGATCGCAGAGTGCCTGATTTGGGCGTTGCATTCCCTTCTATGAACCAGAGGTTTACAAACGATTGTGGAGGTGGTATTAATTGGAGGTGGTAATGAATGGTGGTGGGCAGTCGATCGTCCGAGGCCTTGGGGCTATTGTACAGGTGCCTCGAGGACGGTCGAGTGCTGAGTTTGATTATCAGGGTTTTTGGTTTGGCCTCGAAGTTGGAGCAAAGTCGACTAGACTTGCTGAGGGATGCATTTTTGAAACGGCACGTGCACGACATCCTGTTGCTGATTATAATATGATGGGTTTTATGGAATTAGTTGCTATGCGGGCGCAACATAGCCTGAAAAAAGGAACAACGCATTCGGCCTTCACGTAGCCGAATAACTGCTCGTAAGGATTATAGAGAGCCTCGACGGAATAAATATCCCCGCGATAGTTCGTCTGATGATGATAATAGTCGATCTCGCTCTCGAGACAGTTGAGATTTCTCGCCATATCGTCGCACATATACAATCTACATTGACAAGCAATCCACTGAGTGTCAAAAAACCTTGGACCATTTCCGACGACTCAAAGATTCGAATACGACTACACGCGACCGAAGTCCTACTCCCCCTAAAAGTAGACGCAAAACCCGTTATGACGATCCAGATAAATTCTCACGTGAACGCCGACGAGACCGAAAACCATCTGACGGACGTAGATCAGAATCGCCGCGAAATTCTTCCCGCGACAGAAACAATTCTCCTTCACCTAGACTCGATGACAAAATGGAAAAATTATCTTTAAACGAGAAACCCAGTCGTCGAAACGACGCGTCGACGACTGCTCCCCAGAAATCGCGTCAAACCCAGGCCGTGAACTTCCAAGCGTAACCGTCAATTTTAAAAAGAATACGTGACAGCAAAAGGCCGTGGTGCAAATAGGCGCCCCGGAAATAAAAATTCGAAGAGCGAGATTTTTTGTTGATAGCGGCGCGGTTATTAACATGATAGAAGTCGCAGCCCGTTGCGGACATACCATGATCGATACAGACGATCGGGTGGGAGTATTTGGCATCTCAGATAATGAAATGCTAACAGTCATCGGTACCGCGACGATAACAATTTTCGACCAACCCGTGAAATTCTATGTGTTTGGGACGACACTCCCTTCACCAGGTGTAGGCATACTAGGCAAAGATTATCTCGGACAAGAAAAGGGAGAAATCTCATATAACCACCATGCCTTAATTATCGCCAGCCGTCCAACAAAACCTATTTTCGTTGTCTCCGAATACGAGAAACGACGAGTCCATAATTTCACTGCAAGTACGATCGAGTCAGTGCCCCCGAGACACCTGACACGCCTGAGTCAGCAAACGTCAGCGAACCACTGACCCACATTTTCATCCGTGCTCGCACGCGTCAACCGATTAAAATAAATCTAAAACACACGACGCTCGAGGAAGGTTACTTACCTTGACTAATAGCTGACGACGGCATATTTCTCAGCGAAGCCGCCGTGAAAAATAACAGTGATACCTGTTACGTCATGGCCATCAATACAACGGAACAGGACGTCGATTTGGAAATTCCGCCTCAGTCCTTGATTCCCTTCGGATATCGTGGACCACCTGAGGAAATTTCTGATACCGACTCACCGGATGAAAGCGCCATTTTGGGGAAAGATCGAGTCACGGTGATTCAAGACCTACTAAAGCTCGATTACCTCAATGACAAAGAGACGAAACACATACGCTCACTCATTGCCGCGTACCCTGATCGTTTCCACCTCCCTGGGGTCAAGCTAGGCCGTTCTAACCTCATGAAATGCACGATTGCCACAACCGACGATCTACCAATGAACACCCGTCAATATCGTTACCCTGTGGTCCACAAAGAAAAAATCAAAAAGCAGATGGACAAACTGCTGACTGAAAGAAAAATTAATCCATGCACTTCGCCGTACATTTCTCCTCTATGGATTGTCCCGAATAAAGCAGGAGCAGACGGTAAACGCCAATGGCGTGTCGTCATCGATTATCGTGCGCTCAATGAAAAAACTCTACCAGACGCTTATCCGTTACCCAACATCACTGCCATCTTGGACCAACTTGGAGGAGCAAGATATTTTAGTATCTTCGATCTGGCGAGTGGATTCCATCAAATCGAGTTAGACCCCAAAGATCGGCCCCAGACAGCATTCTCCACACCAGAGGGCTACTACGAATTCGCGATCATGCCCTTTGGACTGCGGAATGGACTGCCGGTCTTGCAACGACACATGAACGTCACCCTGACCGGACTCAATGGGATCGAGCTCTTCGTCTATCTCGACGACGTCATCATCTATGCCCCGTCCCTTGAAGAACATGCACGACGGGCGAGGAAACTTTTCACCAGATTGAGACAATGTAACTTGAACTTGCAGACGGAGAAATGTCAATTTCTCCGTACAAATGTAACATATCTGGGCCACATCATTTCTCGCGATGGAGTCCGACCTGATCCATTGAAGATCGATGCAGTTCGGAATTACCCTGCGCCTACAAATGTAAAAGAGGTACAACGATTCAACGGGTTTGCTAATTATTATCGGCGATTCATCAAGGACTTCGCCATCAAAGCAAAACCCTTGAGCGATCTCCTGAGGAAAGACAAGAAATTCGAATGGACCGAAAAAGAACAGACGAGTTTCGATGCCATTCGCGAAGCCCTCTGTTGCAAACGGTTACATGTCAGAATAAATCGGAGACAAAATAACACGACAAAATAACAGGCGCCAAAATAACATAGCGACTAAATAACGCGCGTCAAAATAACATCGAGACAATATAACATGGCGCCAAAATAACATCGCCACAAAATAACACGGAGGAACAAGTCAAACAAACGTTAACAAGTCCGCAAACTGTATATTCACAATAGAAATAAGTAAACAGTACATTTCACATTTACACACATCTCACACACTTTTCACATTTCGCATACAGTAACATTTCACATTTATGCAGGGTGGGGCAGAGGAATGTACATCAAATAAAATTATTCTTCAATAAAATTATGTTTGACTATAATATTATTGCATAATATATAGGGGATGTTGGCTATATTGAATATTTAAGAGCAATCGCTCACAATATTCAAATATAATGTACTTTTTTGTCTGAAAATACACATACATGCAATGGAATAAATCGAAAAAATTTCATGTTATTCCGTCTGGATATAGTTTTGTCACTTAATTTTGTCGCGTGATTTTGTTGTGCTGTTATTTTGTCTCCGTGTTATTTCGACGAATGTTATTTTGACATGTTATTTTGTCGTGGGTCATATTTGTTTGGTGTTATTTTGACGTGACAACGTTGCACACCCGTCCTCCAATACCCGGACTTTAGCCAACCCTTCCTATCGGCAACAAATACCGCGGATGCTGGCCTAGGTGCAGTTCTGAGCTGAGTGATTGACGGCGACGAACGACCTGTCGCTTACGCATCCCGGACTCTCAACCCTGCCGAAAAGAATTACCATAGCAACGACAAGGAGTGTTTAGCGGCTACCTGGGCAATTGGACACTTCTGACCATATCTTTACGGTCGTCCGTTCACCCTGGTCACCGATAATCAAGTCGTCGCGTGGCTACATAACATGACGGATCAATCCAGCCGACGTGCACGTTGGAGAGCCAAAGTTGGAGATTACCATATTATCACCAAATACAAACCGGGCAAACTCAACTAGAATGCTGACGCTCTGTCACGTAACCCCGTTCCAGTCAACACTGTCATGGCATTCCCTGTCCAACCAACTAGTTCTAAACCAGGCACAAAGGGAGGGCCGACTGCACCGATATCGATCCTTCGCGCACTCGGTCCCTCGACCACGCGCACTCACAGGGTCACCGGAAAATTGATCGAAAACAATTCATCGAATTACAATTCTTCGAACACAGTTCATCGAAAAAATAATTCGTCGAAAAACAATTCTTCGAACGTCAATTCACCGAAAAACAATTCGTCGAATGACAATTCGTCGAAAACAATTCGTCGAGTGACCATGCGTCGAATTAAAATTTTCAGAATGATTTCTTTACACTCGAATTGTTTTCAGTGAACAAATAAATAGTTTGCCGAATCGATCGTCAGATAAACTAAATGTGAAATGATTTTTTCGTCGGCTGTATTGTTTCGCATTGTTTTCCTGCATTCAGCATTACCCGGAACTAACGGCGAGGACGTGGCAAATATTTAGTTCCATTTTTTTTAAATTTTTGTATTTTTTCTTGTTTTTTATTTATTTATTTTTTTTCAATTTTTTTTTGTTTTTCTTTTTAATTTTTTTTTTTTATGCATTTTATTGTGTTTTCATATACACGTTTTTTTGTGTTTTCATGTATTCGTTTTTTTTTGTGCTTTCGTTACATGTTTTTTTTGTATTTTTTGTATATATTGTGATCCGGGAGTTTTTGGAGAAGAGGACGATCCGAAAAAAATGCGACAGGGACTGGACCGGGAATTGAACCCGGGACCTCTCGATTGCCGGTCGAGTGCTCTCCCAACTGAGCTATCCAGGCCGCCACCACACTTAGTTCGAATCGTCCTCGTAACGTGGATTCCACCACGTTACAAACCCCCTTACCAGAGTTGATCCGGCCCTGACGGATCTAACTCGTACTCTACGAATTGGGGAACTCAAAGGGGAACGTACTCAAAGGGGAAACAGACTGGGATTGTCTGAGGACCGAAAGGGGTAGGGCTAGCTCGAATTGGGGGGGGGGGGGGGTGAATCAGGTAAGGTTCGTACACGGCAGCCACGATGAACTTATCGTGGCTATTCAGCGGCCGTGGCCTCTCTTGGGCGCCATTTGTGATCCGGGAGTTTTTGGAGAAGAGGACGATCCGAAAAAAATGCGGCAGGGACTGGACCGGGAATCGAACCCGGGACCTCTCGATTGCCGGTCGAGTGCTCTCCCAACTGAGCTATCCAGACCGCCACACTTAGTCCGAATCGTCCTCGTAACGTGGATTCCACCACGTTACAAACCCCCTTACCAGAGTTGATCCGGCCCCGACGGATCACAAATGGCCCCACGTTGGGCGCCATTTGTGATCCGGGAGTTTTTGGAGAAGAGGACGATCCAAAAAAAATGCGGCAGGGACTGGACCGGGAATCGAACCCGGGACCTCTCGATTGCCGGTCGAGTGCTCTCCCAACTGAGCTATCCAGGCCGCCACACTTAGTTCGAATCGTCCTCGTAACGTGGATTCCACCACGTTACAATATACTTGCATTTCCGTTCTTTTTGTGATTACATATGTATGTATTTTTATTGTTTTTTTTTCGTGTTTATATATACATAAGTATATATACTTTTTTTGTCTTTTTGTTTTATCATTTTTCCCTTATTCATATGGATATATATATTATACATTCCTCGTAACATTTTATGATTGAGAAAAGAAGCAAAAGATCGAACGAAACACGAAACTTAGGACAGGACCAAGACAATAATATTCGCCTTCTGAGTTCTTCAGCCAGCCCCGCTAACCCCACTCATCTCCGGCTCCTCTCTCCTGCAGCGGCACCGTTGCCTCTTGATCGCTAGGTTACAAATTGCGCTCTCGATTGTACTCATTAGTTTTTATCTCTACCACTGCGCTCGTTTTTTCGCTCTCTCTTACGTTATCCTTATGTTATACTATCATATTTCATCTATATTCTACTATTTTTTTTTTGCTTATTTTTATTTTATTATTTTTATTTTTTACCATTGTTATTTTTATTTTTTCCATTGTTATCTTCATTTCTTCATTTCTCATTTTTATTTTACTATTTTTATATATATACCATTGTTATTCTCATTTTTTCGTTTTTCTATTTTTTCGTTTTTCACTTTTATCTTTATCATTTTATACCTCTTACACTACATTATCTCTACGCTTTTTCTACTATCTACATTACTTTACATCATCTTGGTCATGATCTTGTCGACTTTTGTATCTCTAATTGTACTTAGCTGTCTTGCACAGCTACTCCTCTTTCAGTTCTAGCGCCCTTTAGCTTGCTTGGGCGGAAATAAATAATCAATCAATCAATCAATCTCTCTCTCTCTCTCTCACTCACTCAATCTTGCACACACGGTTCACAATAATTATTATCACTATTACTTATAATTACACGTCGCGATAGAGTTCGTGGCAGAAAGAGAAACACTAAACTATCGAGGGCTGATTTATCACCGCGGCGCGACCTCTTGCAATGCGCCTTTCGATCACTTCGTCCTACTGGAACGAGTTTGTGTGATCGCGGATTCGTTGAAGATTTTCACGACGCTATGTCGGGAACTGCCCAAGGAGTTACTCTCCGAGAAGCTTTCGCTGTCCAAGCTCGTGAGAGACTGATTCTTCTGATTCCCCGCTGGAAGAGTTCGCAAACGTCTAGCAGGAAATCAGAGCCTTTTCGTCCGCGAGAAAATCCAACCGGAGGCGTTCTCACGCCTGGTCAGCATTTTCGGCAGAACGGTCGGTGCAACTCCTTGGCGTTCCTGCTAAATCGTCGCGGCTGCATGTCAGCTAGGAAACCTACACCGGATGCAGTCGCGACGACATTTCAGCAAAAATCATTTATTTATGTATCAATATATTTAATACGTCTCGGGACGTAACAATACGATTAAACCCTATCGTCAGAATGCAGAGCTCCAGTCAAGGCGTGTAAAGGGTTTGAAATTTAATGCAGTGCTGAGATCAGATCTCGTGACTGTCCTGAATTCGTTTCTACTTTTTACCTTGGGGTTCGCGAGTCTTCTGACTAAGGAATTGAATGACGTGGTCGAACAGAGTGACGTCTCTTGAAGATGAAGAATGAATAACTGAGGACTGGTGCTCTGCATCCCGTATTTATACACTAAAAGGTGCTGGATCAGCATTTTAATAAATGTTAACTTAATGTTAGGAATATTGTAGGGGGTTCGTCGCAACAGTCCGCGTGGTGTGGGGTTCCCTTATGGTCTATGTTACGTGTGTTAGAAAGAGAAGGTGTGTGCATAGCAATAAGGCGTATGTGTACGTGTGTATCGCTTGGTCCGGTTGAATTTAATTGGGGTAAGTACAGAGTGATGAATTGTGGTCGGTAGGAATATTGGGGTTATTGTTTTCCTTCAGAAGGGGATTTTAAGATGATCGGGAGATTTAGGAGGTATTAGGAGAACATGTGAGCGAGGAGGTAACTCCTGGTTTTTCTAGTTTTAATGGGTGTGAGTGAGAAGGGTGATCGGTATCGGGTAGCGAGTGCGGTGGACCCCGGGTGGATGATAAGGGTAGTGTCTTGTTGCATGTCTGCCGGCGAGCGTTCGCTCGCTAGAGAATCATCCCACGGTTGGATGTTTGACCGATTTCTACGTTCAAGGCTTTACGTGTGCTTGTGTTGCGAATTTTTAGAGTGTTGGTGATTGAATGTCTTAAGTCTAAAACGTGTAGTGGTTTTTCGATGTAGAATCGACTGCGGACGTGACAGCGATGAATTCGGTTTCAAAAGAAAAAAGAAAATCGTCGATGTTAGCATTCTACCGTGGCAAAAACCTCTTCAGTGATCCGCACGAATGCACCTTCTACATCATCGGGCTTGAGATAAGCAAGAGCACCTAACAGTTTTACTTTCTGCGAAAATTCTATTTGGGTGTCATACTCAGTATTCAAGTGGAAAGCAACAACCTTCCGATAAAGCACCTGATTAAAATGGAAATTGCAGAAACGGATACGGGCGTTCGGGAATACATTT
Organism: Diadegma fenestrale; assembly: GCA_037043255.1. Taxonomy (NCBI): domain Eukaryota; kingdom Metazoa; phylum Arthropoda; class Insecta; order Hymenoptera; family Ichneumonidae; genus Diadegma; species Diadegma fenestrale. The sequence continues at coordinate 1,706,700 of CM073312.1, forward strand.
GTTATAGCCTTTACAGCTGCTTGTTCTAGATCAAGCATGACGGACTCTGGATTCAATTCTGGATTAATCTCGGTCAATTTCTTGAACATCTCTTCGTAAATAGCTGCGCTTTTCCCAGGTAATGAAGCGAAAACAATGTTGTGCCCGTGCAAACCGTCACGTGGGGGCGAGTTTGTTTGGGACTGATTTATTCGGGATATTGCCAAGGTTGAGTTAAACTCCAACCGAAAACTTTTAGTTTTAACTTCTAAGGTTTATTATAGATAAAGTTCGTTACAATTGAGTGTAATTGCCTCAAGACCAATCGGTGTAATTAATGATATGATATTTCGGTATCTGATCGCAGAGTGCCTGATTTGGGCGTTGCGTTCTCTTTTTATGAACTAGGAGTTTTCAAATGATTGTGGAGGTGGTAATTAATGGTAGTGGGCAGTCGATCGTCCGAGGCCTTGGACAGGTAGATCGGGACGGTCGAGTGCTGAGTTTGATTGTCAGCGTTTTTGGTTTGGCCTCGAAGTTGGAGCAAAGTCCACTAGACTTGCTGAAGGATGCGCTTTTGAAACGGAGCGTGCACGACATCCTGTTGCTAACGATAATATGATGGATTTTATGGAATTGGTTGCTATGCGGGCGCAACAATCCTCCCCCTTTGGGAAGACGAAACTTGGTTTCGACTTTTCTACTTTAGCAACTTAAATTCCGTAAAATTGGTCTTTTGGCTTACAATTGTTGTGCCCCGAGCGCAACCAAATTCCTTAAAAATACAACAGTACATTTATCATCAGCACAGTTTAGCGACCTGTCGTGCACGCGCCGCTCCAAAAACGCATCCCTCAGCAAGTTGAGTGGACTTCGCTCCAACTTCGAGGCCATATCAAAAACGCTGACGATCAAACTCAGCATCGACCGTCGCGATGCACCTGTACAATAGCCCCAAGGCATCGGACGATCGACTGCCCACCACCATTGATTACCACCTCCAATTAATACCACCTCCACTAATAATTGTAAAACCCCTAACTTCATAAAAAGGGAAAGCAACGCCCAAATCAACTAGTCTCTCTTCTCCCAGATTATCAGATACGACCTCCCTCCGGTTTTCTTATCCAGCTCAGAATCCCAAACTCACTTTATCCAAACAAACATAAATATAGGAATGGAAATAAAAAACGATACTTCAGGAGTTAATCCGAATTATCTTTTAAGGGAAAAAATCTTATCTAAGTATCCGATTGCGACGGCAATATATACGGATGGATCAAAAACAAACAATCCAGACAGAGTGGGATCTTCTTTTTATAGTCCGGCCTTACAAATGGTCCAACATTTCCGCCTCAACGATTTTTCGTCTATCTTCTCAGCGGAGCTTGTGGCTATATTACAAGCTCTCTCCTGCCTGGATAGGGACGATGTTATTGAAATTATTATTCTCACCGACTCTCTCTCCTCCGTTATGGCCTTGGGCTCTCGAACCTTAGCAAAAAATTGTTCTCCCCTCATCTTAAGGAGTTTCGATAGTGATTGTTAGGGGGGGTGAGGTGGAAGGGAAACCTATTGTATTTCTGCAGGGTTCCAACTGCTGAACGTGAAAAAAGTCCTATGTTTAATGAATTTATTCTCACAGATTAACACGTAGATCCTATCTGATTTTTTTTTTTTTTGATATATTATATATTTATATAATTTGTTACGATGCAAAATTATTTTTATAACTCCTTATGAATATTTCGGAAATTAACTAATAACGGTCGGAAATCTGAAAACACTGTAAAAGTTTTCGTGCTTCTGAGGTGGTAGCATTGGTCGTTGACTCGTTTGAATTCGATGTCCATAACCTCAAAACCGATGCCAAAACCATAACCTCAAAAGTTGTTGTGATGACATTTTTCAATAATGGACAGAGCGGAAAAAGTGAAATCGATGAAACGTTGGAAAGGAAGATTGGTGAGCGAGGCCACATATACGGAAAACAAGTGCAAAAATAAAAATTATTTAACATTGATTAATACGTGGCACACAAATTTCTTTTTTTTTCAAACAATTAATGTTGCAGTTTCACTTGTCCCACTCGTAACCTAATCTTGTACGCGATGATATTTCAAATCGCGCGCCACTCGCCCCAGAAGCGACGTTGCCACGTCATACGTCATTCTGGTTAGAATTCCCGTCAAAGTCATGATTTATTCGGCTATTTATTTTATATCTCCTAAACGAATCAGACGATTATGTTCCAGCTTCGCGTGAATAACCTTTAATATTTGATTAATTATTCCCCAATTTTTTGTGCATTTTCCAATAATATTTTAGACGCAATGATTTTTTTACGAAACTTGCATGGGTCCTAGCGGGTAGTTGCGCTATGCTTACATGCTAATTTCGAAAAATTGTATCTTTGAAACAAATCAGGTGATCTTTTCCAAATTTTTAGAGGAGATTCTGAATGATTGAATCTCTATGTGTGATTTTTTTCATTGCAACGTCATTGATTTGCACTTCCTATCGAAACTCCTTAAAGATTAAAGAAAAAAATTTTCACTGGTTTATGCTGGGGAAAAAAACATCAGTTTTCTGGATCCCCGCCCACATAGGTATTTTTGGTAACGAATTTGTCGACAAGGCAGCTAATCATGCGAGAACTCTGCAAATATCCCAAAATTATAATAACTGCGAGTGGGAAGAATTATCTCCCATATTTAAACAATCCCTAATCAATTCGTCCAATTCTTACATTTTGTCCATGGGTAAATCAAAAGGCTCTGCTTTTTGCAGACTGGCCGGGCAATTTAAGACCAAACCCTGGTTTCACGCTACTCACGCGAGTAAAAGACAAATTTCATTGATTAATCGAATAAAATCTGGACATACGCTAACGCTGGACATCCGCTAGGTGCGGATATTTTTCATGCAACCTTAATCATCTTGTTTGGCATTGCCAACTTCTAAACGAGCCAAGAGATAAATTGAAACGGATACTCCATAGAATTAATATCTCTCCAAACGAAGACATATCAAAAATTTTCTTGACAAAAAATCTCAACTCTCTCATCCCTATCTGCGAGTTCATTATTCATAACGATCTGTTGGTTTAAATTCTCGGTCCTGGAGAACCTCCATCACCATATGTCAAAGGGATAGTGGGGAAAACTACACATAGGTTTCAAGAGACTTACTCTGATCAGTTTTATGCAAAATAAATTAACTTAAACTCATCAACTATAATAAAACAATCAACTTCAAAAATTCGTTTTGACTGTTCCGTATTTTAAACGAGGGCGGGAGCGATCTATCGGCTTCCGGTTTACCCCATTTATCCGCTTCCTTCAGAGACCTTTTCCACTGTTTTTTCGATCCCATTGCTGCCAACTAACTCAACTAGTGGAGGTCTGTCTCCAATCCAATTGATGTGGCACATTCCCTCTCCTAGGGAGATAGCCAATAAGGACAAGAAGAAGAAGAAGAAGAAGAAGAAGAAATCAACTAGTCTGCTATCCAGTCTGCGAACAAGTCTGCAATCCAGAGTTTGCGATCCGAGCACTCTGCGATCAAATACCGAAATATCATATCGTCAATTACACCAATTGGTCTTGAGGCAATTACACTCAATTGTAACTATCTATTCACAATAAACTCAGACGTTAAAACTGAAAGTATTGCGTTGGAGTTTAACTCAACCTTGGCAATATCCCGAATAAATCAGTCCCAAGCAAACTCGCCCCCACGTGACGGTTTGCACGGGCACAACATTGGTGGCAGCAGTGGGATTGCCAAGAAATCCAATCATCTCTGGTGGGATTGCCACGACTCAAGAACTCGACTACGACTCTGAGGTGAAAAGGAAGTTTCACACAACGCCAAAAGAAGGACGACATCATTCAAGTATCCGAGGACCAGCCGAACAAAGACAACAGCCCAAGAGCAGTTCAATTCGACACCCGGAAAACGACAACCGTCCCGGAAGAGCGGACCAATCGACCCAGCAGATTCACCAGATTCGAGAGGAACCTAGCTAGCGGATCAACAGGATCAGCAGCATGCAGATCAACCAGATCATCGTACTGTAAGTGACGGAACAATTTCTCTTGTAACCCGCCAAAACCAGTCGCGAAAATAGCGAACGAACTATATACGAGTTTGTAAACCGTTTGAAATTACCAGGCGTACACTCATTATCTCGATCCCTAGACTCATTCCTCAAGCAAAATCTCTTTTACACGTTCCCCCAAGAAAGAAAATCCCCAGTCAGTCAAAAAGATTCAACGTAATCGAAGCAAAGATACCTTAAACAAGACTCACGCAGTCACGAGTCGGAAAAATCTTTTCGAGACGCGGAAGAAACCAATAGCTTCCATAATACAAATTTGCCAGATCTATCTTTGTTTATTATTTAAAATCATAACGTTACGATGCCGGAAACCCTAAACATAGACGACACACACAATAGTGTCACGGGCGGCACAAACGATGCTCCTCTCACTCCTCTAAGAAGGTCCAGAGGCATGCCCTTCAGTGAGGCTCGAGCAATCATTCGCACATTTGATGGCGAAAATCCTAGACGAGCGAAAAGCTTGCTAGACGCGTACGAACTAGCCCATAGCCTAGTAGACGACAGCGACAAATCAATCCTATTAAAAATTGTACTGGCAACAAAACTGACAGACGACGCACGGGAAGACGTCCCATACAAAATGATAGAATCATACGAAGCATTCAGACAACACATAACGGAACGATACAGGGTAAAAAGAACGGTAGAAGCTCTACAAGTAGAAATGCATACGTGCAAACAAAAATTCAATGAAAACAGCCGATTTTGGCAAAAGACTGCAAATTCTTACAATGGAATTAATAGAAGCAAGCATAGAAAACGAACCGTCATTAGAAGATAAACTCGCGGTAGAACGCTACGTAAAGAAAATGGCGTTATATAATTTTGAAAGAGGACTCAAAAAAGAGTACCAAATTCTCGTAAAATCAAAAGGGTATCCAAACTTAAATGCAGCAATAAAAGGAGTCCAAAACGAAGAAATAATCCTGCAAGGCTACGAGTCTGTAGCAAAACGGACGCACTCTGAGAGGCGTCACGAATTTCGCGAAACGTGCAAAAAACCTGACCATTCGACAACAGGATGTCAAAGCTCAAATTCGTCAGACAGACGATATCATTTACCAGTTCCCACAGGTAGGATCAGTTCAATAACCTGCAATCATTGCAAGAAATCCGACCATCTCTGGAAAGATTGCCACAGTAGGCTGAGGCAACAAAATCGTAATCAACACGATTCGGGACAACGTCAGGATCACGACCGACGATTTTCCGGACAAAACCAAGGAAATTTCGGAGGCAACAACAACCGTAACAACAGCAACAACGGTCCCAGCGTTTCGACAGGTGAAGAAAAAAATGCAAACGACTAGAAGCCAACAGTAGGGTCATTCACGGTCAACTCCATCGAGGCTGACCAAAACTTCACCGTCAGCAGTATTTCCGAGCAGCGAGCTACAGGTCAGCTTGTTACGTCCTGGCATTCGTGCCAGCACCCCATAAATTTTTTCCATTATCTCTTTCTCTTTTTCATCGCGAATCGCTTACCATCAGCAGGTAAATTCGCGAACGTCATCCTTTGTCGATAATTTAATCATTATTTTAATAATAATTTTTATAAACGAGTATGTGCATCTTTTGTAATAACACATACTCGTCAGCATTAGTTCATAGTAACGTTAAGCCTCAGAACAGTTGCATAAACACGTCCCTTATATTCTTCTACTCGTAATACGTAATAATATACAAGAGACCACGTGTCCCTTGGATAGCGCTCAATCCGAAACGCAAGACTAAGATAACCAATTTTCCCATGGTCCGTTTTCCACAAAACCCTCGAAATGTTCTCGAAGAAATACAGAACTCTTTATCTCAGTCACGAACTTCAAACGCAGCTGCAAGATAGCATATTAATAAACATTCGAATCCTGGGAAAATATTCTCGAGGAAACACAAACTCCTTAGCCTTAAACACAGCTGCAAGATAACATATTAAAATCCCGAGAACTCGGAAAATGATTGACATTTCCCATAACACAAAATCAGGCCTAACGCATAAATGCGAACAGCCTCCTTTTCTAAGAAAACGAGATCACATCCTCCAATCATAACCTTACAGGAAACTCCCCTACATTTCAACTTCCAACCAAAAATCGGAATTCCTTATCGTTTTCTTTTAACCAATTAGAAAAAGCAACGTTGAGCATTTTCCTCCACTTTTCCTCCCTTACAACAAATTTACTCCAGCATTGAAAATGCTCTCGTAAAATCCTCAGTTAGAAGCCAACATCGAAACCAAGAGGTCATCTTCTCTTCTTGGCAAGAATCTCTAAATCTTGTAATAATTTTCCAAACTCTCTAAGTGAAGAGTCAAACTAAAATCTAAAAGTGGTCAACCACAAACTCAAACATTAAAACTGAGATCTGATCGACAAAGTTCTATAGTTAAACATAAACCTCTAACTCCGATCATAATCAGTTAACTGAACATTCTAACAAATAATCAAACTCAATAATTTAGAATAATTGAATAACTGTAATATTCAAAGTGTACTTAAGAGTGATAATAAACAACCAACAATTTGTGAACGCGAGTTTTCCACAATTCATTCGAGTGTTCAACCGGCACTCGTGGTAAAAGTATCACCAAAACTATTCATCGCATAAATATCTTAAACCCAAACGTCAGTAATTTGTGTCTGGGAATAGCGTGGAAGTCAAAAACGACTCACTGGCGAATGCTGTCGAATCAAGCATCGCGCACAAAATCGACGACTGCGCATTCCGACTAAAATCTCCCACTCGGGACGTAACAAGCTCAAAACTGATGGGTCGCACGTCACCCATGCAAGCGTACAAATACACGCAATAAAGCCCGAAAATTCGGCAAGCGCTTTCTACATCGCATCATCGCAGGCAAAAGAGAAAGTTCTTACATTAAAAATTGATACAGGAGCACAATGCTGCCTGATAAAGACAAGTGCCATCCACCCCGACACAGAAGCCATCGACGAGACGATCGAGCTGAAAGGGATCGGAGGAAAAATTTTCCACGCATTATGCAAAATGGAACTGGTGTTGGAAACGCCAGCAATCAACGTCCGCCACGGATTCTACGTCATCGACGACACGATCGGAATCAACACCGACGGAGTTCTGGGCATGGACTTCATCAAAAGGCACAACGTGGACATTAGGGTGGCTCAAAAAAATCAACAATTTTTAATCTTCGAGCATAGTTGATAGAAAGTTGGAGTATCATAAAGGAAAAAACCTCGTGAAAGGGGGAGGCCGTAGGCGAATATTTAGAGGTTGCGCAAGTGACTGTTATCATTTTTAGCGATTAGAGGCGAAAAACGACGATTTTCTTCGATCGTGAAAGAAATAAACCTAATTTGATTCTTAATTCAGGAGGAATGAAGGGCCCGATTGTTCAGAACAAAAATTTAGAACTTAGTTGTTTTTCAAATTCCATTTTTATTCGTAAAACATAATGAATTTACTTCATTTTACGAGCATCGCTGAAAAATATGACAACAACACGTTTTCTTCGAGGAAGCGCTCGACGTTAACATTGTGTTACGCGGATGATTGGCTTGAGATCGTACAGTGAGAGAATGTTTGACTCAATACTGTAAATGAATATCTGAATAAAATAATGTTACGTGCGGAGCGGTGCGCAGGTGTTAAGTCAACCTGCTTGCGTGAAGCGCGAGCAGTTTATTATTATTTTTACGGGGGTTGGTTCCGATCTCGTCCTCTACAGGACGATTCCGGAGTTTGGGAACTTGTCAGGGTTAATAATTGTATTGCAATTAACCTGAATTTACAAATGAACAGACCGATTTATTATAGAAATGGCTGTAGCGTGAAGACGAGAGAAGCTGTGAAGGCTCTCGTGTTCGCGCTACAGGGAAATACAAAGATACTTACACGTCGTCGATTGAGTTCGGCTACGCGTCGCCGACGGATCGCAATTATTACCTTAAATTATAGCCACACGATTCACTCTCTCTCTCTCTCTCTCTCTCTCTCTCAATCTCGTGCCGTTCCGTGCCGTGTGCCGGTGTACATTTCGTGCTCCTTTAAAATAATAGATTTTGTTTATTAAACTGAACTTGTTAGTGCTACGGAGTAGTAGTGTTGATCATTCCTGTGTCTAGTTCATTTTGTTCACCTGAGAACAATGTAACTTAACTAATTATCAGTGTAAACGTTGTTAATTAAACTGTGCGGAGCATATTCTATCGAATTGGTTTGTCGCCACGTGTCACGAAATTGCCTCACACCGATAGCCGTCCAGTTCGGTTTTCCACATAACTATTTAGTTTACTTACGGACTTTTTTGCTACCAATGTTCGCCTAAAGTGATGGAAGCTCGTGTGTGACTCTACTTTGCTTTTTAAGAACTCTTTTTCTCAGTTTTGTGCGGGTTTACTTGCCGTTTACGCTCAATTTGTGAATTTTCTAGCCGTGCTTCTGTATCTGTGACTCGGTGGACATAAACTCTGAGTATGTGGTAAGATTTTCGACTCGCGCATGCTCGCTTTGACTATTTACGTAGAAGATCGCTATCTATCTCACATGCACACGCATCTATAGCTGTGTGTACGTTCAGCCGCGCGTCGTAGAATCTACTGCCAACACCCGTTGTGTATTGTCCACACTAACGGCACCGCAGGCGTTTTTCCACACATATACGCATTCATATATACGCATTTATATATATGTATATTTACCACCGCGATTTCGCCCACTGCTCTGTGTTCGATATTCATCTGTGACAGCTAAAGAGCCAAAGAGTTAAATACATCATCCGACCACTGCTTCGTCTACTCACGGTCTACCCAGCTCTGTCCTTACAGTGTTTGCTACCATGTCCAGTCGCTGTAATATCTGTGATAAACTCACAAAAAGACTTGATAAATTGCTAACATGTACGGGCACTTGCGCCGGTCGGTTTCACCTAGAATGTGCCTCGGTTAAATATCACAGGACTATCGAAGATCTGCAAAGCAGTGCCGCGTTCAAGTGTGACCCTTGCGCCATGAACAAATCACAGATTACCACGAGGTCACCGACGGAATCTGTTTCACCGACCAACAACACGCTTGACGATGTCATCTTGTCGATACAAGCCTTGACAGGGTCGATGAACGCACGATTCACAGCGCTCGACAGCAAAACAGAGGCGATAAACGAAAACATTACCGATACTCGCGTCGACATTACTAAACTCACCGAGGCTCAAGCGGCCCACAGCGAGCAACTGTGTAAATTGGAAACCAAAGTCGATGAAAACTTTAATGCTCAACTCGCATGGAGCAAGAATATCGAGTCACGAATGGATGAGACCAACAAAATTCAAGATAATATTCTCACGCGCGTTTCTTTCTTAGAATCCCGCAGCAAATGCCATGAGCTCTCTATCTCGGGAATACCGGCTGGGATTACCGAGGCACAAAACTTAATTGTGAACAAAATCTTCGCTTTGCTAGGCACGCCCGATCTTACCTCGGACATTTTTGAAATTCGGACGACTATAAAAAACAAGGCGTCACCGACAGCATCCGGAGAAATATCGATCGCTGAGCCGAACCCAACGAGCTCAACTAGCACTACGGATCGAAATTCGTTCACGATTTTCGTCGCTTTCAAAACTGAGGTCATGCGGGACTACGTTCTACGCAAGCGGCGTGTAAAGAAACAGCTCACTGTGAACGAGGTTTTCAATGGAAATTTCACTGGACAACTTTTCATCAACGAGGTCTTACCAACGACCATCTTTAATCTTTTGAAACAAGCGAGGACTAAAGCGAAACACAGCGGCCATTGGCGTGCTTGGGCAAACAATGAGGGGGTATTCGTACGCAAAACTAATTGCTCTAACAGTGAAATTATAAAAATTCTTAAACCAGAGGATCTTGCAATCCTCGATTGACTACCTTCTCCCCCTGCTGTCTCGGGCAATACCACCTTCTCTCACCTCAAAATTGCTAGCTTCAATGCCAATTCTCTCCTAGGCCATTACGAATATTTCCTTGCGCACTTCACCAGCTTTTTCTTCCATGTAATCGCTGTCACGGAAACCTGGCTTCATTCGCTCATTCCCGACGACTTGGTCAAACTCCACAATTATACGCTGATTCGTAACGATAGACGGTGTTCTAGAGGAGGTGGCGTTGCACTCTACGTACTCGACTCAATCGTCACCAAAACTTTGGAGCTGTCTGATAACTTAACTCTCAATGCACCCGAATATCTGATACTTGAGCTCCAAATTCCCTCTTGCCAACCACTATTACTCTCCGTCGTGTATCGTAGGCCAAAGGGATTACTTTTAACCGAATTTTCCAACGCCTTTTCTCGTCACTCCTTTGCCTTCAATAACATCATTATTACTGGCGATTTTAACTGCAATTTGCTCACCGACAACTTCGAATCCAACTCCCTAAACGAGTTCATAAATAGACAAGCGTTGCACCTCGTTAATTCGTCGGCGACACATCACACCAGCACCTGTGACTCGTGGCTTGACGTTTACATTGTTGACAGCAAAGAAAAAATTGCGAGATACTTCAAATCGGAGGGACCATTCATCGCAGGCCACGATCTCCTGGAGCTCAGCTACGATTTTTCACGTGAGATACCAAGGACACGATCCATCGAAAGGCGCAA
>CM073312.1:1717519-1748487 GCA_037043255.1 Diadegma fenestrale
AAAAAGAAAAGCGTAGCGCGCGAGCCGGCCGTACTCTTATATACAGTAAAATAGGCATTTTATGACGTCACAGAAACTTTAAATCGTTCTCACAGGAGAACGGGTCGAGGGAAAAATCTCATATTAGATTTGAATTTTCTATGATTTTTTATCTTTCGAATGGTCCTTGGTAGAACAAAATCCGTTCAGCCAATCCAGAGAAATCTAACATTGAAGATTTTGGACGCGAGGTTTGGGATCCCTTCTGTTTCTTAGAGTCAGAAAGGCGTAAGTTATGTGCGCAGGCGCTTGGACATACGCCCTTACGTGACTGGTGGACATTTTCGGCCCGTGACGTCACCCGCCCCGCTAAACGCGGTATCCCCACTCTCCGCGCGCCAGTGAGGGAGAGAGACAGACTATATCGGGTCTCTCTTTCCCTCTACCGCCGGCGCGTCTATAGCGCTGTCTCTCTCGCTCTGCCGCGTCGGCGCATCGTGCTGTCTCTTTCCCTCTACCGCCGGTGCGCCCATAACACTGTCTCGCTCGCTCTGCCGCGTCGGCACATCGTGCTATCTCTCTCTTTCTCGACCGCGTCAGTGCCTCGTGTTCTCCACTACTACTGTGCCAGTGCCTCGTGTTTATGCCACGTCTCAGCTGTTTCTCTCTCGTTGCGCCAAAATTCTTATCCACGTGTTTTCCACGTGCGCGTGTTACGAGTAAATTGCGAAAAAATTCAGAGTGCCCAAAAAACAAGAAATCGTGTATGTAAAAAAGTGTTTGAAAACATTTATACAAGCTCGATTAGCAAGCAAAATTTAATCAGTTTTCTGTGTCAGTGTGTTTCGACAGTGAAATTGTTGATTGTTTTGAAAAAATCTACAGCAAAATGTCAAAACGACATACATCGCTATTTTCAACCTAACCTAAAAACGTCAAATCGATTCCAAGTTCGAGCGATCGTTCTTTGGATTAAAACGAGCGTTATTCTTCAGGTTCCGCGATCAGTTTGTGAATAACGTTGTGTTTGGAGAGCGAATACGACGTCAAGTCAAGATTCTCATCTCCAAGTCCACTTTGTCAAGCTATTCCGACAGGCGCAGCTGGCGGTCAAGTATTTTCTTTGATCTGCGATCTGCGAGCAATTCTCAGAACACAGCGTCGTCTCCTTAAAAAGGAGTACTGCGATCCAAGCTGAGCGAGCAGCCAAAGTCAAAGGTGAGTGAATTCCTGGGTCATTTCCACGAGCCGGTATCGACATTGACAAAGTTTTGTCGAAGGGGGCTCGCGAGTGTATCGAAGCTGCGAAACAGCGAATGCGACAAATTATCTTGTTCTCGCACGTTTCAGGTCCCTGGAAGTCGCACTCCGGACCATCAGGAAAACAGTTTTGCTCCATCGACATTAACATCGGACCTGGCGATTGCGAATGGTTCGCCGGTCTCGACGCTTACTGGGGAGTCATTTGCGGCACACAGGCTCGTCATCACATTATGCATCTGGAGCATCGAGCTGGCGGTCAAGTATTTTCTTTGATCTGCGATCTGCGAGCAATTCTCAGAACACAGCGTCGTCTCCTTAAAAAGGAGTACTGCGATCCAAGCTGAGCGAGCAGCCAATGTCAAGGTGAGTGAATTCCTGGGTCATTTCCACGAGCCGGTATCGACATTGACAAAGTTTTGTCGAAGGGGGCTCGCGAGTGTATCGAAGCTGCGAAACAGCGAATGCGACAAATTATCTTGTTCTCGCACGTTTCAGGTCCCTGGAAGTCGCACTCCGGACCATCAGGAAAACAATTTTGCTCCATCGACATTAACATCGGACCTGGCGATTGCGAATGGTTCGCCGGTCTCGACGCTTACTGGGGAGTCATTTGCGGCACACAGGCTCGTCATCACATTATGCATCTGGAGCATCGAGCTGGCGGTCAAGTATTTTCTTTGATCTGCGATCTGCGAGCAATTCTCAGAACACAGCGTCGTCTCCTTAAAAAGGAGTGCTGCGATCCAAGCTGAGCGAGCAGCCAATGTCAAGGTGAGTGAATTCCTGGGTCATTTCCACGAGCCGGTATCGACATTGACAAAGTTTTGTCGAAGGGGGCTCGCGAGTGTATCGAAGCTGCGAAACAGCGAATGCGACAAATTATCTTGTTCTCGCACGTTTCAGGTCCCCGGAAGTCGCACTCCGGGCCATCAGGAAAACAATAATTTTTAAACCCAGTAACACAAAGCCGGCAATCGTTCTTCGATCGATTCGGAGAGATCAGGAAAAAACGATACGACCGAGGACGAGGACGAGGAAATGCCGCAACAACATCAACAGTAGCAGCAGCATCGAGTCCAGCAGCACAATAACACGCAAGCGTCGAGAGGATTCGACGAGAAATGGGAAAACTCGGACGACGATTGGTCTGCTGGACCAAAACCCATACTCAGAAGTCCCGACGTCCAATCCACTCCTTCCAAGCCAGTTCAATTCGAACTGGAAGACTAAGAAAACGTGGAGAAGAGCAAAAACGATTCCAACTCCGAAGAAGTCATCAATAATCACGCGAAAATCATTTGCAAGGTATTTCTCTCACTTTCTTCCGTTATTTCAATCCTCAAACGTTGTTTTTCCACCCGCTTTACCTTCCAGCATTCTTTTATGTGCTCAAAATTGGAAATTATAATTCCTGTGTGATTTATTCTTCAAAATAGTCATTTTTTTATGCCCCGAGGAATTTTTCTGACTCTCTCCCTTTATTTCAACCCTCAACAATCGTTTTTCCACTCGCTTTACCTACTAGAATTTTTTTATTTGCTTAAAATTGAAAATTTCAATATCTGCACCATTTTTTCTAAAAAAACGTCATTTTTTCCGATTTTTTTTTTTATATCGCGAGGTATTTCCCTCACTTTGTCCGTTTATTTGAACCCTCAACAGTAATCGAGGGTGAAAACACAACCTCAGCTGTTTTTTTTACCTGCGTTACCATCTAGAAGTTTTTTCATCTACTCAAAATTGAAAATTTCCATTTCTGTACGATTTTTTCCAAAAAAAAGTCATTTTTTCCGAATTTTTTTTATATCCCGAGTTATTTCCCTCACTTTGTCCGTTTATTCTCTCAACCGTGATCGCGAGTGAAATCACAACTTCAGCTGTTTTTTTTTTTACTTGCGTTATCATCTGAAAGTTTTTTTATCTACTAAAAATCTAAAATTTCACTTTTTGCATGATTTTTTCTAGAAAAACGTCATTTTTTCGGATTTTTTTTATATCCCGAGGTATTTCCCTCACTTTGTCCGTCTATTTTAACCCTCAACAGTGATCGAGGGCGAAATCACAACCTCAGCTGTTTTTTGACCTGCGTTACTTTACAGAATTTTCTTCATCTACTTAAAATTGCAAATTTCAATTTCTACGCCCATTTTTTCTTAAAAAAGTCATTTTTTCCGAATTTTTTTTATATCCCGAGTATTTTTCTCTCACTTTTTGCATTTATTTCAACCCTCAACAGTGATCGAGGGCGGAATCAGCATTCCAGCTTCTTTATGACCTGCGAAACTTTCCAAAAACTTTTTTTTTCGTCCAATCTAGAAAGTTTAAATTACCGCATGATTTTTTTTTTACGAAAAATCATTTTTTTCTCGAAATTTTTGTCCAGCAGCACAATAACACGCAAGCGTCAAGGGGATTCGACGAGAAATGGGAAAACTCGGACGACGATTGGTCCGCGGGACCAAAACCCATACTCAGAAGTCCCGACGTCCAATCCACTCCTTCCAAGCGAGTTCAATTCGAACTGGAAGAGGAAGAAAACGTGAAGAAAAGCAAAAACGATTCCAACTCCGAAGAAGCCATCAATAATCATGCGAAAATCATTCGCGAGGTATTTCTATCACTTTCTTCCTTTATTTTCACCCTCAAACGTTGTTTTTCCACCCGCTTTACCTTCCAGCATTTTTTTATGTGCTCAAAATTGGAAATTATAATTCCTGCATGATTTATTCTTCAAAAAAGTCATTTTTTTATGCCCCGAGGAATTTTTCTGACTTTCTCCCTTTATTTTAACCCTCAACAGTCGTTTTTCCACCTGTTTTACCTTCCAGAATTTTTTCATCCGCTCAAAATTGGAAATTCGAATTTCTGCATGATTTTCTCTTTAAAAAAGCCATTTTTTCCGAATTTTTTTTTATATTCCGAGGTATTTCCCTCACTTTGTCCGTTTATTTTAACCCTCAACAGTTATCGAGGGTGAAATCACAACCTCAGCTGTTTTTTCACCTGCGTTACCATCTAGAAGTTTTTTTATCTAGTTAAAATTGAAAATTTTAATTTTTGCACGATTTTGTCTAAAAAAAACGTCATTTTTTCGGATTATTTTTATATCGCAAGGCATTCCGCTCTCTTTCTCCGTTTATTTTAACCCTCAACAGTGATCGAGGGTGAAATCGGTACTCTAGCCTTTTTTCGACCTGCGATATCTTCCAAAAAGTTTTCTTTTTCGTCCAAAGTACAAAATTGTAATTTCCACATGATTTTTTTTACGAAAAATCATTTTTTTCTCAAAATTTTTGTTTCATATTCAAAATTACACGATTTAAAAATAATCCACGTGGTCTTGCGCACAAAAGTTGAAAATTTATCATAGTATTTTTTTTTTTTCAATGAAAAAAAGAAAATTTCATACTTTTCCAATTATTTTTGCGTCTCTAAAGCAACAATTGAATAAACAAATGAATTTTTGTTGCAGGTTCTAAAGAAATATCTTCACCTGGTTGTCCGTTGTCCACATTGCAACAAAGTTTTCGTCCCATTGACTAATCTCCAAGTCCACATCGATTGCGCTCACAAAGAGATTCGCGATCATTCGAGTCTCCAACAACGAAACGCTTCTCCGATCGCTCTCGAGCCTTCCGCCGAGGCGGAGGCTCTGAGCCACGTCGCCAGCGGCATCGCCGCTTCCTTGGGCGTTGGTTGCGACTCCATGAGCACCGAACACGATGAAATCGTGACTGATGAAAATTCTTATCCGATTTGAAACGCCACGGACATTCATCTCAACAATATCGTCCAGGACGGAACTTACAACGGACACGAACTCGTCGAGGAACAACAAATGATCATGCTCATCGATGGCGATGCTTATCAGACCGAACACATCGAGCAACAACACGTCGAACAGCATCAACAAGTTCAACAACATCAGGGAGAGCACGAGGACGATCAAGCTCAACAACAACAGCATCAGGCTCAAGCTCACCAGCTGGAAATCACCGGGGACGAGCAAATCGTCATGCAAGGCACTGAGGAAGGAATGATCGTTTATATTCGCAACACCGAGGCCGGAGCCAACGATCGACAAACTTACGATACTTATTAGAGCGTGAAATCCCTGGGAGACAAGAAAACGAGGAAATTGTTGAGGAAGTTGAGGAAGTCGTCGAGGAAGTCGTCGAGGAAGTCGTCGAGGAAGTCGTCGAGGAAGTCGTCGAGGAAGATCGTCTCGTTGACGACGAGTCCATGATCGTCAGTCAACAAGAAATCGTCCATACGAATCATCCCGAGGAACAAGAATTCGAACAAGTCATTCAGTACGTCGAGGAAGAAACCGAAATCGTCGAATACGACGATGGCAACTGCGGACAGAGCAACGGCCCTGGCGATACCGATTCTAACCCCACGCAACACGATTCCATCATGATCATCGAGGAAGAACAAAAAATCGACGATCGAACCGGTGAGCCTGAGCCTGTCCAACGTCGGCTCAACGTCCTGCAGCAGACCGACGGCAGTCATTTTGCCGATGAATGGGACGACGACAGCGCCGATCTCGTAGAATCGTGAAAATTTTTTTTCCTCGTTTCAACGACTCTCAATTCCCCTGATTTTTCTTATTTCCCAACTTCTTTCTCTCTCGGAACGCTCTAAACTTGATTATGCTCCGAAGAAATCCGTTTCAACAATCTCTTTCACTTACCAACCGCCAAATATTCGATCACCAGTTTCGTACTATATGCTGCATTCAAAAATATCAATAAAAAGACAATTAACTGCTTTTTTTTCTCTCGTAATTAAATAAATCCATCAAAAAGCATTTTTGCTTCTCTCTAATTGTTCTTGTCAATCTGCTGTTTTCTTGAGTCGAAATTTTCACCTAACAATACGCATTACAGACACGCCATTGCCCTTCACTAAGAAAAAATTCCTTTCATGATTCCCTGACGATTTCATGCTGTTGGAGACTGTGGGTTTCGGGAGTTTTGTTGGTAAGCAAAAGGGACGAGAGACTCGATTGTTTTTTAATTATTATTTATTTTCAGAAAAGACGTTTTTAATTTTAAGATTTAATTTTTAATTTAAGTTTAAGAAAAATATTTGAAGTTTTTAATGGAAAATATATGAAAAATACAAAAAAAATTGACTTTGTTAATAATTATTGAATTTTCCTCTTCCTCTGCCCCCTCTTCCTCTGCCCCCTCGTCCTCGCCATTGTCTCCTCCCTCCTCATCCTCTCCATACATCACTTCGGACGCCGTATCGGTCGTCCGAAGCTGCTAAAATGAGTTGCGCCTCATATCGTATTTTTCTGCGCTCCTGGACCCTCCGACCGGCGCGATTTCCTCGACGCCATTTTTCTGTAAAAAAAATAAATAAATATTAAATAAATAAACAAAAAAATAATTAATTCATTTTTTTTACATATATCGAGAGGCGCAGTGGCGGTTCGACGCAAAGTATTTTAAAAAAGAATTGAAAAACTCATTATCATTACTTACTTTTTATTTTGTTGGTCGTGTTGGGACGTTGAGCGCTTCCTCCCGGTTGCGGCGAGTCTTGGGATCCCGGCGTCGTTTTAATAATCAAATTTCGATCGATGAGCTGGCCCAATTCCTGAATGGCGTCGGGCGGCCCGTCGTTTCCGCCACTTGTCGTCTGACCGTGTTCTTCGGATTCTGAAAAAAATTTTTTTATATATATATTTTTTTTTATCAAGAGACGCGGCAGCGGCTCGACGCCAAGTATTAAAAGAAAAGCGTAGCGCGCGAGCTGGCCGTACTCTTATATACAGTAAAATAGTAATTTAATAATCGAATCATTTGCACTCACGATTATTATCTGATGGACCGTCGTTGCCGTCCGCATCCATGTCCGTCGGATTATTTGTCGACATTTCTGCAAGTAAACAAAACGAATAATAAATAATAAATAAAATACAACAATCATTTACACTTTCAATAATCTGAAAGGTCGTTGCCGTCCTCCGTACATTTGTCGCGTCAAGATTCTTACAGAGTAGCGTTTGTTGTTGTTTACTTACCCTTGGGTGGTTTTGTCGCCGCCGAGGTCGCCGCCATTTGCTCCTCCTTCGGATGGCTCGAATTTGCTGTAAAATAAAAAAAAAGAAGTAAAAATCTGTTATCCATTTTTTAAATTTGATAATCGAATAAATATTTGTTAAATTTAATAGTCGAATAACTAATTATCAAGAATATCATTTGCACTTACAATGATTGTCAAGGTCGTTGTCGTCCCCCAATTCCATCGGCATTGAATTATTTGTCGACATTTTTTCTGTAAGTAAAAAAAAAACACAAAATGTAAAAATCTTTTTCAATTTGCACGTACCAAATTGCATGTAACAATAAACAATAATCAAATTGAATAATAATCAGTGAAGTACGTACCGAAAATTGACGCGCGTCGTTCTCGGAGTGTATCCAAACAGAGACTGAACTATTTTGTTCCATTGTTCGGAAATAAGCGCACGGGATTGGTCGTTCGGTATGTTTGAGCAGATCGCGCATGCGCACTGCCAATGCCGAATCGGAACCGGACCATGCGTGCTTGTGCCGATTTCTTCGATTGCAGTTCTTGTCATCGTACGTATTTTTTTTTTGATTTTATACAATTTGTACTCATTATTATTTATTAAATTGGCTTATTATTTAATTACGATCGGAATTTCGATCGATAATTTGTGGTTTTCCTTTCGATCCGTAGCGACGACAGCGCTACGCACATTTTCATTGGTTAGGCGTTTTGTGTTTACCGGAATAAGCGCTCGCTATTGGCCCTTCAGTATTTTCGGAATAAGCGCTCGGTATTTGTCCTTCAGTATGAACTGAAGAAACAAGACCATGCGCGCTCGTGCTCATGGAAAAACATCTCTTTTTTACACTTGATTTATTCAGTTTTCGTCGGATTTTGAAAATTATCATTAATTTTATTAATTTTATCGTGAGTGTAAAAGAAACAGACTCAGCTCCGCATGCTTGGATCTTTGGAACGACGTGACGTTTTTCGACAAAAGTTTTTGCTGAAAATTGGTGGATCGTGCGTATGAATAAAGTGAAAAAAGTGAAAAAACATGTCTTTTTTACACTCAATTTGTTCAGTTTTCGTCGGATTTTGAAAATTATCATTAATTTTATTAATTTTATCGTGCCGTAAGTGAAAAATAAACAGACCCAGCTCCGCATGCTTGGATCGTTGGAACGACGTGACGTTTTTCGACAAAAGTTTTTGCTGAAAATTCGTGGATCGTGCGTATGAATAAAGTGAAAAAAGTGAAAAAACATCTCTTTTTAACACTTGATTTAGTCAGTTTTCGTCAGCTTTTGAAAATTATCATTGATTTTATCGTGAGTGAAAAAGAAACGTGCAGCGCGAGTGAATATTTTAATCAAACGAATCGAAATTCGTTTCTGCGAGTGGATTGCATTTTTCGCTGAAAAACGTAATTCTTGCACGAATTTTTCGATGACGATCAAGCTCGCAACGTTTAATTGTACTCACAATTCAGTGCAAGTGAAACATGTGTGTAAATGAAAAAAAAATGTAAAAAGAACAAGAAAATATTGCAATTTTCAAACGAAGATTCGTTTCGTGTAATTTTCTCGAGTGAAAAATGTTGTGGATCGCTCGACACAAGTACGACCGACGACGATCCGTCAATAATAAATCTCGTATGAATTACAAGATAAAAGTAAAAGGAAACTCCGTAACACACAGCGGCAGATGCGAAATTGGCAAGAAGCACTTGCTAGCCTTTTCGGGCTCTATTTCACCATGACAATATCCATCGGCCCTCGGTCATCGAGGGAATACCATGGTTGAGAGCCTCGCAGCGAGAAATTTGTGCTCTCTGCTTTGATCCTACCGGATCTTGGTTCCTTGTCGCCAGCATCAACGGATCGCTTCAGCTATCGTTCCTGATCTGGCTGCCGTCGTCCCTTCGCATCGCTTCGCATAATGAGTGCATCGAGGCAACAATGCGGCATTTCATATTGGAGCAACGCACAACCAATTATGTTTATCCGCTCAACAACGTCAAATCTCTCGTCTCGCAACCTTGTTCGGCATCAAAATCAAAATCATCTAGCGAGTCCATCGACGATGACCGCAAAATATTATACCACGGCTTCAAGGACTCAAATTGCTCTCGGTAAGTCATAATCGCACCAATAATTTCAAACGTCAAGTATTTTTACGATTTAAAAGATTATTTTCTAAGGTGTAATGAGGAAAAAAAATGTGCTTTTTCCAGATAGCGAAAGTAACAGTGGAACCGATGAGACCACTACGCCAGACTTTTACACCGGTTACAGCGAAGCGACGCATCACATTACGGTGAGAATAGAAAAACATTCTAAATCTAAGATTTTTTTCGTTTCTCAATGCATTCCAAAGTTTCACCCTTGAATTTTCTTTTATCCTCAGATTCATGGAACTGATGTGTCGGTAGTTCCCTTTCGCATGTACAAAATGTCTGGTCCTTGCCGAGACATATTGCTGACTCAACGTTTATTTGTTGTCAATTTTACGGAACTCACACTTCCAGCATCTGCAGAAGAGCTCAACAGCATGCACAAAGCTTTCTTGTAAGTTTCTCATGTTTTCTTTTTCGTAATTGCAATTGCTGCAGAAGTTATTCAATTATTCAAAGAGAATTCGTTTGTTTTATTTATTCCAGATTGTTTTTGTCGATGAATTATTTTCTACGACGAATTGTGGGCCGTTGACATCGCAGGACAAAGCTGCGTCTGGAAAGTTTCAACATCATCTGGCAACCGAGAGAGGCCTTCTTTTTTTCTCCGAAAAAACCTGTACAGTTGGTCAACTCCAATAATTCTGGTTTCACGTCCTTGCAGAGTAAATGTAAGCGGCCGAATCAAATAGTTTATCGCTTATATTTATAAAAATAGTTAATAATCATTTAAAAATAGTTTATTTTATGATAATCACAAAATATTTCTCCGATTTTCGCAGCATTTCAGTGGGACAACGAACGTAAATTTCAAGCGAAGATTGTTGACTGCTGGTTACGCTCACGTAGCCTCGATTCGGAACGGAAACGTTTATACCTGGGGAAACGCGATGTACGGTTGCTTAGGTAAGTCCAGCGAGTGTTTGGCGATTAAATTGTTCGGCCAATGTTTGTCGATTAAAAAATGAATAATGTTTTATTCATCAGGTATCGGACCATCGATCTCGAGGTACGGCCCACTCCAAGCGATTTGTCTGTTCCGTAACATGGAAATGGAAGTTTCGAGTGTTTCCCGCGGTCGATCTTACACTCTGACTGTAACCAAGAACGGAGTCTACGTCTGGGGATCGAGTCACTTTTAATGAAAGAACAAACTCGGAAAAAACTTCGTGTTATTCCTTTTAATCATTTGCTTCACATTTTTTTATGAGAAAAATTTCAAATTTATAATGCGACAGTCTTTTTTGTCCTAAAAAAACTGAATTTACTAGAAAAATTGTCACGATCGCATTAATTATCGAAATAATGAGTAAAAATCTACTTTTTAATCATTTGATTCACATTTTTTGATGAGAAAAATTTCAAATTTATAATGCGACAGTCTTTTTTGTCCTTAAAAAATTGAATTTACTAGAAAAGTTGTCACGATCGCATTAATTATCGAAATAATGAGTTCCAACGATTCAAACTTCAGTATCATAAAAAAAAAAACGTATTTGGAGTTACCTTCGTTGGAATGCAACGAAAACTGCTTATTTTTTATTTTTTTTTATAGCAGAATGCGACATTTTCAAACAGAATTCGTCAAAGATAATGGGACAGTATGTTTTCCCATCAAAAAACTGAATTTACTTGAAAAATTGTTACGATCGCATTAATTATTAATTATATCAAAATAATGAATAGAAAAATCAGTTTTTCGTTGTTATTTCTACGATTTAAACTTTATTATCGTAAAATAAGTTTTTCGCTTTTTAAAAACATTATAAATGTATGAAATAATTTATTTTTTTTCTTGTACAATGAATATTTTTATAATATTGTATCTTGTTTGTAATGTTTCGAAATGTTTGTTATTTGTAAAGTTTGTAAAATAGAAAAAATGATAATTTTTTTAATAATAAAAGAAAGAATTAAAATTTTTCCTCTTTCTCTTTGGCATTCTCCCTTTCTCGGCTTCTTTTTTCTCGTCCTCGTTGTTTCCATGAATCACTGCGGCATCTGACGCTGCTAAAATCGGCTCCGACACGTATCGTCGGATTTTCTTCGCGTTATACACTTTCCAACTGGCGCAATTTCCTCCATGTTACTTTTCTGCAGCATACTTTTTGGCACAAAAAGAAGCGAGTGAAGAAACAATGTTTTTATCATCAAATATGAAATTGCGATGTGCGATTTGATGAAAAAATAGTTTAAGTTCCCGCCGGGCCTGCCGTTGTTTCGGGCTTTGCTGAAACCGATGGTTCCCATTGGCTGTCGAGTAAGAATTCCGACCGAATCCACGCGGTAGCACTGACGTTGAGAAAGAAAGGAAGCGCCACCGCGAGACAAAGACGTACGTCGTTTGTTTTGAAAATGTGTCCTCATGCTTGATGAAAGTCAAACAGCGCCTTTATGGATATTGCTTTTGTAGAGTCAGTTCGTGTTATACTCTGTTACACGAGAAACGTTGCGGTAGCAAAGCCTCGGTAATAATTCATTCCGCCTAATATTATGGAAACGATTAATTATTGTATTCTGTTTGGGTTAATTGTGTTAATGTTTCAATAATGTGCATAGTGATCTTCCGATAATTGGAGTGACGAACGAGTGAATTCGAGTAATATTATTTTATACGAGTTCGTGTACAGCAGCAGAAAAGAATCGTGTGTCGTATTTCGGTAAGTAATTGATAAAAAATTAAAAATACTACGAATGTAGTGATTTATCTTCGCTTATCGATTGATTCCATCCTTATTTTTCATTAATCTGTAAAGTAGTTTATAAATCTGTAATTTTACAAAGTTCACTCCAAGCGGTTGAACAATTTCGAGTTATAATCTTTCATTCCTCAACACTTATTTTCAACGAATCCATTGTGTTGACTCTTTCGTCGTTGCAATGCTGCGATACGTAATAACAACATATTTCGCAAAGTATCGCAAAACATTGTTTAAAAATTAGTCGTCAAATTCGAATTTGGAATAAATATCGACGAAAATGTGACGTGAGCGGATTCAGCGTTTTTGTCGGTAAATTTCAAGTTCTCCTTCCAACAAATTGACGTAGTTGATCAAAAAATAGCTACATTTATCGTCATCGTCGTAACAAATGTTGCGAACGACGGTTTCATACGTTTCATAAGTACGATTTGACAAATTAGTAAACCGTTGCATTTTCTTGATGATTGTTTCATCGAGTTAATTATTCTATCGATTTTGAACAATTTAAGTGGGAGTTTTAAAACGATTCTTATCAAACATCATGTTTTTTTTTCACTGGAAATCTTAGAAACTCTGTTTATTCGTCTCAAAAGATTAACAGACCAACAATTGTTGGAGTAAAATATTAAAAAATTTTAAGAAATAAAAAATGAGAATTCGGCTGAAATGTTGATCTCTTTTCAAGTATTTTTTTAATTAAAGCTATTCTTTATTGTTGAAATTATCGTTCCCGTTGAGACGATTAAAAAACTTCCATAAAAAAATTATTACTTTTTTTTTTTTTTTAAATCGTTACCACTTTTCGATGTTTATGCTAATGATTTAAATAAAAAAATTGGCTAATTTCCGGCAAACGGAATGAAAAAAATTGTTTTGCCGTCGAAAATTTTAAAAACTCATGTAGAGACATAAATATTCATTTTTTATTTTTCGTATCATTTCCTCGAACGTTGTGCGTCTGTGCGCGTCTGCGCAAATGTGTGGATTCAATTTTTTTTTAACTCTTTGTGCGTGTGCGTGGGTGCACGTGTAAGTGTCTTTCGGATATTCCAATTTTTTTCTTGAACGCTCTGCCCGTCTGCGTGCGTGTGTGCGCGCAAGACACTCCTCCGCATGAAAAACTGTGGAATTATAAATCTTTCAATTTCTACATGTTTGAATATTCTTCTTCTATTTAAATTTGATCGAAATTGTAAAACTTTTGAGATTGTAAAAAACATAAATTCGAGTCTTTCTTTTGGCATGTTTCGATTTCCCTGAAAATGCGTGCAGTTTTTAATTTTTTAATCTCGAAAAAATAAAAATTCCGCAGATTTAAAGTTGATCGAAATTGTTCAGTTATTGAGATTGGAGGAAATAAATATTCCAGTTTCCCTTGGGCTGTTCTGGAATTCTTCTGAAAACTGGAATTCTTGTTTTCTCCAATCTCAAAGATTAGACATTCTCGATCAAATTAAAAAGAAGAATAATAAACAAAGTTCCACCAAAAATGAAAAAATATCATGCAGTTAAAAATTCAAAATTGCTTGTTTGTTCGCCAACATTGTTGCAATGCTGCACATAAAATTCAACTCAATGACTTTGTTATATAAATGTCGCCAACAACGAAATAATCGGCAGGACATTTACGGAATACTAACAACAACAAAAATATATTTACAGAATAAGCAACAATAAATAAATGCGAAATCGGACATGACCATATTTCTAAACACTTTTAGCAGTTTAATTCAGAATTTAGAAACGATATCAATGAATCATTGCTCGTTTTTCAATTATGAATTTGTGTGCCAACAAAATATTAAACTCTTCCATATCCCCTGAACATCCACAAGTTTTTCTTTTTCTTTTTTTTTAGATTTTCCGGTTACCGGTGGGCTACGACAAAAGTTTTTCGCTGCTCTTCCTCAACCTTGACCATTTTCTCCCGTTTTTTTTTTATCGTTCATTTTATTTCGTATCATTTCATTTATATTTTACGTTTTCAATAAAAGTGTCGTTTTTTCTTAACATTGACACTTTTGATTATTGTGACGCTTTATCGCGCAATAATCGTCGCTTTGAGCGCGAGCCATTCCGTCGCTTTGAGCGCGGGCCATTCCGTCGCTTTGAGCGCGGCTTATTTCGTCGCTTCGAGCGCGAGTAATTTCGTCGCTTTGAGCGCGAGTCATTTCGTCGCTTTGAGCGCGAGCCAAGCACTTTATTGACATTTTTAAATAAATATATTAACGCGCTTTTGCGTGATAATCGTCGCTTTGAGCGCGAGTCGTTATTTTTACGCACTTGAAGTGCTCATTGCGCTTTTTAGCGCCTGTTGATTATTTTGTCAACGCAGACCGAGACATAAGCTGGTCTAATCAATCACTCGCGATGATTGAAACGTTGAACGATTTTTATGAACGTCAAAAACGTTGCATAGCCGAAGGCGATTGGTTAAACGATGATCATATCGACAAATTTGCACAACTCTTGGCAAAATCGTCCAACTTATGCTTTGAAATGCAGCCGCAGTTTCGCTTGTATTTGCCGAACGAGATAGTGCCTCTTGCGCCCAGCAAAAAGCATATCCAGATATTGTTTAGCTGCAGTGAGTTAGTAAGGTCAGATAGTAAAGCACCTCAAGGTGGACATTGGGTTTGTAGTTACTACGACGCAAAAAAAATTTACATTTACAATTCAAGTGGAGCTAGCACGCTCCATAGAGATCATAAAATTTATCTGGAAAAATTATTTCCATTTTATGACTTTAACAAGAAAAATTCAGTTGTGTTCCCGACTGTTGATAAACAACCGAACAACAATGACTGTGGTCTTTATGCAATAGCATTTGCCGTATCGTTGTTGTATGGCTTGAAGCCCGAAAATGTAAGATATTACCAGCCAGGTATGCGTCCACATTACCTGTGTGAACCTGGCACCCTAATTGAGAAAATCGATTTTTTTTTTAACGCATTATTGAAGAGCTTGGTATGTAGTTGATTGTAGTAGAAAAAAATTTGTTTGTAGTTTGACCGAAAAAAAAATATAGGTCACCTAAAAATCGCTATCCCCCGGATTTGGAAAAAATTAATTCTAACGGTTGATTCATATAGGAAATCGTTAGTAGTTGTTTGTAGTGACCGAATTTTCGTTTGTAGTTTTTAAAATTTTTTATTTTTCAATTTTTTAATTTAAAAAAATTTTTTTTGTTTTTTTTTAATAATTTTTTTTCTTTTTCTCAGTAGTTACTCGTTAGTAAACCTGGTGGTTCAATAGAAAACTCCTCCACTACAAACCTTGTAGAGGAAAACCTGAGTAGAAGGCATCAAGTTGAGAGAAAACTCACTTTGAAGTAATTGCCACTGAATTACTCCGGTTGTGAAGATTAGACGATTACTACAAACGTCAAAAATGACTTAGAGATGCTCCTAGAGGTTTGTAGTGGAGAAATTTTTAATTGTAGTAGAACGGAAGTTGATGAGAAGCGATCAACTTGAGTCAAACTCGCTTTGGAATGATTTCGAATGAAATACTCCTTGAGTCACACTCGATTTGGAGTGATTCCGAGTGAGTTACGCTGGTTGCGAAGACTAGACGACTCCTACAAACGTCTCAAATCACGTGACGATACTCGTAGAGGTTTGTAGTGGAGAGATTTTCGATTGTAGTGAAGGAAAACCTGAGTAGAAGACATCAAGTGCAGAGAAAACTCAGTTTGGAGTAATTGCTACTGAATTATTCCGGTTATAAAGATTGGACGACTACTACGAACATCAAAATAGACTCGAAGATGCTCGGTGAGGTTTGTAGTGGAGGAATTTTTGATTGTGGGAGAAGGGAAGTTGATAAGAAGCGATCAACTTGAGTCAAACTCGCTTTGGAGTGATTGTGGCTCAATTACTCCGGTTGTAAAAATGAAACAACTACTACAAACGTTGAAATATATCCGAAACGGCTCGTAGAGATTTGTAGTGGAGGAATTTTCAATTGTAGTAGATCAAAACTTAACTTAAAAGCTATGAAGATGACAGGAAACTGATTTTGGAGTGATTTCGAATGAAATACTCCGGTTGTGCAGATCAGACGACTACTACAAACGCCAAAAATGACTCGAAGATGCTCGTGGAGGTTTGTAGTGGAGGAATTTTTAATTGTAGTAGACCGGAAGTTCATAAAACCGACCAATTTGAGTCAAACTCGCTTTGGACTGATTCAAAGTTAATTATTCCGATTGTGAAGATTGGACGACCACTACAAACGTGAAAAATGACTCAACGATGCTCGTTGAGGTTTGTAGTAGAGGAATTTCCGATCGTAGTAGAACGGAAGTTTATAAAAAGTGATCAACTTGAGTCAAACTCGCTTTAGAGTGATTCCGAGTGAATTACTCCGATTGTGAAGATTGGACGACTACTACAAACGTCAAAAATGACTCAAAGATACTCGTTGAGGTTTGTAGTAGAGGAATTTTCGATCGTAATAGAACGGAAGTTCATAAAAAGCGACCAATTTGAGTCAAACTCGCTCTGGAGTGATTCCGAGTGAATTACTCCGATTGTGAAGATTAGACGACTACTACAAACGTCAAAAATGCCTCAAAGATACTCGTTGAGGTTTGTAGTAGAGGAATTTTCGATTGTAGTGGAACGGAAGTTCATAAAAAGCGATCGACTTGAGTCAAACTCGCTTTGGAGTGATTCCGAGTGAATTACTCTGATTGTGAAGATTGGACGACTACTACAAACGTCAAAAATGACTCAAAGATCCTCGTTGAGGTTTGTAGTGAAGGAATTGTTGATTGTAGTAGAACGGAAGTTTATAAAAACCGACCAATTTGAGTCAAACTCGCTGTGGACTGATTCCGAGTGAATTACTCCGATTGTGAAGATTGGACGACTACTACAAACGTCAAAAATGACTCAAAGATACTCGTTGAGGTTTGTAGTAGAGGAATTTTCGATCGTAATAGAACGGAAGTTCATAAAAAGCGACCAATTTGAGTCAAACTCGCTCTGGAGTGATTCCGAGTGAATTACTCCGATTGTGAAGATTGGACGACTACTACAAACGTCAAAAATGCCCCAAAGATACTCGTTGAGGTCTGTAGTAGAGGAATTTTCGATTGTAGTGGAACGGAAGTTCATGAAAAGCGATCGACTTGAATCAAACTCGCTTTGGAGTGATTCCAAGTGAATTACTCCGATTGTGAAGATTGGACGACTACTACAAACGTTAAAAATGACTCAAACATGCTCGTTGAGGTTTGTAGTGAAGGAATTGTTGATTGTAGTGGAACGGAAGTTTATAAAAACCGACCAATTTGAGTCAAACTCGCTGTGGAGTGATTCCGAGTGAATTACTCCGGTTGTGAAGATTGGACGACTACTACAAACGTCAAAAATGCCCCAAAGATACTCGTTGAGGTTTGTAGTGGAGGATATTTCGATTGTAGTGGAACGGAAGTTCATAAAAAGCGATCGACTTGAGTCAAACTCGCTTTGGAGTGATTCCGAGTGAATTACTCCGATTGTGAAGATTCGACGACTACTACAAACGTCAAAAATGACTCAAAGATGCTTGTTGAGGTTTGTAGTGAAGGAATTGTTGATTGTAGTAGAACGAAAGTTTATAAAAACCGACCAATTTGAGTCAAACTCGCTTTGGAATGATTCCGAGTAAATAACTCCGATTGTGAAGATTGGACGACTACTACAAACGACTCAAAGATACTCGTTGAGGTTTGTAGTAGAGGAATTTTCGATTGTAGTAGACCGAAAATTCATAAAACCGACCAATTTGAGTCAAACTCGCTTTGGACTGATTCAAAGTTAATTATTCCGATTATGAAATTTGGACGACTACTACAAACGTGAAAAATCACTTAAAGATACTCGTTGAGGTTTGTAGTAGAGGAATTTTCGATCGTAGTAGAGCGGAAGTTCATAAAAAGCGACCAATTTGAGTCAAACTCGCTTTGGAATAATTCCGAGTAAATTACTCCGATTGTGAAGATTGGACGACTACTACAAACGTCAAAAATGACTCAAAGATGCTTGTTGAGGTTTGTAGTGAAGGAATTGTTGATTGTAGTAGAACGAAAGTTTATAAAAACCGACCAATTTGAGTCAAACTCGCTTTGGAATGATTCCGAGTAAATAACTCCGATTGTGAAGATTGGACGACTACTACAAACGACTCAAAGATACTCGTTGAGGTTTGTAGTAGAGGAATTTTCGATTGTAGTAGACCGAAAATTCATAAAACCGACCAATTTGAGTCAAACTCGCTTTGGACTGATTCAAAGTTAATTATTCCGATTATGAAATTTGGACGACTACTACAAACGTGAAAAATCACTTAAAGATACTCGTTGAGGTTTGTAGTAGAGGAATTTTCGATCGTAGTAGAGCGGAAGTTCATAAAAAGCGACCAATTTGAGTCAAACTCGCTTTGGAATAATTCCGAGTAAATTACTCCGATTGTGAAGATTGGACGACTACTACAAACGTCAAAAATGACTCAAAGATGCTTGTTGAGGTTTGTAGTGAAGGAATTGTTGATTGTAGTAGAACGAAAGTTTATAAAAACCGACCAATTTGAGTCAAACTCGCTTTGGAATGATTCCGAGTAAATAACTCCGATTGTGAAGATTGGACGACTACTACAAACGACTCAAAGATACTCGTTGAGGTTTGTAGTAGAGGAATTTTCGATTGTAGTAGACCGGAAGTTCATAAAACCGACCAATTTGAGTCAAACTCGCTTTGGACTGATGCAAAGTTAATTATTCCGATTGTGAAAATTGGACGACTACTACAAACGTCAAAAATGACTCAAAGATACTCGTTGAGGTTTGTAGTAGAGGAATTTTCGATCGTAGTAGAACGGAAGTTCATAAAAAGCGACCAATTTGAGTCAAACTCGCTTTGGAATGATTCCGAGTAAATAACTCCGATTGTGAAGATTGGACGACTACTACAAACGACTCAAAGATACTCGTTGAGGTTTGTAGTAGAGGAATTTTCGATTGTAGTAGACCGGAAGTTCATAAAACCGACCAATTTGAGTCAAACTCGCTTTGGACTGATGCAAAGTTAATTATTCCGATTGTGAAAATTGGACGACTACTACAAACGTCAAAAATGACTCAAAGATACTCGTTGAGGTTTGTAGTAGAGGAATTTTCGATCGTAGTAGAACGGAAGTTCATAAAAAGCGACCAATTTGAGTCAAACTCGCTTTGGAATGATTCCGAGTAAATAACTCCGATTGTGAAGATTGGACGACTACTACAAACGACTCAAAGATACTCGTTGAGGTTTGTAGTAGAGGAATTTTCGATTGTAGTAGACCGGAAGTTCATAAAACCGACCAATTTGAGTCAAACTCGCTTTGGACTGATGCAAAGTTAATTATTCCGATTGTGAAAATTGGACGACTACTACAAACGTCAAAAATGACTCAAAGATACTCGTTGAGGTTTGTAGTGGAGGAATTTTCGATTGTAGTAGAACGGAAGTTCATAAAAAGCTATCAATTTGAGTCACACTCGCTTTGGAGTGATTCCGAGTGAATTACTCCGATTGTGAAGATTGGACGACTACTACAAACGTCAAAAATGACTCAAAGATACTCGTTGAGGTTTGTAGTAAAGGAATAGTTGATTGTAGTACAACGGAAGTTCATAAAAAGCGACCAATTTGAGTCAAACTCGCTTTGGAGTGCTTCTGAGAGAATTACTTCAATTGCAACCATTGGACGACTACTACAAACGTCAAAAATGACTCAAAGATGCTCATTGAGGTTTGTAGTGAAGGAATAGTTGATTGTAGTAAAACGGAAGTTCATAAAAAGCGATCAACTTGAGTCAAACTCGCTTTGGAGTGATTCCGAGTGAATTACTCCGATTGTGACGATTGGACGACTACTACAAATGTCAAAAATGACTCAAAG
Organism: Diadegma fenestrale; assembly: GCA_037043255.1. NCBI lineage: Eukaryota > Metazoa > Arthropoda > Insecta > Hymenoptera > Ichneumonidae > Diadegma > Diadegma fenestrale. Next base: position 1,737,605 of record CM073312.1, read on the forward strand.
ATACTCGTTGAGGTTTGTAGTGGAGGAATTTTTGATTGTAGTAGAACGGAAGTTCATAAAAAGCGATCAACTTGAGTCAATCTCGCTTTGGAGTGATTCCGAGTGAATTGCTCCGATTGTGAAGATTGGACGACTACTACAAACGTCGAAAATGACTCAAAGATACTCGTTGAGGTTTGTAGTCGAGAAATTTTCGATTGTAGTGGAGGAAAACTTGAGTAGAAGGCATCAAGTTCAGAGAAAACTCAGTTTGGAGTAATTGCCACTGAATTATTCCAGTTATAAAGACTAGACGACTACTAAAAACATCAAAATAGATTCAAAGATGCTCGTAGAGGTTTGTGGTGGAGGAATTTCCATTTGTAGTCGACCAAAAGTTGATTAGGAGCTATTAAGTTGACAGAAAACTGCTTTTGGAGTCATTTTAACCTAAGTACTCTGTTTGTGAAGATTAGACGACTTCTGCAAACGTCGAAAATCACTTAACGATGCTTGTGAAGGTTTGTAGTGGACGAATGTTCAATATGACACTGAAGTTCCCAACGTTGGGCCCAACGAAAAATACAATATCTTTTCATTTTTGGTTCAATTAAAAACTGAAATTGACCATTTTCGTATCGATTTTTTATTTGAATCCTCAAAACTGATCATTTTATTGTCCTTATTTAATATTCAATAAGAATCGCGAGCTCTGCTCAAGAAAAAACCGAATTTCGTTGCATTCCAACGTTGCAAACTTCAACATCGTTTTTCAATTGTAGTTATTCTTTGCGAACGTATTCGCTGTTCGTAATGTTTTTTCCCGCTCTTGGCATCACCCAAAACCGACGACGAGGACGTGGCGGAAAACCGGTTTCATTTTTTTTTCGTTTTTTTTTTTGTTTTTTATTTTTTTTTTGTTTTTCATTTTTTATTTTTTTTCTCGTTTTTTATTTTTTATTTTTTTTTGTTTTTCATTTTTTATTTTTTTTCTCGTTTTTAATTTTTAATTTTTTTTTAAATTTTTTCTTTTTTTTTTCTAATCTTTATTCTGTTTTCTTTTTTGTTGTTTATTTTTCAATATTTTCCATTTTTTTTAATCTTTGTTGGTGTGCGTACATCTTAATGTTTCGATCTTCTTTAAGATTTTGTTTTCATCTCGGAATGATTAAGAGTCAATCGAATCAATGTGTTTGGATCCTGAGTAGAACTAAAGCCCCAATCTATATTTGGACGTAGAATAGCAATGGGGTTCGACGTTGTTTCAGTATTTCCCGATTGGTAATCGCCATTACTCTTCGCGATGAACAAAGGTCGTTGTGTTCTTCCCACGTACCAGATGCTCGTTTGATGCAAGCGTAATAGTGCCCAGAAACGAAAATCACAACTGAAACCAGTCTATACTGACGATTGCAGTAATTCAGATTCTCAGGAATTTCCGAAAGAGTGAATTGTTTCCTGCAATTTGCGAGACCATGCCGTGCAGCAAGCAACTCGATTTCGGCAGCTTCGAGATTAAGAAAAATGTGGTTTCCTCCAGCAACCGTCTTCGCAACATTGGTTCCTTTACAAAAGCAACACTCGCTTCCTGTTTTAGATAAGTGATATTCTGCAGACTGGCTTACAGCTTGCTGTAGGCCTTTCATCGCATCTTTGAAAATCGGATCTGGATTAAGATCGAGGACTGGAATAATAGTTGTTTTTGTCCGCTGGCAATCACTACAACAAACTTTGATCTCAAGTGACGGAGTGTTTGGTAAAATATACGACTCTATCAGGTTAGCGATGTTGATTTCGCAATCTAACACTCCATTCTTGATCTCTGATGTGTGCCTCAAAATTTCGAATCTTTTGTTATATATTTTGCAACATGAACCAGATGTCGACAATGTTTCTACGAAATCATGCAAAGCAATCTTGGACTTAGCGATGTGATCGTGATACGTTGCGAAATCGTGAAAAGCAGCTAGCATACTTTGCGCGGTAGAATCAAATGCACACGTGTTTCGCACAGCAATAATTACTTTCCCGATTTTCACAGGGCTCAGGCTATTGCCATTTACAAGCAGAGGCAAAGCCAAGCTGAATTTTGGCCGCTCGCGTATTATTCGTATATCAGGGCATGGTGTCAGATATTTCCCCCGTTTTTTTAGTCGACCTTGGGTTTTCGGTTGGATTGGTTCTGTTTTTTTTGTGAGACCACGCCAGTTCTCGATCTCATTGAGGAAAGCCATTGAAACCTGTTCTGGTTCAGTCGAAACATCGTCTAATGAACCCACAAGAGTCGTGTCGTTTTGCTTTTTTTGTTTTTCCATCGAATCGTGTTCGGTCGTACCGTCGCCGTCATCTTCGCATGCACGCTTACGCTTGTATTGAACTTCACCTTCATCAGCATTTCCGTGATCGAACTTAGGTTCCAGATAATGTTCACATCCTTGCTCTCGTTGCAAGTCTTCTGTTACCGATTGATTGAATACGTCCTCCTGGTGGAATACGCTCTCGATTGTTGACGTCGGAGACTGCATTACCAGGGTAGCGGATGCTTTCTGAATTGGATCAATCACTCGAGGTGTCGAATGTGGTACTTTGAGACGTTTTTTTTTAATTTTCTTACTGTCAGCATTCAACAAAATCGTAGTGCCCGCCAAGTTTCGTAGGTGAATAACGAGAACCTTGTCTATTCTAATCGCTTTTCCTTTTTTGAAGACCAGATCTTTTAATTCCCGGAAATACTCCTCGCTGCGAGCTGAACTCGAAACAAGTCGTGAGTCATTGTCATTAGGTAACTCTACGAGCGTTGAGCTGTTCGGATGATCCCCAACCATCACAGCAGTCCACAGAACAAATTGTTTGACTAGTTTCAACAATCGAGAACCGAACTCGGAGCACTGATACGGATTTAATCGTCCGTGTTTGAGGTCATTTTTGCTATTTGACTCGATTTTTTTAAAAATAACTTCGACTGCAGTACTTGAATCCAATTTGGTCTCTGCGTCGACGTCGTTGAATCGCTCCAACAAACTTTCTTTTTCGTCCTGATGGCCGTTGAGTTCGTCACCACCGTTATCAGGAAGTTTGTACGATTTCAAGCGTTCTGTTACTCGATTCTGTGCTGCGAAGCAATGGCTGTTTTTGTTCTCAATATCTTCGTGCGTCGCCAAAGCAATGGTAATTACGTCGGTACATAATTGAACAAAATCGTTGATTGACGTGCATGTGGTCAGCAGACCCACGCAGCGGAGGTAAAAATCTTTCTTCTGGGAACTCTCGTGATTGAAACATTTCCAACGCGCCACCATTTTTATGAAGTGAGCAATGTCGAGTCGAATTATACATTCTGGTGAGTTCACTCGCACAGACGAACCGTTCGGGTCTAGGACAAGACATTTTTCAATGTATGTTTTCAAATTCATGTCGTTAAACGCGAGTGACGTAGCGTTAAGAAGTGCGAGGGAATAGTCTGTTACTACTTGTTTTGGAGGTGACCCGCCAAAACGTATCCACTCTCGCATCCAATACGTCAATGTATTTGTGTCGTGTTTCTCGGATATCAATTGAAATAACGGCAAAATCTTTCCACGATATCCACAAACAGCTTGGTAGAGGTAAACGACAGACTTTGACCCATCCGGTTTTTGTATTTGCTTCACCAAGCTGCCCGTAGCGTCAATACTGATGCTTCCAACATAGTCTTCCTTCAGAAATTGTTTATACATGTACAACTGAGTCGGAGTCCAGTACATGACGTAAAATTTATCCATACAGATCTCGTGAATGCAGCCACTGAATTCCAACCCGTACTTCAGGTCCCACACCGAGGCAAGAGCGGATTTGACTTTAAATAAACCCAAGTCCTTATCACGACTTTCCTGCTTTGCTTTACGGACAACTTCTTCAGACGGTATGTTAGCCGGAATAACATCCCCAAACTCCATTAACCTATTCGCCTCTTCACGTCGCCAAGCGTAGGTCGATTTTCCTTGTAATTCTTTGCCAATTCGCATTCGTCTTTCTCCACTTACCTGTCGTTTATTTTGATGCGCTACTCCACGAGAATCGAAGGTAGAAATGTGTAAAGTCGTCCCGCTGTCGGTTGGTTCATTCTGACAATAGATGTGAATTTTTGATCCACATTCCGAACAACTGCCTTTAACCGTCAGAAACGTCTCGCCTGGGTTTCTATTAATTTTCGCGTTTTTGAACGCGAAAGGGCAGGGCAACTTCATGTGGCTCCATAAAATATCGTAGAGAGCGTCTGTCCAACCGATAACGAGAACCTCGTATTCACGTTCCTTATATTGGACTACATGACACTTGAGAGCAGCCCATTCACTTTCCGAAATATTGATGTCTTTACGTAAGGCAGGCAAACAGCAGTTAGTTTCACCGATCGACCAATTTGGATCCTGTCGTGAATCATCATCCGCATCGTCACCCGTATTGTCAACATTAGTGCTATCTTCCGTCAACCCCAGCGTTTCAATCCCGTGGATTTTATTGAAAACGTTGTGCCTGTTTTGGGACAAGTATAGATACAGATAGTCTTTCGACATCTTCCCGTTCATTGCAAGGGTCGCTGTTTCCCAAACATCGTGATTCCATGGTAAAATAGTGCCTTTGTCATCGATGAATCGCAAATGTTTTAAAGTATCTAAAATAACATGTGGCGGATTTGCCGCCGCTCGAGGCATTTTCAACCGAAACTCAACACGAGTCCTACGAAACGGTTCCAAATTATTCAACAATGTGACCTAACAGCTGCGTTATGTTATTATGAAGCTGTTGCTACACTCTCCAGCCACTTGTCCTACCGCGAACAATTACACGAGAATGATAAACATCAAGTCAAAATACAGATACACAAAATCGCCGTCGGACACTGTGCTTAATAATACCTCGAATTTTTTTTTGCGAATGGGAACAAGAACTTTTCGACTGCAAGCAACGTGAAAGAATTCTGGTCCAGAATCAACTACTATACTCAAGTACCGACTAAGCTAAAGGATGGGAGTTCTTCCGTGTGCGACTTATTTTTTACCCTTTGGAGCACGCATTCATTTTATCTACGATTAGCTTAAAACTTTGCACTTGAGGGTTTTCGAGGTGACTGATTACAAGTCTGCAATAAAAACTTGATAATTCAAGTGGCGGATTCAATATAAAGGATCATGAATGGAAAAATTGTTTGATAAAAGCGAAATTTAGTACCCGAGAATTTTCTGAGTAGCTGCTTACAAATTTGCATTTGAAATTCAAGATTCAAGATGGATCCAATATCGTGGACAACGATTGCACAAATTGTTTGATGAAAGCAGCAGTTGATACTCGGAACTTTCAGGGTTGATGATTACGACTCTGCACTGAAAATTTGGGGATTCAAAACAGGGATTAAATATGATGGATCAAAATGCTGGAAGTGGCTTGATAAAGATGATTTTCCGTATGCAAGTGTTTTTTGTTTAGTTGCAATATATAATGATAAAAAACAAATCTGGCTTAATCACTGAAATATGGAGCTAGAAACTCCCTACGTCCTTGCCGTTTGCTCTGGGTAATGCTAAAATTGTAATTCTACCAGAAATTTAGTATAACAGGATCAACATTCACTCCCGCTCTGAAGTATGTGTTCACCCTGACAATTTTTCAGCCTCGGTAAAAGTTTGATACCCCAGTGGGGAACGGTCGTAATCAAATTAAATGAACGTCGTTTTGAAGAGGATAGTTTTAGCTTTGATTTGCCATGTAGGATAATTTTTTGCGATTTTTTCCTTAGCCAGCACGCTCTATTGAAAAGGGCAGTTTATCGACGAATTTTTGGGCCTTGCAAATGGGAAATGGGCTTGGAATGGGGTCTAGTAGCAAATTTCCTTGACAATCTTACTTGCGATAGTTTTGAAGGACATTTTATACCTCAATTTTATTTTTTTAAAAATACCGTGCGATTTTTTCTCGCAAAAATATTTTACTTATTGGCGAAATTTGAGAGTTTTAGTAATCGCGGATTATCTCATAAACGGCAACGGACAAAATGTCAAGAGCGTGGAAAATTGCGTAAGGTCATCATGGACTTGCTATAATTATTGTAGAAATTTCCTTCAAATTTTTCTTTCTTTTTTTTCAAAAGAAGAAAAAGTTTTTTTTAATGATTCCAGACTCAGTCAAAACTACTCTAATGTTTCTATGCAATAATTTTTTTCGGGGGTAATGTAGTTTTTCGATTCATCCTATCAACATCTCCACGTCATTCAATCATTTACATTGGTCGTTATGTGCCGTAAAACCTGTTTTATTCAAGAAAAACAGAGCGGAAGTAAGTGTCATACCAAGATGTCACAATGCTTCAAAGGGTTAAGTTACCAGAATCTGGAAAAACGGCTCGACGGCAAGTCTTGGAAAAGAACGTAGCGCGAGCCTGAGCGTTCTCTTAGATACGCGGATATGCCGGCTTTAGGACTTCACAGTGACCCCTAATTTGTTCTCCATTAATTATTTTTGGTTCTGACCAAAAATGGTTTTGACTTGAGAGTTTGACTCAAGTTCATCGCTTCTCATCAACTTCCGATCTACAATCGAGAATTCCTCCACTATAAACCTCAACGAGCTTCGAGTCTATTTTGACGTTAGTAGTAGTCGTTTAATCTTCACAACCGGAATAATTCAGTCGCGATTACTCCAAACCGAGTTCTCTCTCAACTTGATGCCTTCTACTTAGGTTTGACTCCACTGAAATAGAAAATCCCTCCACTACAAACCTCTACGAGCATCTTTGAGTCATTTTTTATGTTTGCAGTAGTCGTCTAATCTGCACAACGGGAGTAATTTAGTCGAAATCACTTCAAACCGAGTTTGACTCAAGTCGATCGCTTCTCATCCACTCCCGTTCTATTACGATTTAAAATTCCTTCAACACAAACCTCTACGAGCATCTTTGAGTCATTTTTGACGTTTGTAGTAGTCGTCCAATTTTTACAACCGGAGCAATTCGGTCGAAATCACTCCAAAATCAGTTTCCTCCCATCTTGATAGCTTCTAAGTTAACTTTTGTTCTACTACAACTGAAAATTCTTCCACTACAAATCTCTACGAGCGTTTTTGAGTCTATTTTAACGTTTGTAGTAGTCGTCTAATCTTCAAAACCGGAGGAATTCAGTCACCATTTCTCCAAACCAAGTTTTCTCTCAACTTGATGCCTTCTACCCAGGTTTTCATCCACTAAAATCGGAAATTCCTCCACTACAAACCTCTACGAGTATCGTCGCGTGATTTTTGGCGTTTGTAGTAGTCTTCTAGTGTTCATAACCGGAACAATTCAGTCGAAATTACTCCAATACATATCTGATTCAAGTTAATCGCTTTTTATCAACTTCTGATCTACTACAATCGGAAATCCTTCCATTACAAACCTTAACGAGCATCTTCGAGTCTTTTTTGACGTTTGTAGTAGTCGTCTAATCTGCACACCCGGAGTAATTAAGTCGAAATCACTCCAAACCGAGTTTGACTCAAGTTGATCGCTTCTCATCAACTTCCGTTTAACTACAATTAAAAATTCCTCTACTACGAACCTCCACGAGCATCTTCGAATCATTTTTGACGTTTGCAGTAGTCGTCCAATTTTCACAACCGGAGCAATTCGGTCGAAATCACTTCAAAATCAGTTGCCTGTCATCTTGATAGCTTCAAGTTGACTTCTGTTCTACTACAATTGAAAATTCCTCCACTACAAATATCTACAAGCCTTTTCGAGTCTCCTTTGACGTTTGTAGTAGTCGTCTAATTTTTACAACCGGAGTAATTCAGTCACAATCACTCCAATCCGAGTGTGACTCAAGTTGATCGCTTCTCATCAACTTCCCTTCTCCTACAAATAAAAATTCCTCCACTGCAAACCTCAACGACCATCTTCGAGTCTATTTTGACGTTTGTAGTAGTCGTCTTATCTTTATAACTGGAATAATTCAGTGGCAATTACTCCAAACTGAGTTTTCTCTGAAATTGATGCCTTCTACTCAGGTTTTCCTCCACTACAATCGAAAATTCCTTCACTACGAACCTCTACGAGTATCGTCACATGATATCAGACGTTTGTCTCGGAGTAATTCACTCGGAATCACCCGAAAGCGAGTTTGACAAAAGTTGATCGCTTTTTATGAACTTCCGTTCTACTACAATCAACAATTTCTTTACTGCAAACCTCAACGAGCATCTTTGAGTCATTTTCAACGTTTGTAGTAGTCGTCCAATGGTCGCAATTGGAGTAATTCTCTCAGAAGCACTCCAAAGCCAGTTTGACGCAAGTTGATCGCTTTTTACGAACTTCCGTTTTACTACAATCAACTATTCCTTTACTACAAACCTCAATGAGCATCTTTGAGTCATTTTTGACATTTGTAGTAGTCGTCCAATGGTCGCAATTGGAGTAATTCTCTCAGAAGCACTCCAAAGCGAGTTTGACTCAAATTGGTCGCTTTTTATGAACTTCCGTTTTACTACAATCAACTATTCCTCAACTACAAACCTCAATGAGCATCTTTGAGTCATTTTTGACGTTTGTAGTAGTCGTCCAATGGTCGCAATTGGAGTGATTCTCTCAGAAGCACTCCAGAGCGAGTTTGACTCAAATTGGTCGCTTTTTATGAACTTCCATTCTACTACAATCAACAATTCCTTCACTACAAACCTCAACGAGTATCTTTGAGTCATTTTTGACGTTTGTAGTAGTCATCCAATTTTCACAATCGGAGTAATTCACTCGGAATCACTCCAAAGCGAGTTTGACTCAAGTCGATCGCTTTTTATGAACTTCCGTTCCACTACAATCGAAATATCCTCCACTACAAACCTCAACGAGTATCTTTGGGGCATTTTTGACGTTTGTAGTAGTCGTCCAATCTTCACAACCGGAGTAATTCACTCGGAATCACTCCACAGCGAGTTTGACTCAAATTGGTCGGTTTTTATAAACTTCCGTTCCACAACAATCAACAATTCCTTCACTACAAACCTCAACGAGCATCTTTGAGTCATTTTTAACGTTTGTAGTAGTCGTCCAATCTTCACAATCGGAGTAATTCACTTGGAATCACTGCAAAGCGAGTTTGATTCAAGTCGATCACTTTTCATGAACTTCCGTTCCACTACAATCGAAAATTCCTCTACTACAGACCTCAACGAGTATCTTTGGGGCATTTTTGACGTTTGTAGTAGTCGTCCAATCTTCACAATCGGAGTAATTCACTCGGAATCACTCCAGAGCGAGTTTGACTCAAATTGGTCGCTTTTTATGAACTTCCGTTCTATTACGATCGAAAATTCCTCTACTAAAAACCTCAACGAGTATCTTTGAGTCATTTTTGACGTTTGTAGTAGTCGTCCAATCTTCACAATCGGAGTAATTCACTCGGAATCACTCCAGAGCGAGTTTGACTCAAATTGGTCGCTTTTTATGAACTTCCGTTCTATTACGATCGAAAATTCCTCTACTACAAACCTCAACGAGTATCTTTGAGTCATTTTTGACGTTTGTAGTAGTCGTCCAATCTTCACAATCGGAGTAATTCACTCGGAATCAGTCCACAGCGAGTTTGACTCAAATTGGTCGGTTTTTATAAACTTCCGTTCTACTACAATCAACAATTCCTTCACTACAAACCTCAACGAGGATCTTTGAGTCATTTTTGACGTTTGTAGTAGTCGTCCAATCTTCACAATCAGAGTAATTCACTCGGAATCACTCCAAAGCGAGTTTGACTCAAGTCGGTCGCTTTTTATGAACTTCCGTTCCACTACAATCGAAAATTCCTCTACTACAAACCTCAACGAGTATCTTTGAGGCATTTTTGACGTTTGTAGTAGTCGTCTAATCTTCACAATCGGAGTAATTCACTCGGAATCACTCCAGAGCGAGTTTGACTCAAATTGGTCGCTTTTTATGAACTTCCGTTCTATTACGATCGAAAATTCCTCTACTACAAACCTCAACGAGTATCTTCGAGTCATTTTTGACGTTTGTAGTAGTCGTCCAATCTTCACAATCGGAGTAATTCACTCGGAATCACTCTAAAGCGAGTTTGACTCAAGTTGATCACTTTTTATAAACTTCCGTTCTACTACGATCGGAAATTCCTCTACTACAAACCTCAACGAGCATCGTTGAGTCATTTTTCAGCGTTTGTAGTGGTCGTCCAATCTTCACAATCGGAATAATTAACTTTGAATCAGTTCCAAAGCGAGTTTGACTCAAATTGGTCGGTTTTATGAACTTCCGGTCTACTACAATTAAAAATTCCTCCACTACAAACCTCCACGAGCATCTTCGAGTCATTTTTGGCGTTTGTAGTAGTCGTCTGATCTGCACAACCGGAGTATTTCATTCGAAATCACTCCAAAATCAGTTTCCTGTCATCTTCATAGCTTTTAAGTTAAGTTTTGATCTACTACAATTGAAAATTCCTCCACTACAAATCTCTACGAGCCGTTTCGGATATATTTCAACGTTTGTAGTAGTTGTTTCATTTTTACAACCGGAGTAATTGAGCCACAATCACTCCAAAGCGAGTTTGACTCAAGTTGATCGCTTCTTATCAACTTCGCTTCTCCCACAATCAAAAATTCCTCCACTACAAACCTCACCGAGCATCTTCGAGTCTATTTTGATGTTCGTAGTAGTCGTCCAATCTTTATAACCGGAATAATTCAGTAGCAATTACTCTAAACTGAGTTTTCTCTGCACTTGATGTCTTCTACTCAGGTTTTCCTTCACTACAATCGAAAATCTCTCCACTACAAACCTCTACGAGTATCGTCACGTGATTTGAGACGTTTGTAGGAGTCGTCTAGTCTTCGCAACCAGCGTAACTCACTCGGAATCACTCCAAAATCGAGTGTGACTCAAGGAGTATTTC